>JAVJAQ010001398.1:0-100755 GCA_032362365.1 Zygogramma bicolorata
CTGAAATAAAGACACTTTATTATTATTTTTCGTTTAAACAAGTCTAGTCGGGTCCGTACTCCCCACTGCTCCGACCCAGTGGGCGAACGCGCTAGTATAATCAACCAATGACCACTCCCCGCACCGCGGGGTAAGTGGTCACTGGCTCCGAGAATCGTGAGTCCTGAGCAGACGCAACGAACCGAGAATTATTATTATCATTATCATTATTATTATTATCTTTTATCATCCGCACGCAGTCCACAAAATATGTTGAGCCCATTCTGTTAACAGTCGGGAAAAAACGAAATGAATAGGTATTTGAATTTCAAGTTTATTCGGCTCACAATTCGTCTCGAATCGTGTTTTCGTTACAATAATTAGCCACTAGACACACACAGCTTCAATCAATGACTGAAATGAAACAGAAACATTTTTATTCCGATCCAGAGATCCCTTTTGGAATGTCAACAGATATCACTATATGAAGGTAATCACATTTTGTGGATCAAGTGACATTCATGATCAAATATGGAATCGGGATTTATTGATCATCGACTGTTAGTTGGGTAGATGAAAGTTTATGCACTGATAACCATCTGTCAGAGGAATTATTTTCTGATTTTGGCAATAATATATTCCCACGCATCCTAATAGATTTTAACGATTATTTTACGACACAGTCTCAATATTTACTCTCTCAAAATGAAATTTAGGGAGCAGATGGTCCACAAATAACCGAATCCGGAACGGTACTGCTATAAAACAATTTATAGCACAATTTTGTCAGCTGTGAGCAGCATTTTGCGACTTCATAACATTGAAAAAAATAGTGATTTGTATAGTAAGGTCGCAATTTAATATGCTCGAAGTCGCGAGAACATTTCACGGCCATAGTGTACACAACATTTTTCGTACAATCATGAAAATTATATAATTCCAATGAACATTGTAGTTTTGAAAAGACGACTTTTCAACGCGAATATAATAAAGTAAAGTGAAACCGTCAATATCACAGTCTTTCTATGGAAATGAAATACAAACGTTCAGTTTGCCTTCACTCACTCTGGGCAACGGCAGTAAAAAATATTGCTGGCCACGGCCACCAACTATTATTTTGCAGCTTCAAAAAGGACCAAAACCTTGCACAAATCTTTCATACATGAGTCACTGAATATTTGGGCGGACATAATTGCTTCATTCATGAATCACAAAGAGATTCATTGGCAATTTTGAATTTTCAAACCACATTTTATTTCCGATTATGGTTTGATTAGAAAGTAATTCAATTGACTTGAAATTGGTATATGACATACAAGCAAAAAATGTTCGCCTTTGTCTCATTATAGTTCTACTAGTGTCATTTGACTCGCAAAAATCATCTGTACCAAAATCTGGGTGTTTTGTTTATCCTGAGAACCTGCACTTTTATTAATTTCAAATCGACAACACCAGGTGTAATATGTATTTAGAACCTGGATTATACTTTATGGGCCAGTCTGTCAGAGTAAAAAATCTCAAAATATACCTGCCCTAGCCTGTTCTGACTTGCTGTCCAGAATATTTCAATCAGACAATAGTTGTCTAGTTGCACACTGAAATTATAAATATGTAACCAAAACTGATACACTGTCTTTTTACAATCCGAAAGAGTACAAACTGAGTACAAGCCCAACTATTAAACATTTCGCAATTTCAAAAATTGCAATTGCGATTTCGTTTAATAGTTTCAGACATCCAAATATTCACCAATTCATATGGTATTCTCAAAATTATATAATGCGATGAAATAAAAAATGTTATGGTTGAAAACCTTTTTTTATATTACTACTACAACAATCGACTTTCAAAAACGATGAGAAAACAAATGACGATAGAGCAACGCCTCTTTTCAGTCAGCCCGTGATGAAACAGGCTTGCCAATGACTTTTCTGGTGTTGATAATGTGTGTGAAGTTAGCAACGAATATGCCAGCAGCGATTTTTTTAAATTCGTTGCCAGCAACGATTTGGTAAGGCGGATTTCATGCATTACAAAATTTTTTATTGTATTTCTTGAGGTGAGGAATCTCACAAATAAAGTATGATATGAACGAACCTGATACGTTGCTACCATTATTCACGCTTTGATGGAGAGCATTTAGATTTCGAATAAAATATCGAAAACTGATTATATTGATGCCGATGATATTTTTCTTTCCGATATCAAGACGTGTATATCTCATGAACAAGGATTGGTGCCTCCGTGAAATTCAAGGAAAGTATGAAATATGATGTGTTGTTTCCAGCTATGGTCAAGAGAATTTTTTGATTCCGAGGAGAAAAATAATATAAATTTCGTATTTATAGTTTTTTTTTCTGATTTCAAACGCGTATATCTCAAGAACAAGAAATGGTGCCACCATGGATGATGTGTCTTTTTCAGTTATGAATAAGAAAATCTTTCAATTCCGGGAAGAAACTCGGAAAATACTCGAAATCCAGTTTTTATTGTTTTTTTCCTATATCAAACAGTTATATTTCAAGAACAAGGAATGATGCCACTGTGAAATCCAACGAAAGTATGGAAATTGATGTGTTTTCTCCAGCTATGGTCAAGAGAGTTCTTCAATTCTAGGAAGCAAAATCTAAAAATAATATAAATTCTGTTTGAACCAAAGATACAAACCAAATCATCCTCTTAGTTCCATCGTAAGTTCTATCGAATCTCCATGCCAAAAACTAGCAGGATACATACTCGAAATATTGAAACCTCTTTCAGGTAATTGTGATAGTTTCATAAAAAATACTTCAAATTGACATAAAAACTGAAGTTTCGATGTGGAAAGTCTGTTCACCAACGTTCCTTCGAACAGAAATTTAGAAATTGTCAATTCAAAATTAGAGAATGATCAAACACTGATTAATAGAACAAAATTGAATGTAGATGCGATCATGGATATCTTTAAACTTTTGTACCATGTCAAATTGGAAATATTTGCAAAATGTCAATTGCCAAGATCGCCTACAAGAGATATTGATATTTGTACAGGAATTTGCGTATCAGTTTTGAGAACGGAAGCGGATTTAGTTTCCGAAACATTAACGATAAGTATTTTCATATATATATTGGTTCTTATTATTTTCTTTTGATAGGCAAAATTTGAGTTATACGAGAAGTTGCTGACTAATTGGACTTGTTCTACCCAGAAAGAACTGTTTTTCAATAGACGCAGCAACTTTTCGGGGTAGATTGAAAATCTGCCCTTCTACACTTGTATAGATTCCAATATCGATTCTTATTTTTTCAGATTGTGGTAGGTTACAATACCCAGAAAACTACGGAGCAAATATAAATTCCATATTCATTGTTTTTTTTCTGATGTCAAAAGCGTATATCTCAAGAACAAGGAATGGTACCACCATGAAATTCAACAGTAGTGTTCTTTCCAGTTATGGTTAAAAAGATCTCTCAACTCCGGGAAGAAAATCGGAAATTACCCGAAATCCACTGAATTCTCCTAACCATAGCTGGACAGAACACATCATTGTCCATACTTTCCTTGAATTTCACAGTGGCACCATTCCTTGTTCTTAAGATAAAATCGTTGATATTTTCGATATCGGGAAAAAAACAATGAAAACAGAATTTTGGTTATTTTCCGATTTTCTTCCCGAAATTGAAAGATTTTCTTGGCCATAACTGGAAAAAACACATCATTCTCCTTATAACTGTTGAATTTCATGGTGGCACCATTCCTTGTTTTTGAGATATACGCATTTGAAATCAGAAAAAAAAAAGAATAAATTCGGAATTTATATTATTTTTCGATTTCTTTTCCAGAATTGAAGAACTCTCTTGACTATAGCTGGGAAGGACACATAATTTCCCATACTCTTGTTTAATTTCAAGGTGGCACCATTTATTGTTCTTGAGATATACGCGTTTGAAATCAGAAATGAACTATGAATAAGGAATTCATTTTTTTTTTTGTATTTTCTTCCCGGAATTGAAAAATTCTCTTGACCACGTTTCCATTAGGCACACAGTTCATTGATGAATAATTTTGCAAAGTTCAATGGATTGATACTTTATTACGGAATATTTCTTGAATACTTCACTCATTCAGCTCTAAGTTCTAAACGAAGCTAGATGTCACATGCACTACATATCAACTGAATAGATAATAGAATAGAATGTTCGCTACTGGAAATTCATGATAAGCGAATGGTTCTCTGGTGAAAAGTTTTAATAAATGTCAAAGTGGTGCTTATAAGTTGAAGTTCTGACTGAAGTGGCGCTGAGATATTATTTTGAAATTTTGATTTTTGATTACAATTATTACTGATATTTATCGAACACAATTGATGCTCAATGTTCACAGAAAAAAGTGAAAAAAAAAACTAAAAACTGTTATACTCGCTCACATAATTTTAAAGCTTGGAACTTTCAGACAATGTCAAAGTCCTGCAATTGTTACAAAATTGTTTCGCAATTTCGTATTGCCGACATTGTGAAAACTTAACTTTTGTCTAAAGAAATGATGAAATAAACCCCAAGTTCTGTTTGAGATATCTCCAGTATATGTAAACCGCCTGTTACGCTTTATACATTTGATACACTTTTTACATTTTTTTCATTCCTTGAAAACAAACTTTACCATCGATGATTCCAATACATAATGAGTAATAACTACACCATTTCATGCAGTAAAAAATCGTTACTTTCATCATTGTTCACCAATATTCAGAACCATCAGGAATAACATTCTACCCGTACGAAGTAATGAGTCAACATTTCACACCAAAGCACACCCCGTGAACTAGTTATAATGTTTTTACATATTTGATGAACACCCTCGTTTGTGAAATCGTCGGGGGCGAAAAATGTTCAGCGTTGCTTCACATGACGCCACCCCATGTGAGTAGTGTCATACCGTGCCAACATAAACAAGGCTCGTATTCACTGATTACCGAACCGTTAGTGTATCAAAGGGTCTCTCCTATTGACATTTGTTGTTCCATTAAAGGGATGCTACCGGAATGCACATACATGTACACGACGAGAGATTCCATGGCAACCATCATCATCATTATCCAAGTTGGTTGGTATTGATTTTAAATATTCATCGAATCTCTCATTGGCATCAATTGTTTTGTAAATCAAAAATGAATCTATCAGTTAAATAATGTGAATTCATTCCAATAGGAATGTTTTATAGAAATGGTATCTGAACATATCTTGAACCGAGATGCATAATAACCCAGGTGCAAAACTAATTGCTTTTGTTCAACCAAATCCTCTCGATCCAAGGAATTGAAGCAAGAATTTCATATCTTGATGGGATAGGTGGTGATGCAAATATTAGTTTATATGAATCTTGTCTTGACTGCATAAGGAAATCATAGAGTGGAATAGGACCACAGCCACATCGTCGGCGTAGTTACAGAAAGTATTGCAAGAATAGGGAGACTAAAAGAATCTGCATTGATAACAACTTCATATTTACAAAAGTCCATCGATGAAGATCATTCTTGGCTATCACTTCCTAAAGGAGACAAAACATCATGTCAGGCTTCAAATTTTGAGGGATTTTATGAAACGTCAGAGGAATCACAAAGAAATCATACGAATTTTGATTTGAGTTGCAGTTTTGGGTTTTGGTACTGGAATAGTTTATTGTTTAACAATCAAGGAATGATAGTCATTTCCGACGAGTATGTAACTTTGAATGCTGTAACATATAATAGCGGAATTATTAAACAAATAACATGAACTTCAAATTTAATGTCATCCAAAATTTCAATTCAGTTACAGATAAATAAATGGAGCTGTCATTGCTTGGAATATGATATTCCATAGGAGACTTGATTCATTGTATGATAACCACAACTGTAACACAATGAGGGCACTGTTTTATCAGGCAAGAAAATTAAATCGAAGACATACAAAGTAACTCTATGTTTTTTCAAGAACAGTAAAGATTGTGTAATAGCCGTAGAAAAACATATTAGTTTTTCCTGAATGTCGGCGGGTTAGGTGTTCTTATGATAATAATCCAAATGACTTATGGGATTGGTCGATACTCGATGGAATTCTCTGATAACGTAATGAAAAAAACACTTTATTGTTTGATTTGAACTGAACAGTTCACGAAACATCTACACGTGTTTTACTGTATAATAGCTCCTTCAAGGGGTACTGCGATGAATCTTTATGAATACATACTTTTATTACTATAGACCCACCCTTCTGATAGAAATTAATCATACAGATTACCTGAGTTCACCTGCTAAGCTATAATAATTCAAATTTATTTCTTCATTTGGCAAGTGTCCCGACTTATTGACTGTTGTGATTTCTAGGCATTCCAACAGATTGAGTTCTAGACCTTTAGCCTCCTAATGAAATTCGTCACAGTAATGATTGAATTTGTGTATCTCAGACAGTAGTTTGATCTTTTCATTCGAAAACTACTTCTATTGATCTTCAGTCCTTTGTTAAAAATCTTCACTTTCGACCAATATAAATCTTGAGCCAAGAGCCACACGACGCGACGTTTCGAGTAATGTTTTAGCTCTTTCCGCAAGGCACACAAAACTTATGATAGTTATGATAGTCATTACAAACTGTCTCTTTCGATTCGAATTTTATTCATAGACTTTTGTATCGTTCAGAATAATACTACAGACTATGTACTCTCGAGACAAGATCGTGGATGAATTCGCTCATATAGACTTTGATATTGAATTGAAAAGCATTCCTCTGATTTTAAACAATCAGAAAATCTTACTCTATGTTGTTAACTATTCACCGATTGACAGACAATTTTTATCAAAAATCGTTAATTTTGTTTTACGACTTAACCCACTCTATGAAAGAAGAATAGTTTTGGTTCACATGAATGTAAACCTTTGCTGATTTTCTCATTTATGAAAGATGGCCCATGAAAATTTTTCAATATTCTGAGACTCAATAACTGATAGAGTACTTTTTCGATCTAAAATTTGCAACTTCTGGTATGAATATTACCTTCGACGGTTGTGTTGATGTATCAAAAGTGCCTCATCACTATCTGGTATTGACTAAGACTCTAGAAGTTCATGAACCAGGAAAAATCCAGAAAGTCATAACCATAACTCATCTAATATAAAAAGTATTGATAAAGTGATTTTCAATTCGAATTCTCAGAAACTGAATTGAGATGAAATTCACGAACTTCCCACTGTAAATGGGAATTTTGAATTGATCAACAGTTTCAGGTCCAATTGAAAGGTATGCCCTACTAAACAAACTATGCAGTACCTACCGAAAAACCATACTCGTCATGGATAACGCTGAACTCCTTTTCTTTTCACGAAATCATTGCATTCACGAATTCGATGTCCGATTTTAGAGATCTCCAGGACCTGGTGGATATGGAGTTGGAGTCTTTGATCTTCCATGTAGTAAACACAATTAGAGCTTAGATTTATGTTTCTTAAGGGAAACATGGCGGAACGAAACAGCTGTCTGACGTTGTGAATGCATTGATTTTAAATATCGAAATTATTATGTCCATCAAGGTAACAGTCATTTTCTCTGCCAGTAGACCGACAACATTATCGTAAAATCGACAGCTACAGCCTGGCTGTACAATGTGCTAGTTGTAAGAGTCCTCCAGGTATGTCTGGAGTTTCAGACGTTGTTCATGAAGTCGTTTCGTCTTTGCATTGAACAACATATGTACAACAATTCGATTGATTCGCGAAAAAGAAGGAGTTTATTCAATTCAGATGAGTAAAGGCAAATCGCCATCTTCTAGATGACCGAAAACTCGATCTCCAGACATTCCTAGTACTGATTATCACAATATAAGAATAGAAGAATACCTCTTCACTCTCGTCCATCAAGAAATATCGACCTAGGAATAAGTTATCAGAACATTCTTCGTTACCGAATATGCAACAAGCCATCATCGTCATTCTGTAAGCACAAATGAATCCAACTTCATCAATATTTTACCTCCCCCTTCCTTAGTTCTACCAAATCCACCTTCAAATACCAATACCTGCGACAAGATCAAAATGAAACCCCACAACGTTGAATTGAACTGGCCGATACTTGATGAAAATCCATATTACCAAAAATATATTACAGTTTCCTGTATGTGTGTCGCGGTTTTGTAAACCCATTGTAAGTGGAAATCATACAGGAAACTGTAATATATTTTTGCCCCACAAAGTTTTTACGAGAAAGTCATCGGACTTTTGAACACGATATGAAACTAAAAAAAATTGTTGTTGTTGTTCTAAAATTGTTCGTTTTCGTTAACCAGCTGACGAACGTCAACCCTCAGAAGTCGAAACTTGTACGAGCAATGGATCAATGAGGCCTTACCTTTCAACGTGCGATTACCCAGCACGGTCGCCCGGCGAGGATTCGAACCCCGGCCTTCCGCTTGATAGGCATATATGCTAACCACTACACTACTGAGACCACAAACTATATCGAATAACACACTGCCGACGATACGATAAAGACCAGCAAGAAGAACTTTTTCCAACAACAAGCTCTAACAACATTCCTAGCCGGACTACGAGAGCCCATGGGATCCACCGTAAGAGCAATTACACTAGTAGACTTGGCAAACAGTGATGCAGTACATTCAAAAGAAAAACGTTATACGTTATCTACAAAGGACGTTTGGATCCCCACAAGTCTCCAAGAAACCACTCCAGTCCCCGCCTTCATCTAAAGAGGGAACAGGAAATCGAGATCTAAAATCTCAAGAGCAATCGAGGATTACTTTCCCCCAAACTGGGAAAAGCAGAGATCGAGACAGCACACTTCAACTCTTCGTTGAAATTCAAACCGCTGAACCAGGACAAGATTCCCTCGGATAAACTACATTTGATCCTAGAAGAAGAAAGGTTACAAATCATCCAAGATGAAACCAGGCAATCTGATATCCGACACTCCTGGATGACTCCCATTTATATTTCATCCACCATCTTCATTTCATACAGATTGAAAAGGCAACGAAGAAAGAATCATCCAATGGTATTCCCGAACACGACGTATCATCTTTAGTCTTGTTCGTCCCTTACAAGACTTCCTTAGGGGATGGTGAAGATATAGCTCGATAGCCCCTTACATCAGCAGGATATGGCTCGATGACCCGACGACATCAATTATTTATTGCTGATATATTCAAAGTCGCCAATCGTTTATATATAAATAGGTTTAATTGATTTTATCCGAGTCAGAACTGATATTTCATAGTTTCAAGTTGTGAATCTGTTCAAATAAAAAGTTCTTGAAAACCCTTTTGTGTCAACGAGAAATATAATCAGCGTCAAGTGTAAGCTTTCTGACTTCAAAATAAAAACACCACCAACTCGATTGCAGATAGGTCTTATCGATTATGTGACAATTTTTTCCCGGAGCGAAACTGCCCAGAGACATACCCGTTATAAAAAAATTATGCGCACTTTCGAGGAGATAGCTTTCATCAACTGTGTTGTGGCTCAATCCAATTTGACGTTCTCTTCACTTCGCTTTTTCTTGTTTTGTCGTCGAACACAATGGCCGGGAAACCGCAAAAATACGCAGAAACTCGGATACATTGCCAGATTCGTATTCTTGCGGGTACAATATGGAGCTGAGGCCAAGAATTCTAGTATTAATTTCTCGAATACGTCTGTGGAGTTCTTCGTGTTTTGTTGCTTAGGATTGAGAAAATAGGGTTGCGGCTATGAATGTTTTTTTCATGTCGTTTTTGGGTTACAGAAATACCATCGAAATTGTCTGCATAAACGAAGGCTTTGCGATTGTTCTTAGTTCCTTCCAACCGGAATTTTTCCGAATGATAAAAAATTTCAGAAATAACTTAGCAATCATCGCTACAAGCTTGAATTACTCGATGCCGTCAGTGTCAACCGATCTGTTTCATTAAAACAACATAATTCTCTTGATATGAGCAAAGCGGTAGATCACGAATACAATTAAAATTTTCCCTCACAACCCGAATAGTAGTTATGATACCAGCACAATTTACTCAACTCTATTGCCGGCTACTGTCAGCATGCTGGGGAATCTTTCATCTCAAAATCATCTATCACTTCCTGATACACGTGACATTGTAAATTGGAAAATTATCAGAAACCTGAATAGAACTTTCGATGCGATCGAGTAGAGTTATTTCCATTCTCCAGAAGTTCTGAAGAATGGAATATGGCAAATGCCTCACATAGCAGTTCCATAATTGAAACAAAAACTCAGTGAAGCAGTCGATTTTCGGTGAGATTCAATGATGATTACCCTCAACGATAATGCATGTCTAATAACATACTGTATTTTGTTGTTCTCAATTGTAATTCACCTCATGTTTTTCTCAATATATGGTGTCAGTTTTATTCAATTGTTCAGTAACCTTTCTAATATTCCAAGCTGAGTAACCGTATGGTAATGAGTTACGTACCTCAAACCCACAAAAAGTGCTAGACTTCATTTGTTTTCAATTTCATAATCAATCTATTCATAATGCCACATTCGTGACTTTGTGACATAAAATTACCTCAACAAAATCCACATAAAATTCATTGATTTTTTCTCAGCTACCTGTTTCGGCATTCTTAAAAATATTTTTTCTGAAAATTGAATTCCCCAGAAAACAGTCTACAAATGCTTTGCTCATTTAACAGAAAAAGTGATGCCTAAACAACCATTAACAACTCTTCAATTCAATGAAATAATTGAAAGATTCCTTATAGTTATTTGTGTACCAAACTAGTGCAATAATTATTGGTTGCATTTTGTACGTATGTTCTAGATGAGAGCTTCTGGGTGCCATTTTAAGGAAGAAATGACATATCTCTGAAAAAAACAATTCGTTTTCCATCGATTGTTATAGAAAAATAAATAAAATTTCTTATGAAATCCTTGACTGGGTTCACTTCCCGTTTAACCAGGAGATGTAAGCAAATGTTTCATTATTGAATATAGGCCCCAATGAACTACAATTAATTCGAATACCAAATTGTTTACCTGAAAAAACTGAATAACGCTTTGAAAAATAATTGCATTGTAACTAGGTTCACGAATAGCACAAATCACTCCAGAAATATTCTCTGAATCTTCAAACAAAACCTCTGGAATACGACCTATATAATTCTAGATTGATTTTACTTTCACAAATAATTCTTGAACTATCCCTAACAAAATGATAGGTACAAGAAATGCTACTGCTATTATTTAATACCATTCAAAAATGTAGGAGAGTGGAAAGTTGTTTCATATTGAATGAGAATGTCTATTACGGTAAAAAAAACTCTAGCTCACCAGCAGACCTCAACTTATGGCTAAGCAAGTCTTCCTTTGATGATGTCAACTTGTCTAACTTCACTCGCGTCGAGTGGAACTGTTTTTAGTTTGAGGGTTATTCATGGAGTGTTCCTAGAATGATATATGATTATTCAGGAATATTCCTAGAATGATATTTGGAGGATTCCTGAATAACCATCGGTGAACAATTTTGATACATCTTGGAATATTTGATGAAATATTTACTTAACAACATATTTTTTTGCGGATAATCAATCTAATGATCTGAGATTTGGTCGTATACAATAATTCATCATGAGATGAAACGAAATCTTCATTTCCAGATTGTCAATAGTAAACATTTACATAGCCCCGTTTTCCATGATCTTCCTTCAACTGTCAAATATTTCATCTTTTTGTTAGCCTAGGAATAATACAAACTTTCATTGATTTGAATTTGATTAAATTGCCACGATGTTGATATAATATAAAAAAATGGAAATTAAATGCCTTTGTTTGTGTTTTCTATTGGTTAAGAATGTTTCAAATAAATTTGCGAAGCGTGGATAACTCTATCTATGAGATGGTTTATGGAACATCAATTGAAGAATATTACTTCAATGGAAATGGGGACCCGCCTTCTCATTCAGTTCTGCAGGTAAAAACCCCTGAAAGCAATATCCAATGATTATTTGCTCTAGTTAGGATTGCGACATGAAAAAATGCTCTCGGAAATTAGTCGCTAGGAAAATTTAGCGCAGATGGAAGCACTCTTGCTGATATAATAGAACGCAAACAAATCTACTGAAATTGCAATATACCATTCAGATATTCGCTGTGTTTTTGTAATTGAATACGCCCCAGGAGGCTTTCAGCGGATATTAGGAATGCAGTTAGTCAAATTTTGTTTCTATATTTTTCGAGACTGGGAAAAATCGAATGAATAAGAAGTTTCTATTTGTTTCCTATTCATGATATAATGTAATATAATTCAATAATTCGCAGCTGATTTTCAGTTCTCCCACTACCATTAAAAACGAATTATCATTGGAGATTCTAGTTTTATTCAGATACCACTCACTGGAATTCAGATGAATGGTTATTTCTTCGGAAAGTAAGTATTTTTTTTATTTTGACATGTAAAGTGGCACTTGTCAGAATTGACTGAAATGTCAATGCGCCTCACTATTTCATATTCAGTTATAAAATGATTTTTTTTCCACAGATGGAATCTCTCATATGTTCATTGAAGTGATGAATAAGTCGTTTAGAACTTTTATTATGCAGTTAAAGTGTCAAAATGCTTGTATGATGAGATATTTAGCATCGAATCTTCAAAAAATGTGCCTTCCTCTATGATATATTGATGTGAGGAAGATACATTTCTGCGTGCTCATTTTTTTCGGATTCTGGTAGGCTGACAACCCACAAAGAAACGAAGAGTTCATTTCTGCCTTTCTCCGTGCAATCTAAATAATCACTGCATCCTGACGATATAAAAATTTCAAAATGTTACATAGAAATCCCTTGCTCTAGTACTCACCATTCAGGAATTGTTATTAGTTTGGAATATTTGTAGTGTCTGCAATCTCAGATGACTTCATCTCTAAACAATGAATTCTGACACAGTATCGTCGACAATATTCGTTCATTTTTCCATTCGAAATCGACATGCGTATTTTATTCTCCTTTCTCTTCAAAGTTCCGATTAGCGTTCATCATATATTTCAAGATACTTTTCGTGAAATGTACAAAGTAGAGCGGTTTGTTCATACTTTTTCGTATCATACAGTGAACCTGGACCCTTTTTTCCATCGCTGTTTCGTATTCTTTCAACTGACAAGCGATATGATGAACAACCTTGTTACTCGTGAGTCTCGTGGTCGCCGTGATAGTGGACGGATGTGTTGATAACGACCGTTCACGGATGGTACGTGGATATCATGTGTGATTGCGGGGCTCAATTAAGTGTTGTGTATGTCCGCCGAGTTAGTTCGAGCATTTAAAGAAAATCAAATCCACGTTGGTGTACAAAGGACTTCCATGTAGGAGTCAACCAGATAGTGTTTTTTTTTGTTAACCTGTTTTTTGTTTTGTGACAGTGACAATGACAGTTTTTTATGTGGAAAAAAATAACCCTCCCCTATTCACGCCGGTATAGAGGCCGGGGTGGTCGGACGACCACGTAGGGGAGGCATTCCTTAAAAAAATCCACCTTGGTGGTAAAAAGGGCTTCCTAGTAGAAGTCGACCAGAAAAAATTATCAGTGAACTTTTTTATTCAATTTATTCGACAATTTATCGGACCACGACGAAGCTCCTGTGACTCCACAGGAGGCGACTGGCTAATTGCGCCCGATTTGGAAACCAACAGCCATCCAAACGGAAACGAACGAACGAACCTTGTTACTCGATAATTAGGAAAAAACTTGCATGTGATTTTATTTTGTATAACTCACGCTACTGCGAATCGCATTCGTTATACAAGCTGTTTTTTATAACTGATTATACGAACAGGTATGATGCAATCGTAAGGAATCAATAGTTCGTTGAAGTTTTGATATGTAATACACAAATTGATTATCTGCCTTTGAAAAATGAAGTATGAAGGCTGAAATGAAAGGAAAAATGACGTCGATTATTCTTCTCGGAGGTTCAATCTGTATACGAATATTAATACTGTCAGAGCAGACCTCAAGTTTCAAAGCAGACCTTTGAAATAATCCGAACTGTCGTTGAAAAATCATGACATGTCTAAAACATACATACAATTTATAAGCAGTCTCTGAAGTCGGAGATAGTATGAAGTTCGACGTGTAGAAATTTTTTTTATGCATTTCCTAGATATTTTTTTTCGATGTATCACCATAATTCAGATGATTTCAAAGAAAAATCATCCTATGAAATGATAATATCAAAAAACTTGACTCCTGAGACTAGCAATAATGATATGAATGTGAATATATCTTCCACTTCCAGATTAGTGGGACTTGGAATAAAATTTTCAAGCTGATGAGGGAATTATGGTCACATAATTTAGCTGATAGTGAGGTGGATACAGTATTACTGAAAACCCAGATCCAAAAACTCGCCCCTCTCTTCAATGGTTCCGCCCAACAAGACATCCAGGAGTTCTTACGATATTTATTGAAGGGTTTACATGAAAACGTAAATCGAAGGAGAAAGGAAAAACTTGAACGTATTCCGATTCAAAGTAATGAAAATTCAAGTGACGTTAAAAACGCTCGAGTATCTTGGTTAAGTGACAGCGAAAAAAGCACAAGAATCATGGTTGAGGTACCTGCGCATGGACAACTCGCATATAGTGGACAACTTCGTCGGCCAATTGAAATCGACGTTAAAATGCACATATTGCGGGCACTTTTTCTGTAACCTTCGACCCCTTTTGGGATCTGTCGCTACCACAGAGAACCCGGTCAACTCAAATTATCTCAGTGCTTGGATTCTTTCACCAGAGAGGGGACGTTGGATGGGGATGAGAAGCCGACGTCATCCAAGTGTAACGAAAGGCGGAAATGCACGAAGTCATTGACGATCCACAAGTTCCCTCGGATGTTGGTGATCCATCTCAAACGTTTTTCTCCAACGGAGAAATTTAGTGGAAAATTGAATGTCACCATCGATTTCCTGATGAAAGGTCTAGACATGAGTAATTACGCGGCAGCCAATGGAGCCCATTGCCGTTACAAACTCTGCGCGCTCTCCAACCATAGCGGCACTACGTACAGCGGCCACTACACGGCTTACTGTCGACACCCTAACTTCGAAACGTGGTACGAATACAACGATTCCCAAGTGTCACCGATATGTTCAAAAAGATCTCGTAAGTGGCGAGTTTTATTTTATGAACAAGAAAACACTTATGAACAGGAGAAAATGAAATTTTCCACTTGACATTATTTTATATTTTGTTCTATTTTATTTATTTTCATTTTTATTCTTTTACCCTTTTTATTTCTTGTTATAATTTTTTTTTACTAGTGAAAGTATAATTCTGAAATATAAAAGCTGCACAATAAATATCCTCAATATTTTTAAGAAATACGGGTAATTACTGTTGATATACTATTTTGCTTTGTTTTCAGTATGACTTCCCCTATTACCCAAAAAAAAATTTGAAATGATTCAAATACATCGGACCATTCAGCATTCAGTCACTCCATGGTAGTAATCCGGAATGTGTGGAAATCAGATTTCCAGCGGATGACAAACTTCGGCTTTACGAACGAGAACCCGGCACCAATACATTCATTTCCCGCTGAAACCCATCAGCACGCCCCAATATTAGCACCCATCAATGGGCCTCATTCGTAGCATCGATTAGTGCGCCTCATTCGGTAGCATCCCCTTTCTCATAGGGAATTTGGGTATTTATACATAGCTCCAAATGTTGTCAGTCATCACTCGAAGACGATTGCGGATGCCGGCGATGAAAATGTCGTGAGGACACTCAACTTGAAACTTGGTTTCAACATTTGATCATATTGATTCATATTTCTTTTTGTTTCATACTGCTACTTCATATTCATCATTTCAAATTTTTCAAAAAATACTATTTTTTGGATCTGCTGGCCCGATTTGATTCAATTTTTTTAACAGCTCTCTCTTTTCAACAGGTTTCAAGTTAATTATAATTATAGAACATGGAAGTCCGAATCAATACAACTAAGCAAGTAGTAGGCGATAGATGAAGTCAAGGAAATGTTCAATACTTTCTGAAACTTTAATGACAAACATCAATAACGGTCTGTTGAAAAAATGCCATTTATCATCAATATTTTCCGCTAATCAGATGTTTTTCTATTTATACTTTCCTTTAGCAAACACTCTTTCGTGTATGCCCGGAAGGCAGAGCCTTGTGCGGGCAACGGCCGGCTGATTGTCTTGGATGCTGAAGCGCTATGAGGCGTCTTACTGAGTTTTACGGTAGCGCATTTGCTACTTCAATTGTAGGGAAGCCCAGAAAAACCTACAGAGCTACCGGGTAGGTAGGTATTATTCAATTTGGATATTCCACCTACCAGGGTATCTAGGCAAAAAACAATTGCCTATTTTTCCCCGACCGCGGATTGAATCAGCAGTTAAAAAAAATGAACATATGACAGCGCCGTAGACCGCTCGACCACACCGACCTTTCACTCACATAAATATAGTCTCTCAACGTGTTAGATGGCTTTCCATGAAGATCATCATTAGAAATATTTGGAATATCAAAAGCAAACAGCGTCACCAGACCATTTAAAATGTTCCCAATGAAGAGAGCGCCTTCTAATAGTCGTCCTAGCGCAAATATTGATGTCAGTGAACTTCTTGCTACTCGTTCGAATAGTCTGACTCAGGCCAAGTCGACATTTTTATAAAAACGAATAATCTCATTTTTGATATTTCTGAATTCGAATCCCCAACACAAAAAATCTGCTGGGCCCATTTCATTACATAATTCCTTTTCTTCAACCATGAAGTATTCTTCAATCAATCAGTCATATTATCAGACCAACCACAAATCCCTTCCTCCTTCCGAAATTGAAACTTCTGAGTCGATTAACTTTCCAATTCTTATCTCAACTTTCGTACAATTCAATGGAATCAAGATATCTGTTTTATAAAAATAACAAGACACTTTCGGAGCCGATTAGGAAGTTTTCACTGTTGGTCGACGTTCGAGAATTTCATTATAGGCACCTGCTGGAATTGCCGAAGTTCTCAGACACGGCTAAAAACCACAAAAGGACTTTGATGACAGAAGTCGGTCCTTCTAACTTCGGATAAATACCTCGAATACTTCGAGTTATGTGACAATGGGGATTTCGGTGATCGCTTCCGATTCGATTCACTGGAAGGATTTCATATTTCCTTGCTTGGCACGGATAATACGATTCCCAAGATCGAACTGGAAAAACTCATCAAGTTTTATTGATAGAATCAGTCGTTACGAGGTTTAAGAAAACGTTTATTTCCCCTCGAATTCGAATTATATTGCATCCATGACTTTTTTGAAATAATCTGGATGGATTCAGAATTGTGGAAGTATGAATTCAAAATCGATGTCAAAAATAATTAAATTTGATTCGAAAATTGCTGAAATTTCTATTCAGTTTGTTGTAAGAAATTCATCTTGAAGTTATAACGAAAATACAGTCAAATCGAATAATTTCGAATTACAATAAAAGAGTATTTTTTATATTTTCCTTTTGCAAACACTCTCATGGAGCGCCCAGAAAGCAAAGGCTTTAGCGGGCAAGGGTCGCTAAGCATCTTGGGCACCGGTAACGCATTTGCTTCAACTATAGGGAAACTCAAAAGAACCACAGTGCTACCGGCTCCATATATTCGATTAACATATCCCACCTACCAGATTTGGTCCTGTTGACATTCTTCTCGATGAGAGAGTTATAGCTAGTGCTATTCTAAATTGATTGAAAAACTCGATGGATACGGCTCTTATCACGATGATCAATTAATTCTTGAAGCACGTATACTTGAAGTCTCCGAAACTTATGAGAACCTTTTGAGTTAGTGTTTCAGGTGATTTATATGATGAAGATTCAAAGTTATTATATGAAAATGAGAAATATTAAAGTACAGTTCATTGAGGAATTTTGTTATTTGTTTACAAATTACCATGATGCCATGATCGATTCGAAGAAAAAAAACTGTGATTTCTGAAAAAGAAGGGTATTCACCCTTGATAGAAACTTTTGAAAAATATTGTAAATATTTGTTCTCAACATGTTTTGCCCACTTTCCAATCAACAACAGATGCACTGATCTTATTTGAAAGAATGTAAACACTTCACGAACATCATGAAAAAATGCCAATCGATTGGGGAAATGAATGTAAATTGTGAGTTTGGTTGGGAACGCGAAGATACTTTTTCCAATTTTTGGCGAAGGCGTAGACTTATAGTTTTGGTGTATGATGACATATGACGTTTGCCCAATTTTGTTTTTTTGGCTATCGCTTTTTTTTACCACATTGACTCCGTGAAAGAAGAATGAGACTCCGTGAAAGAAGAATGAGAACGGTGTTCTCCAAAGATGTTGTCTTCAAAAAAAACCTACTTTGTGTCCATTAACATATAAATATTCTCAAATATTATTAATAACTACTCGATGACAACTACTATTATGAATATAGTGGTATAGTACAGATACGTGAATGTTATGATATGGAACAGATTCATAAGATGAATTGAACAAATTTTGTCTATTTTTACATTTTTTCTGATGGGAGAGACCCTTCCTACTGCTACAGAAGTTATAGTGTTAAATATGTGGGGTGTCATATTAGTTGACATTTTTCAAATTGGGCACTGGAATGTTTTGGAACAATGAAATTACTACGTACTCTATATGGTGGGCTCATTTCAAGTGTTTGCTAAAATATTGTATTTCAAAATGCTTTCGAAATCAGTTGCATACCAAATGAATCTAATATCACCCATTTGAGTTGAGTCGCTGGGAAGATTGAAAATTTCAACTCCTCTAACAGGACGGATAAAAAAAAACAGTAATAAACAAGCTAGCTTGTGAATTGCTAGTCTAATCAATTCACAATTTCAACGAAACGTCAATCGGATTCCTTGTCAGATGGGTTTTTTCGTTAACCAGCTGACTTCCTCACCTCTTTATGATAGAATGAAAAAATTTTATCTGTATTAATTTCGCAATTTTTTTCTGAAAACGAACTACTCGAATGGAAAGTCGTCTTTGAATATTCCGCAGATAACTTCATTTTGTTTTTTTAGAGAGGAATGGTGATATCTATGGAAAATCAATGATGTTGGCATTTATAGAAGAAACTAAACAATAATTTTCTCTGTAGTAAATAATACTCAACTCACGGAGTCACCACCTCCTCTGTAATTGAGAAAGGAGGCGAATGATCCTTTTTCTGTCAAACTGATATTAATTGGACTCGACGAGCGTTTCGCATCTTAAAGGGAGGAAACCAACTGATCAAAGAGTAATTGATTTCTACAAAAAGTTTGACCAAGTAGCTATATTTCTGTTAGAAGGTTGAGACATTGCAGTTGAATGAAATGGCCTTTTGGTATTTTTATAACATTCTTGTGATCCTTCTCCTCAGCCAAGATAAATATTTTTCAGATCAGAATTCCGTTTGTTGTTCATGAATAATACTCGATAATTTGATTTCAGTGTTCACCAATTCTTTACTGGAATTTTCCTTTTTTTTTCAATTTTTTTTTGAGTATTCGCATTTTTTAATGGGCATCCGCGGTTGAAATAATTTACAAGAGTATCGTGAAAAATATTTAATTCACCTTCAACATTATTCAGAGGATATATTTTGCCACGCTCTCAGGGCCGGTTGTGTAATGAAAACTAGGCAAAGGCATAAAAGATGGTGACCGGGCTAGCTCAATACAAAAAAAAAAAACTTGTTTACCTGGAAGAATTCAAAATTCAAGGACGGAGGAAAATCTGCCTAGGAGATCTTTTTCTTTACCAGATTTGAGGAAATGGGCGCCACGTGATTTGATAATATTTTTGTTGTTAGTATTCGACCGCCCTGGTCAGTTACTTTTCCTTCACAGGAATTTACAAATCACAAAACTAAATGACCTGCTACTCCTCGTTTAGTTTCATTCGGTTGATATTGAAAATGGTAAAATTTGCTAAGAAATCTTTTTCAATGTCTATTACAACAATATGATATAAGAACAGACAAACTATGACTTATCTTGGATTGATATCCTTATGACAAAAATATTCTCGGCGGCGATATAGATATCTATATTTCCGTTACAAAAAGGAATGTAGATAGGATGTTTTCTTTTTTTTTGTTGAAGCACTACCAAAGAATAACAGAAATTTTACTATTAAATACGATTTTCTGATGGCAAAATGAATCAACAATTTTTGCGGTAGACGGCGTTTGCAATTAACGGCAGGGTAAGTAACCCTACACACGGGGGCTTTCACACTGAAGCTATTCGAAAAAAAAATGGATGACGATACAGGACACAACTTATCTGGTCTCAGTATCCTGAATAGTCGGCTGTTTCTCGTAAGCTCTGGAGTCGGACAGGTTCAAGTTGCTGGATGTAGACGAACCAAAAGTGTCAAACGGTAAGGAATACCCGACAAGGACTGGGACGCGGGTTTCAAGGCTTCACCAGAAGCTTAAAAATTCAACCTGGTAGTAGAACCCTAAAAAATTATCAAACCCTAGGTACATTCAAACACAAAAAAGATGATTTACTACCTCACTCTGTGGAGGGTTCCTGATTCAGAGTATTTCCGATGGGGCGGAAGAAGGTACTCGGAACCAACTTGTACACTACAAAGACCAACAAATGAATGTCATAAGAAATCAAAAGTGGGCTAAGAGGGTAAATGATCACCAGTACTTACAGAAGTGATGGATAAATCCCTTGAAAAAAGGTTAAGACTTCCTCGAAATTGTTTCAACTTGAAACCGGTATGGAAATCCAAAATATCAGTGGAAATCAGTTCAAATCCCTGTTGAAGGGTAGTTACAAAATCTACAGATAGCTAACTTCCACGTTCCACTCACTACTGAAGAAGATCAGAGAAGAAGATCAACAATCTCGAATTTTCTGGAGATCAAAAAAAGAAATGAAAGATCAAACTCTCTACCAACACAAAGGATCTAAATTTCCATTCGCTGGACGTGAAGTGAATTTCGGAGGTGACAGTGTCGTTCCCTTCAGGGAGGTAAAAGGGCATTTGTGGATGATTTCGCCACAAAGGTGATTCTCATGGATAACACACGGTAGGGAAATACCTTCGGAGTGATCTCAATTATTCAGGAGATGAAAATAATCCCAGACAAGCCTAAAATTACGGAATATAAGGAATGATAATGGAAATACCTACCGTCGCGCCTATGTCTAGTCGTTCTCACGGTTTCAACAGTTCAATATTTAGGGACATCGATAAAAATAAATATACTGAATGTTGACAGATTGTCAGAAGTGCCGATCAAAACAAAGCCGACACCTTTTGAGGTTACTTTCAAGTTCTCACATTTATTGAAGATATTTTGTTTCCCAAGAACTCAGAGAAATCTTACCGAAGTGCATGAATACTAGATTATTGAGGTGGGCGCCTTCCTGAAGTCATCATTTAGATCTGAACCATCAAATCGGAGCTACGAACACAAGGGTGACTCAGAAATGCTAGTTGGGTATTACTTGAATTATTGCATCACCTGAAAAGCGTGCGTCTACAAGGTCCAAAGTGTACTGTTATTACTACTTGACCGTGATAATGATTATGAAGATATCAAAGAGAATAAATTGAACCGTTACAATTTTCTGCCAGTTATAATAATTCTGAAATGCATTGATTGAATTATGAATAATGGTTCCTTATGAGTATATCTGTATTCTGCACTGTTTTGCGGCAATTCCGTGGCAGAAAGAACTGTGCGATAAGGGTTTTTTATTGATAAAAGCATGACAAAGTGAAATCCGGAAAATTATAACAATTCACAGAGCTATGTGTTCGGCGTTCTAGCGGAAATTTATTCGAGATTATCAAATTGACCGATACTTGATGAAAACCATATTCAACACAAAATAGTACAGTTTGCTGCTTGAGGAAACGAATGTGTAGAAAACACCGTGCGTGATTTTGTAAACCCATCAATACTGAGAATCATGAAGGAAAATGTAGAATTTCGTATTCTTTGGTCGAAACCTCGTGGAAGAAAGGTATTGTCGATGTTGAATGTGGTAAATTGAAAGTTTTTGTACTGATCAAAGCTGGTGCATATGAGTATTTCATTTAGGGCTGTAGATTTTGAGAAACTGAGACGCATCAGCATATTCGAGATGGATCATTGGTGAAAGATAATATCGGATATACGGCTTTTCCCCTTTCAAGGCCGGAAATATATGAACTCGCAAAAATATTCGATGTCTGACTGAAAACGTATTAACTTAGAGGGGTGAAAGCACTCGAAAGGGAGGAGAATGTGGAAAACGCTCACACACATTTATTTTCTTTCATCAGCTGAAAGTGATCATATTCATATCACACCAATAACGAACAGTATGAAGTAAGTGAAAAATACTTTTCTAAAAGTTAATAGAACTGGTCAAACTTGAAAATCCATATAAAAAACATACAGATTCCTGTAATATTTCCACTATAACAATATTTACTAAACCGCGACACGTGTTTCGCAATTGAATGACTTCTTCAAGGAAACAATTTTTCTCTCTCAATTGTTTGGAATATTTTCGAACAAGGAATTTGTCGGTTGAAATGATAACTTTGCAACCTTAAACTAATTTTATTAAATGAATTTTATCCTGATTGATTTCTGGTTTACTGGATTTTTTCGATTGATGGGATTTCAATATCAGGAATGAAAAAATAAAAAACATGGAATATAAAAGCAGGTCGAATCAGTGTATGGATAATAATCAAATTACTTTTATATAAACAAAAATCGATGCAACCAGAGAATTAAACTCGATTTACGATTAGATTGATTGAAATCAATATAACCACATCGAAAACAAAATTGAATTCGACGCTAATGGACTTCTGACACTGAAATTTTCAATTAATTATTAATACATCAACTGAAATAATGGAATTCCACTCTAAATATCATAGAGTTGCCTTCGATAGATAATAATTAGATAATTTCTGTAATTATGACGATAGTAATAATGGTAAAAACCTACTCAGAAGTATACAATAATTCCTGTAATTATGACTGTTCTATTGACGAAAGATACCTGAGCAAGAGAAGTTCGACAGGTCTCCAAATTCACAACAAAGGGGTGGGAATTCTGTACTCGTCGAGTCATCCGTGTAGATATTGCCAAGGGTGAAACGACTGATAACAATTCAGATGAGCACCGACCGTGAGAATATCTATAGAAGAGACAAGTCTCCGACCATTTTACGATGTTGCAATGAAGTGAGCGAGTCTGTGAGCGAAGAATCACCAACAAGACGGATTGTCTTTTCCTAAATAGAATCGAGAAGCCTCAATGCATGTTTTGGTGCCGAACTCTACACATGAGAACTATATTTCAAGACAGGTCGTATCTTAGCCTTGTAAATCATTAGAAGCTGATTTGAATTGAAGTTCTTTTTCACACGAAACAGAAATCCAAGCTTCTGGGAGGCACCTTTAGCGATCGATCTCACATGGTTTTCTCATGAAAGATTATCACTAATCTTAATTCCTAGAATCGAGATACTTGACTTCGTAGGAATAGTCACTCCTGACATCTGAATACTATATGATGATAGATCGGCTTTCCTGAAGAAGAGACATGCCTGGGTTTTCTTAGCATTAAATTGCACCAAGTTCATGTGTCCTCATTCTATCATTTTTACCAAATCATTACTACGTTTATTGACGTGAATGTTTCTCTGAAGTTTTTGTTTCTCGAGCTGGTATGGGGATTCTGGAAGAGAAACTCGTATGACGTGTACTATCGTCCGCAAAACTATGTACTGAACGAGATGTTTTCTCGAGTGAATCATTGATATGAAGCAGAAACAAAGTGGGCGCCAGAACTGAACCTTGTGGAACACCTGCATTTATTGGTAGAATATCAGATGATACTCCATCGAAAACCACATACAGAGACCTATCAGAAGAGAAACTCTCCAACAAAGCACAAAACTGAGGAGGCAAACCATAAGACGGCAGTTTAGTAAGGAGATCCCGATGCCAAAACTCGATCAAACGCTTTTGAAATATCGAGTGCAACAGCTATCGTTTCTCCAAACTTTTCGATTGAATGCTGTCAAATATGAGAAACATAAGCCAATAAGTCAGTGGTTGATCTTTGATGGCGAAATCCGTATTGTCGATCATTAATTATACCTGATTTCTCTATATATTTGATAAGCTTCATATTGATTGCCTTTTACATGACTTTGGGAATGATAGAAAGCAATACTATTGGTCTGTAATTACAAAGTAAAGTTTTCTTCCATATTTTAGGATCTGGCTGAATTCTTGCTGTCCTCCGGGACTTAGGAAAAACCCCAAAGTTATATGGAAGGTTGGATAATCCGCAAAGTACTGGTGTCAATTTGGGGGCACATGCTTTCAGAACAATTGCTGGAATTTGTTATGGCCCTGTATTATAATTCATTATTCAAGTTGACAGTTATGAATGTCATGAAAAAGTCAATAAATAGTTCAATACATATCACGAGTTCCGTTTCATCTTAATTCAATACACAACAAAATTGGCGACGAGTACGGGATTCAGATCTTCTATATTGTGCAGTATTTGCCGATTCAAGTCACAGTTATACCCTAGTGTTCAATTATCAAGAAAAAAAATTCAAATGGACGCAGATCAATTCAAGGCACTATTGGGAGTTTTTCAAGCTTCTCAGGCGCAAATGTTACAAACAATATTGTCACAGCAAGTTAATCAATCAACCCAACCTAAAGTTTTAACCCAGGATGCCCCAGTTGCGAATATTGTTCCTTTTGAAAACTTCGATGCTACAAAGGAAAAATTTTCTTGCTATTTGGAGCGATTCGATAATTACCTTGATATCAAAAACATCGCAGATCCTGATAAACGAGCAAAGTTATTGTGTGTGTCAATTGGATCCATACATTACAATAACCTTTCTGCATTTCTTGGACCAGAAAAACCTGTCAAAAACTTAATTTATTCCGAACTTATCGAAGAATTCAAGAAGATGCTTATTCCGCACAGAAGTACAATAGTCTCCCAGCATTATTTTTCGAACGTTACTCAGAAAGATAAACAAACTATCGCTGAATTTTTTGCTACCCTTCGTAGAAATTTATCCGAATGTGAGTTCTACATCGAATGTGAATGTACAAAAACTGTATCGGTCTCAGATATATTTCTACGTGCTCAATTCATCAGGGGTTTGAGGGACAACTGGATTAGAGAACAAATTCTTCAATCAGACGCAATTAAATTCGAAGAGTTCGTTACTAGAGCCACAGCTTTAGAGGCATCGAAAATTGAGAGTCAAGTTCTAATGCAGGCCTCATCCGAGCCAACCCTTGTTGATACAAACAGAGTATCGAAAACCCAGAAAGATTGTCGTCACATGGAACAGAATCGACTTACAGGAAGAGATAGGTTTAGAAACTATTCACCTTCTCCTCACCGTTACCAGCGCTCACATTCCCTTCGAAATAGAAGAAAACAGTTCCAGGACAGAAGATCTATTGATTTGGTCGCTCTTGGTATTAATAATCTTTGTTTACGTTGTTCGAAGTCAAGTCACAAAACACAGGATTGTCGAGTTGATCGAAATACTCTAAAATGCCATTCTTGCGGAAAAATTGGTCATTTAAATAAAGTATGCATATCTACTCTGATCAAAAAGTCTGGAAAAACCGAGTTCGCAAAACATTTAAGTGACAGTTCTGACAGCTCTAACAGTTCAGACATTGCTTATGGAGTAAATAAAATAGAAAACACTGTCGATTTATTCGAAATGGGTTCCGATTCAGATAAGTATTTCATCACAGTTGCTTTAAATGGCTGTCCCCAACGTTTTGAAGTCGACTCAGGCGCTCGTTATTCTCTACTCTCTGAAAATGAATTCGAAGCTCTGAATCTGAAGATTTCTATAGAAACAACAAATATATCTTTTCGATCCTATTCAGACCACATAATCAAGCCAGTAGGCAAAGTTACAGTTGCAATTTCATACAACAATAAATGCATCTCAGGAGATCTATTCATCATTCCATCAGGACACGATGCATTGCTTGGTCGTGTTTGGATAAGAGGACTTGGTATAGAGTTAAAGGAAGTGGATAAAACACAGTACCAGTCACAATCGAATGATGTTAACTTTGTTCAATGTATTGACGATATTATTCGGGAATATTCCTCAGTTTTCGAAGAGAAGATAGGGTGTTGTCCTAAATACGAAGTTAAGTTACAACTCAGAGCAAATGCAAAACCTATATTTACACGTGAAAGAGACGTTCCTCATGCTTTGCGTGAACGTGTTGAAAAAGAACTAGAATCCCTGGAAGCTCAAGGTGTAATTTCGCCTGTTGCGAATACTGACTGGGGATCTCCAATTGTAATCATAGCGAAGCCGGACGGAGGTGTGAGACTATGCGTAGATTACAAATGCGGAGTGAACGAAAGACTTGTATCAGCTAACCACCCCATTCGCCGTATCGATGATGTTCTAACACACTGAGAAACATACATCTAAAAAACAAGTTTCAACGTTTCCTTTTTGTATGTTTTCTAATATTATTCACAAACATACCATCTATATTGTAATAACTTCATTTAGAAATGTTTTGTTTATGAATATCTGATATACTTATAAAACTTCTGACTGATGTTTCTTTACGCATGTATAAATAATGTTAAATATAGATTGAAATGAAGTATTTGAATAATGTTGCATCTTTGTTGTTTCAATGTATTTGAAATGTATGCGTCTCGTTGATATTATATTTCGTTAAATGTTATTCCTTCATATCAATATAATGTGAATACGAAATACTTTTTTTGTCGAGGTTGTACACATGTTCTCGGTAAAGTATTTGAAATACTTTGAAATCATTTTATTTTTGCGTTGAAATAATTGCATATACAATAATGTTACATCTGTCAATTATTGAAAGTATTTCAAAATCATGGTTGAAATAATTTCAAAATCATCAACCGAGAAAATATAGCTAAGTATTGTTGGTGCAATTCTGTCTCTATCTAGTGATATATGTCAAAAAAGGATACCTAATCTGAGGTTTCCCAGACAGAATATTATGAATATATATGAAGTTAGAAGTTCCGTACCTTGTGTCGTTGTTTTGCGGTCTGCCTTTTTAATTTTTAATCTTGTATCATCTGTCGAGTCGAGAACACGAGAACTTTACGAGTTGGTACTGGTCAAGATATATTTTGTGATTGTAGTTTTGAGAGTTTGTCTATTAGTAACGCAATGGAAAGAAAAATTCCCGAAAAGGTAAGAAATATATTTTTATTGTGTTGGGTTTTTGTTAATATGGTACTGTGGTTGCACGAAAAACAAGGCAATGTATAGTTGGCAAATTTGCTTAAAATGCAATATTATAATCGCTTGGTACAGTTATATATCCTGGTATGTGTACTGGTAAATTCTTCTAACCTAACATTTCAAAAGTTTCAAATCGAGTTTTTAATCCAAAATACGAATATGTTCGGATAAATTTTTCAAGAATCGAAAGACTGGGGTCTATTCCAAAAAATATCTGAAATGGCTGATAAAGAAGAATGTTCAGATGTACAGTGCAACAAATTATTGTTGGTTGGTGGATCAGATTACAAGAATTCCTCTAGAAGATCTTTACATGTAATTCTAAAAGATGAACTGGCCATGCTATGTTCATGGACAGAGCAGAAAAATAATTTTAAAGTTGCAGACACAACGATTATGAGCATATTAAGAAGTAAGTGTGCAGAATGATATTAGAGAACGGATTATTGGGGGTAATATTCTGAGACCAGGGGCATTGTTTTAAGATCTCCATACTGTAAATAGCGGGTAGAGTGAATAAAGTTTGAGCAAATGCTCGTATAGGTACTCAAAATTGTTGGGACAAACTTATCTGTGTTCTTAAGATATGACAAGGACGGATCTATAGTGGGAACCAATGTTCACTTTTATTCACTTTCACCCAACCTAGTTAAGTGAGTTATATTCCAGTATTCCAAACGAGAACTAAGAAAATATATTGATGGGCATATTCATTTGTGAAGGTGAAAATATTACGTGGCCTCACTTGCGAATCTATAATTTTCTGGAAATATTCACTAGAATGTAATGCCATAAGAAAATCATTTCCGATTTCCATAGTGAGAGAAATGTTTCAAGTTATCTATAGATTTCGAATGAGATTATCTCTTAAATTTTTCAGCATTACACATTTTCGTGAATATATCCATAAAGCTCATTTGAAACTGTCTTCTGCTATTACTACAAATAATAAAATAAAGGATGCATAACTGTGGCATGGTCGTATGGCTGAAATAATATTGTATTCACTGATTTATATTTCATTTTCATTAACAATAAATATAACTCCATTCCAGAAGCTGTGAAAATGAACTATAGAACCACAACAGATAAGGAATTTGAGCATGCTGTCATGGACTGGCTGCGTTTTGCGAAACAGCGTCTATCAAAATAAATTGTTGACCCTCTTAATAGCCTCTATAAAAAGGTTAGATATATTCTTGAAACTCCTGGAAATTGTTATTATTAATAAATACTTTACGATGATCTTAAAAATGTAATATTTTTCTGTATTACAGTTATCCTAGAGATGATGCCAAAAATATTCACAGTGTGATAACTGGTTGAGTTTTCAAACATTTCTGAATATTAATTTATGTTTCTGTTCTAAGAACTTTGTGCTGTTTTCATTTTGTGTTACATTTCTGTTGTATTATTAGTAATAAAAATATGTTTACAACTGCTTCTGATTCATCAACTAATATAAGAAAACCTAACCTATAGTGGTGACTATTAGGCATTCAGTGAACGACCGTTCGCCTGGCATACAGTGTCTTTTTTGTAAGAAGTTTTTTCATGCCAAATGTCTGGGCCTAAATAAAGAACAACATTCTACGTTTACCGATGTACAGGGGGCAGCCTATAAATGTGAGGAATGTCGAGTTTCAGACGTAACATCTTCCAAAGAAAAGGATTGCGAAAATTGTAACGAGTTGATTAAAGTGATCAAAGATCTCAACTCAGTTGTCAAAGCACTTCAAGAAGATTTCAAGAAGTTCAAAGAAAACAAAGAATGCTACAATATGGATGCTATCGTAAACGAAATAAATAATAGGCAGCGTCGGGAGAAGAATTTAATTATGTATAGTGTGCAGGAGCTACCGAATGAGTCAACCACTACCAAAACTGAATCTGATAAAGCAAAAGTAATAGAAGTCATTCAGGCAATAGCCCCTTCTGTCGACACTCAGTCAATTAAAATCATGCGAATTGGAAAGAATAAAACTGATTCACCACCTCCAATCAAAGTGGAACTATCGTCGAAGGATGACGTTATGACCATCTTGAAAGCCAAACACAAACTCAAAAGGATGAGTTTTGGAGTCCAAATAAGTACCGATAAAACACAGTTACAACGGGAACAACTTAAGAAAATATTGGGTGAACTGAAAGAACGAGAAGAAGGTGGGGAAAAGGGACTCTTTATCAAATACATAAACGGAAATCCAACTATAGGCACTAATTCAAAAAACCACTATTAGAAAAAATCAAAATTGCCCACGTAAATATTCGATCAGTAAACAATTGTTTTGATGACTTCAAAGGAACTGTTACCGAAAACGACTTAGACATTATAGGGTTGAGTGAAACGTGGTTACAACAAGATTTTCCAAATAAGTATATATCCATAGCTAATTACAACATGGCAAGAACGGATCGTGATGGAAGAGGAGGTGGGGTTGCTTGCTACTTGAAGGCCTCCTATAAATTTAAAATATTCGCTTCTTTCATCACAAACAATGGTTTAGAACAACTGTGGCTGACTGTGAATGCTGGCAAACAACGAATAGGACTTGGTATCATCTATCGCCCTCCTCGTACAAATGTGGATAGCTGTCTTGGAGACTTGAGTGAAATGCTAGAAAGAATTTATCTGGAAGTGAACTTCATTATATTGATGGGTGATATAAATATAAATTTGTTATGTACATCTTCCCAGGATGCCAGAAAATTTGAGAACGTTCTGTTCAACTTCAACTTGTGCCAGATAATAAGAGACCCCACCCGTATAACTAATGATTCAGTATCGCTTATAGATGTAATATGTATAAGTAAAGGAATGGAAGTAGGAGATTGTGGGACAATTGACTTGCACGGCATAACAGATCATATGATGGTTGTCTGTAGCCTTGAAGTCGAAAAGCAACAGGTATGTGACAATTTGATTTCGTACAGAAACTTCAGGGATTTCAATATGGATCACTTTGCTAATGACGCGAATAGTATACCATGGGGTGAAATAGTATATTTATATGATATTAACGAGAAAGTTAATTTTATTAATAACCACATCATGTCGCTTTTCGATATTCATGCTCCACTCCGTCTCGTTAATAACAACAAATTGAAGCGAAAACATAGTCCTTTCATCACCTATAATTTGAAGCTCATGATTGAAACCAAAAATAAAGCTCACCGGAAGTATTTGCGAACTAGATCTGCTACAGATAAAGAATACTACATCATGCTGCGAAATTACGTCAGCGAAGCTGTAAAGCGCGAGAAAACCGCATATATGCAGTTTATCTTAGATAAAAATAAAAATAACTCCAAGTTAATGTGGCGCCACCTCAGTGACTGGGGAGTCTGCACGAAATCAACATTAAAAAAACATAATATCCCTATAGAACTTCGCAAACCTGATGAACTCAATAACTTTTTTTTGAATGTTGCCGGTAATACATCCGTAGATGTTGATCTGCTTTCGTTCTACAATAATAATTTACTGAGGAGAAATTTGGAATTTTCATTTCATGATATAAGTACCGATAACATCTGGGAAGCTCTAAAATCTTTGAAGTCGCAGGCGTCAGGTATCGATAATTTGAGTTTGAAAATGATTTCCATCGTGCTGCCATTCTGCCTAGTCGAGGTACAACACGTGTTAAATGAATCTTTGAGATCGGGAATATTTCCTGAAATGTGGAAAATTGCTAACGTTATTCCGATTGCAAAAGTAGCCACGCCTAAAACTTTCAATGATATACGACCCATATCCATTTTACCTACATTTTCCAAGTTATTTGAAAAAATTATTTCTCTACAGATCAAACAATACTTAGAAATGAACAAAATTTTGCCAGAAGTACAATCTGGCTTCCGTCCGAAACATGGTACACACACAGCCTTATTGAAAGTTATTAATGATGTAAGTAGTTATTCTGATAAATCTGTACCTTCAATCTTAATTCTTCTTGATCAAAGTAAAGCATTTGATTTGGTCAATTTCGAGTTACTTCTTTCAAAATTGAAATTCATTAGTTTCCGAGAAGGAGCTTTGAATTTTATGAGTAGTTATATTCGTGGTCGGTCACAGAGAGTAATCCTTGATGGAAACTTAATGTGTTCTTCCCTCGAAGAGACTACTTCTGGAGTACCCCAGGGCAGCATTCTTGGGCCACTATTATTCTCAATTTTCATTTTCGACTTTCCATCGGCCCTAAACTTTTGTCAAGCTCACCTCTATGCCGATGATTTTCAATTATATTCATCTTGTGATCTGTCTGACATAGATTTTTCTATAAATAATATAAACGAGGATCTCCATAACACCACGGTTTATTCTGTGAAGCATGGCCTACGCATCAACCCTAATAAAACTGTTGCAATTTGCTTTGGATCGCAAAGGCAGACATCACAGATTAAGGAATATTCACTGAGTATAAATCGAGCAAATATTGAATGGGTCGAATCAACAAGAAACCTTGGTTTGATTATCGATGAAAATTTGAGTTTTCATGATCATGTTCAACATATATTTAAAATAGCTTTCTTCAAATTAAAATCACTCTACAAATTCAAGTATCAACTCTCAACAGATATGAAACTCAAACTTATAAAAACCCTCGTCTACCCTCACATAGACTATTGTGCTTCAGTATATTACTATTTTCTACCCGAATATAATCGACAAAAATTGCAACGCATTCAAAATGCTTGTATTCGTTTCGTCTGTTGTGTACCTTATAGGGAGCACATAACCCCTCACTTATTAGGTTTGAAAGAATTGAATATCAAGTCTAGGATGGAATATTTAATAACTATATTTCTATTCAAACTCGTGAAAAATCAAACACCTAAGTATTTGTTTGAGCTCATATTACGGCGTTCGGATATCCGTCATATCAATATAAATACTAGGACCAATAACTACAACATTCCATACCATGCAACATCTAAATATGAAGGATGCTTCTCTTATCTGGCACCGTTGATTCTTAACAGAATAATTTCATTTCTGAATTCATCCTCTTACGAGCTGAAGGTACATCTGAAATCGCATTTGCTGAACAGTATGAGATAATGTCGTTTTTCTGTTTTCATTTTTTCTGTTTTCTTTTTTTTTTCTGTACTGCTAATTACACGAATATGTACTTGAAACTATTAACTAGTCTATTATCATGCAGGAGGGGTGGAAGATAGCTTCGGCTAACCCCTACCTTTTGTGTATAACTTATCTGTATAAATTATGCACAATAAATATATTATTATTATTATTATTATTATTATTATTATTCCAGATACTTGTCAAATGAATTGAAATGAACCAATATGGTGGCTTCCAGATACGTTATGGAGCAAATATTTGAGAAATTCTGTAACAGCGGGCCATGTAGGAATACTTGATAACTAGGCTTGAGTCCAAAATTAATAACCAGGTGTTCAACAAGCAAATCATTTCGTTTATGCAGTTGTAACTCATACTCTGAATTGGGACATGGCATAAACTTGTTCATCGATTTGCTTGTGTTAACTCTTGGTTATTAATTTCGGGCTTAGGCCTAGTCATCAGGTATTATTACATAAACCCTCAATAAATGAATTAATTTCATTGAAAAGATATATTTTTGACATCTTTATAATATTAATTTGAGGTCATGATCACATTACACATTCATCAAAATAATGTACCGTCAAGTGCAATAGCAATGTTTCCTGACATAGTAAGTTATGTTTCTTCTATGAGTTAGACACATTGTTCAAATGTTTGTAGGAGCTCTAGAAAACATCTATTTTGTAACGTTTGCTAGATGAAAAGATGATATAACATTAACAATGAATAAACATCCTAAAAATGTTTTTCTGATGAAATTTTCGAAATATTTCAAGACAACGTTTCCTTGGGGGTACATAAGCAGTTTCTATGACATTGATACAATATCAAAAACCCCGGTTGGACAACATTACATTGTAATGAGATGATATTCAGAAAACGTTATTGTAATGAAAAATTTCTTAGTGGGAAATAGCCTACGCAATTCAAAATTTTTCTGTAAGCTCGACCTCTACAAGGCATATCTTCATCTCAGAGTTGACGAGGAAAGTAGTAAAATTCAAACCATATCAACACACAAAGGAACCTACAGGATGAATCGTTTGAGTTTTGGTATCAAAACTGCCCCTTCAGAGTTTAATCGAATTTTATCCCAGATACTCAAAGATTTACCGAAAACAGAAGCCTATTTTGATGATATTATTTGCCATGGTTCGTCTAGAGAAGAATGCACTGAAAATTTGCGTGCATGTCTAAAACGCTTATCAGAATATGATTTACATCTCAACAGATCGAAGTGCTCCTTCTTCAAAACAAAGATGGACTATCTAGGACATATCGTGGAGTATAATAGAATTAGTAAATCACCGGAGAAAGTAGAAGCTGTCTCTTCAATGCCCCGACCAACCAATATTGGAGAATTACGACGATTCTTAGGAATGGTAACCTATTATTCACGTTTTATTCCAAATTTTTCTTCGTTGTCCTATCCATTACGTCTCCTTCTGCGAGAGAATCAGCGTTACCACTGGTCACATAAATGCCAATCAGCATTCGAAAAGTTAAAATCAGAACTTTGCAACGATCGAGTTTTGATTCCATATAATCCATCTTTACCACTTACTCTGACAACTGATGCAAGCCCCACTGGGATCGCAGCTGTAATTAGTCATGGAATAGATGGACAAGATCGACCAATAGCGTACGCATCTCGTTCACTTACTACTGCTGAATCTAACTACAGTCAACTGGATAGAGAAGCACTGGCAATAGTATTTGGAGTAACTCATTTTTACAATTACCTGTTTGGACGAAATTTCGTACTTTTCACTGACAATGAACCACTGACCCGTATATTTCATCACCACAAAGCTCTTCCTAGAATGACGTCATCCAGATTATTACGTTATGCTTCATTTCTATCGGGATTCGATTACACCGTCAAATTCAAGAAAGGTGTCGACAATAAAAATGTAGACTGCTTGTCCCGGACACCTTTGAGAAATTATAATATCACCGTGGATACCTCCATTGGTGAAGAAGTGAACCAACTCTGTGGACAAACTTTATCACAAATTTCCAGTGAGGCTATTACAGAGAAAACTATCCGCATAGCAACTGCCAATGATCCTGACCTGAGTGAAATTCTTCAGAACTTGAAATCACAATCATCTGATGAGCCCTACACCGTCAATAATGGTAATTTATTCCGCCAAGATCGTGTCGTTATACCGGTTCAGATGCGAACTAAGGTGTTAGAAGAAATACATGCTACCCATCTTGGAATTATGAAAATGAAACAGTTAGCTCGTAGGTATGTTTATTGGCCTAAAATCGATAACGACATCGAACGATTGGTAAAGTCATGTGAAGATTGTGCTAGAACCAAATCCAATCCTCCAAAAGCCCCACTCCATCCATGGAACGAACCAGAAGAAAATTGGGAACGCATTCATATTGATTATGCTGGACCATATGAAAATCGCCATTTTTTGGTTTGCGTCGACGCTAAGTCCAAGTGGGCTGAAGTAAAAATTTCAAAAGATGCTCCGACAACATCATCAACCATCACACTTCTCGAAGAAATTTTTGCCACTCATGGATATCCTTGCGTTTTAGTTTCTGACAACGCTTCAATTTTCACTAGCGATGTTTTCAAAACTTACTGCAAGGAAAGAGGAATTTTCCAAAAGTTCATAGCCTCCGGACACCCTTCGACAAATGGATTGGCTGAACGCAACGTACAAACCTTGAAAAAACGTCTTCATGCTGCTGCCAATGATACAGTACCTCTTCATATCAAAATTCAAAATATTCTTTTTCGCTACAGAGCCACACCATTGGCATGTGGTTTGTCGCCAGCCGAGAAATATTTCAACAGACGCTTGCGTATACGTCTGGATGCTATTTTTCCAAATCCCAGAAGCCTGCAAAAATCAATCTTGGTTTCGGCATCAACTCGTACTTTTTCTAATGGAGAGAGAGTGCAAGTCCGTGTACGAAGTGGAAATAAAAACATTTGGGAATTTGGTAATATCATCAGAAAGCTAGGTCAGCTTCACTATAACGTTACACTTGATTCTGGAAGAACACTAAAACGTCACGTTGATCAGTTGAGATCAAGTCTCATAAAGAAGAAGGAGAATCGAGTGACATTTGCCTCAACAACAACGCCAGAACAAAATTTTCAAGATGGGCCGGTGTTCGGTGTTCCAATTCCTGAACGAGAAACTGCAATTGTACCCGAATTACCTGCTGCATCTAACAATTCATCACCTGAATCAAGTCCTCGGGTACGCCGATCGGATCGTCCTAGACGCCCACCAGCGTATTTGAGAGACTACGTTACATGATGATTCATTTTATTCATCTTCACTGTTCCTTTTAAGTCATTTGATTTTTTTTATAATTCACCAATTTCCAAAATAAGTGGGGGAGATTGTTATGGCCCTGTATTATAATTCATTATTCAAGTTGACAGTTATGAATGTCATGAAAAAGTCAATAAATAGTTCAATACATATCACGAGTTCCGTTTCATCTTAATTCAATACACAACAGAATTCCATCAGATCCGCAAGTCGTACTCGTCTTCAGGTCCATTGAAAGATTTCTCATATTGGTTTGGTGAAAAATTATCTCAGGCATATGACTGTCGACAGGCATGATATTTGGAGGATTTTTTTCCGATGAGTCCAGAGTAGAATTTTCAGCAAACATATTTGCAAATATATTTGCTGTTTGTTGGGCAGTGGTGGCTTGTGATCCATCTTCTGTGCTTAAAGGGGGAAATGAGCTAAAAGTAAAATTTTTGCGAAAGCTTTAGCAAATGACCCAAATGAACGAGAACTGTTTGGACATTCAATAAGTTTCGAACGAATTTTATGATTATGTGCTTTTTTAGCAGCTTCAATTGTTGCACTACACCTTTTTCTTGCTTCAACATACTCAGATCCAAACTGGGGTCTTGGCGCCAGCGATTGAATGCCGCTTGTTTGGATGTGACAGCCTTAGAGCAGCTATTATCGAACCATGGTTTCTCAGACTGTGGTCTCTTTGTACTACTTGGAATGAATGTTTCCATTCTCAGAATAGATACCGTTGTTAGTGAGAATCGTGTCTTTTTTTTAAGACATATCTGCCTTCACTGCTAATATCGGACGTCTCCTATTTCATGGCATTCTGATAATTAATTCATTTTTCACTATGAGAAATTTCAGATGTGATACATAATATGAATATTTATTCAGTGAAAAAATTGGTCTTCAAACAAAAATATATTTTCTTCAAAATAGTTAAAAACCAAAAATATCATGCTATAAACCTATACCTATAAAAACAGAACTTATTTTCATAAAATTTATAAATACTCAATTTCATAAAATCAATAAATATCACTTTGATTCCATGAATCAAACAATAAGTAATGTTCGCTCAAGAAATGAATACCGAAAATAAAGACCCTCCCGACCTATTTTCTATATAAGAGGTTTCAAAGTAGTTGATTAGTTTATATAGCGAAAGCGAGCCATTACAAGCTTCGTGTTTGTTTGATAGAGCTATGTTAGGAAAATTTGCACTTTTGCACCAAACATTTCAATAACGCTTATGATTTTTTTGTTCTCATCATCGACTCGTTCCCAACTGATCGCTCCTCCAGATGGTAAGAACCAAGTCGTAATGTAGAAGATATATTGATCAGAACGAGCGGTATGATAATATAATTAAGTCCCCGACCGCAGATTATGAAGCTGGATGGAGTAACGAGTTTATAATTGTAGGGGTAGAAACATAATAATTGATTCTTAATTAGAAACCCGTTAGAAAAGGAAATTACAGGACACCTTCGAATATCTTGTTGACTGATGAATTATGAGAGTTGATATTTTTGATGTACCAAAGATTGAAGATCTGAATTCTGTCCAAAGTAACGCCATAATTGCAGTTCGTTGCCTGATGAGTGAATACTTCTCAGAATATACCACTGTTTTCCAATTCTTCTGATGCATTTGAAGTTGAGGAGTTTCAGCAACCATTAGAATCAGTTTTTGCGTAATTTGAGTTCTCGCATATAATAATAATAATAATATAATAATATGTTTATTCAATAAAAAATTAAATGGTAAACAAAGATAGTAAACAATAAATTTTCAATAAACATGTGTTCACTCCGAAAGTCGAAACTTGTATGGAGCGTGCAAATACAAATATTGAATATAAATAATAGATATAGCTATAAAATTAACAATACAATAGGTATACAGTGTGCCAAGATAAGGATGAACAGCATGGGGATCTCGGTAACCGTAAGAGTTACACGGTAGGTCAAATGGACAAAAAGTTGCGCAATTAAGGGGTCAATAAATAGATGTTGAGAAATCCCAAAAATGTTGTTTACTTCCGGAGATATTCGGGAAAAACCGAAATTTGGCGATTTGGTTTTTATTTTTTTCCGAAGTTATTTGAAAAGTTTCGAAAAAACCAAAGGCACTTTCTCATTGCCACTTTTTTACCTCTACAAAATGGCGCTCACAAAATCTCCGTACAACGTTTCGTTTGGAAGAAATCATCATCAACTTTGTTTTTTTATATGGCACGTCCCCATGCTGTTCATCCTTATCTTGGGCACACTGTATAATATAAAATAATATAATTTTTTTTTTTTTAGTGTGAGTGTAGAATAAGTGCATAAAAAGTTCTTATGGTGTACCTACTTGTTTATTCTAAAAATTCTTATATATTATAGAGATAAATTGACAGGATATGCAGATGTTATCCAACCATATATATACATGCATGAGTGGCAATGGAATGAATTAAATGTACTAAAAAATTGATTTTCATCTCAGTTCCACCGTACTGTGTATAATTTCTCGTGATTGTGACTTTATGAACTTCCTTAGTTCTCTTTTGAAAATAGATGGGGACATAATACTTTTTATCATTTCAGGTAAATATGTTTGATGTCGGTGTCTCGTATTATAGTTATGTTCAGTTTTTTTGAGATTTGATTTAGATTTATGTTGTTTGATATTACAGTTTAAGAAGAACAGTTGTCTTGGATCCATCATTTCTGTTTCAATATAAAGTTTATCCGACGGATACTCACGATCCTTCCTAAAGATTATTTTTAAAATTTTTTTTTGGGTTATCACTAATTTGTTGAGTATGGTTTTTCCAACTCCACCCCAGGATAATATTCCATAGGTAATATGGGATTCTACTAGTGAGTAATATATAGTTTTCAATTGGTTCACATTCAATATATCTCTGAGAATCTTGAACTTAAACATAAGATGTTGAATTTTTTTTATAATGAAATAAATCTGTTTTTCCCATTTTAGATTAGAGTCGATGATTATTCCAAGGTATTTAATTTCCGTACATGATTTTATACTCAGATTTCCGTCTATGTGTATAGTATTGAAGTCCGGGAAAGAGGCTTTGTGCGTATAAAATGGTAAATAAAAAGTTTTGTCAAAGTTGATTGTGAGGAGTTTGTTTGCGAGCCATTCCTTGATAATCTTGAAATCGGCTTCAACCATTTCTTTCAAAGATGTCCAATCTTCTGAACTATAAAAGATGGCTGTGTCGTCAGCATATGTTGTAATTGTCCCTCGACTACGGACAGAAAATAAACCATTCAAGTAAATATTGAATAGGATTGGTCCAAGAATAGTGCCTTATGGTACGCCATACTCAATCTCTTGAAATTCGCTAATTGTATCGTTTATTTTCACGCATTGGAATCGATTTGAGAGGTATGATTCGAATAAATTGAGTTGATTACCTCTAATTCCCATTTTTTCCATTGACTCTAGTAGTAGAGTGTGGCTCCAGGAATGGCATTATGATACAATGTTGATCGAGGAGGATGTGAAAATCAGATACTAATGTATGTTTCAGAAAATCTTTCCCCGAACAAATGACGAAATATTCATGAAAAATTCTCATAAGTCTCGCATATGTAACCAACTCGCTAGCAAAAAAGGGACCAAAAACCACTTCATAATTGACAGGGGTATCTCAACAAGATTTCAAAAGCATCTGGATATAATTCTTGATGGATCACGTATATAATTCAATGGTGGACATTGGTATTTTGTAAGGAACGTTATCCTTTATTCTAGTAATTTATGTGTTAGACAAGCTCGTATAGGTTTGGGAAGAAACGCAATTATAATAGGGGGGTGGAATGTTAATTCAGCTTTTTAATATCCTCTAAATGCTATATATTTTATTCAAGTTATGATGCACTGGAATGACAGATACGTGATGAACATTTGTATTCAATGGAAAATTCTACAGAGTGAAGATTTTTTAAGGTCGATTAAGCCTCTGACTACTGCGACTTGTACATGACCCTTATCTATTCAATGGCCAGGCTTCTGATAAAGCAGATCAGATTCCTGAGGGCACGTTCTTTCATGTCGGAAGGTAAAAATGTTACCTGTTGCAGGAAATTGAGCCTTCTGCAGAACAGAGCTTGGCACTTGCAAAGCAGATATTCTGCAGTTTCTGCAAAAATGCAGCTTTGCCCATTTTCTTGAAGTGGTACCTTAATAGATGGCTTTATGAGCAGCCTAGTTACTAACTTGAGGTCTTTTTCATTCAACCCTAAAAGCTGTTCAGATTTTTTGGACGAAAGGCTGATAAACTTTTTCTCTTATTTTTGTTCTGGGACTTTGTTCCAGTGATGACCCAATTGATCAAGTTCCCATTGGCGGAATTCCTCCTTCGAAGTTCCGGTCCAGAGAAAGGGATGTTTGTCCCTTCTTTGCGAGGAATTCAGCTTTTTCATTTCCTCTGATGCCCTCATGACCTGGTATCCACATTTAGGTAACTTGAATGCCTTTTGACATTTTCATTAAGGAACATTTGCAGTTCCAAGTCAGTTTGGACTTGCAAGTGTATGACTTGAGGGCGTTCAATGCTGCTTGGCTGTCTGATAAGATCTAGATATACGCACCGCGAGTACATGAGTACTTGGTGTTAAGTTACGCCTGCGCGTGATGCGATATGTAGACGAAATATAAGATGTCTCAAATACACTCTTTCATTTGTGAATCCATGAATATTGATGTCTCTTCTTTCATGAAAGTTTCTTCACTTTTGTATCAATTTGGGATAGGAAAAGATAAAAAATCTTACAACTTCATACTCTCTACAAAATTATTCAAACTTTTGAATTTATTCTGAGATGATGAAATCTAAACCAGCGTAATTAGTTTCATTACTTCAGAGAATCAGGTGTATCAGATTATTCTTATAGTGTCAAAACTCTATGTCCGAAGTGGATTATGACTATGAATCTTGCACTCCTTTGGTCAATCGCTCCATAAGTGGTGGAAAGTTAATAACATCCCTTTCATACTTTTTAAAAGTCATTATTTCATGGTAGATGGATAATTTTTTCTTTTTGTTTTTGGGTTTTCATTCTACCATAATCTGAAAAATTGAGAAGTCATTCCAGAATCTATACGAAAGTAGGGGGCAGATTTCTAATGTAATAAAAATATTTCCTTATGAATGGAACACGTTCTATTAATGAACACGTTCTCGTTCCAAAGTTATGCCCTTTCAAAGGTCTGGAGAAGGGCATTTTCTATCTTATTTTTCACCAAAGCGATCGAAATATATACAATTTTATCCACCACATCACCTTTACAAAAAAGTTGATTTTATCTGAAAATATTCCAGAAATATTCTGGAATCCACTTCAAGGCGAAGTGCGGATCTAGATGGTTTCATGTCTGTAAAAATGAAAAAGCGTCATATCTTGTTCAATGCTTTCGATGCATTTCAATCCTTTTATTGTAATCCCCAGGAAGATATATTCACCAAATATCAAAGGTACAGTTGATTCTGAAAAATCCGGAAGATGAGAAAAGGGCACTTATCAAACAAGGCATACAACCGTTTCAAAAAAATCGATAGATCAATCCAATTGAAGAAGTGACAAACAAACACAAACATTCTATGCATTTTCGATTTGACACCAAAAGTAGGACCAACTACTTCGCCAAAAGTTTAAACAAACAATCAGTTGTCCCACGAATGCATAACACTATCATATTTTTCGTTTTCATGGGAATTTCAGAATGAAGTTTCAATAATGTTCTGAATTGTCGACATTCGACGTAAATTTCGCCAATCAAGTTGAGAAATATCCGAAAGGAGTTTTGAGAAGGCTGAAGAAACATCAATATTGAATTCTAGTACAGATGGTGTTTATTGTTTATTGAAAACGTCGTCTGCTGGATCAAATGAAAGACGCAAATTCCAGAAGATGACAAGTGATAAATATTTCTAACAACAGGCACATCGTACAGCCAAGTTGTTACAGGCGACCCATCGTCGCGAACGGGAATTTTTTTCGGTCTACCTACAGAAAAGGCTGCAACTCCTATAGGAATCTGAAATTCCATGATTAAAATGAATGTATTCGTAAATCCAGTGACAGACAACTGATTCGATCCGCTCTGGGACTCATCAGTGATACCCGACAGGACTTGAGAATATAATGCACATCGAATGGTCTGCATCTTGGACAAAAATCTGAATACCAGTGCAGATGGTGTTTCAGCAGATAGTGTAGTAACCTCCTAAATGTCTCGGAATTTCGACAAATCTATGTCGAATCTTGAGGTTTCTTATACCACCTGAAAAACATACCATATTGAGCAACTTCAAACCTACCTCGTTTTTCAGTCAGGTACGTTTTCACGGAGAAAGCTAGCGAACTCACAGAACTCTCATAAATTACTTGTGATAGTCGATGATAGTTTACTCAATAGATTGCTGATCGAATTAGTTCCTAACTTCCACCAATCTGCTTGAAACAAAAGCTATCAAATAGACCGGTCGGCAGTGACCGTATTTTGTAACCATTTTTTTCAATCTGCCTTCGGAATAAGAAGCTGAAAAATCAAAATCTGCAAAAAAATCGCACTGGGTGGTATTTTATTGAAACTTTTCCTAGAGATCGATTACCCTAACCAAACTGAGATTTTTGCACTCGACGCGCGTTTCGCTACCAAGGTTGGTTTATGGCAAACCCATCATTTGCTCTTAATGGAACACACTGTATTCTTCAAGTTGAAATGGGCATATTGTGAAAAATTTGGTTTTCATCTCATTTTTCCACAATTCATTCGGGTAAGTTTCATACAGCACACCGTCATGATTTTTGTACTTTGAGCGATGTTTTCATGTGTAAAAAGCAACGCAACCTGCATAAGGGTTCCATCCAAATTATTTGGCTCAACCAACGCAAATTCTAAATTTTACATGAAGTATTACGTAATCGTGAATTTTTTTGCAAATTACGATTTGTTTTACCTCCCGTTTCGGGAGCGGCTGTGGAAAATTGGTCCAAAAAATATGTCACTACCGTCCAGTCTAAAACTCACTGCCCAATAAAATGTTTCCAAAGATTTCGAATTATTTTTCTCAACAACTCGCCATTAGTTTCCACAACAATTCCTAGAGTCCATAGGATTGTTTTCTTACAAATCCAGAAATAGAATGAATAGAGGATCTAATCGGGATTAAATACACAAGTGCTTCAAAATTACCGATAATTTTCCATGAAAGCATGTTGTCTAAAAACTGCATGAGTTTATTTTCATATTCTGTCGAAAGAGCCCCACTCCGAAGGAGGAGAGCTCTTTTAGCAAAATATGAAGATAACCGAATGCAGTTTTTTTACTGACAACATACTTGAATGAAAAAATTATCAGGTTCATTTTGATGCACGAGTGTAATTTGGTAGAATATTTCCGTAGTTAAAACAACGACGTTTAAAATTCAGTATTTATGCCTGTCAAGATGACAAATGTACATTTTAACAATCGTTACGATAGATACACGGACCGAGCGGGTACTTTTCGATACCTACCGGGTATTTACCAGCCCGAAAATGTCCCGCCTGGAATTTATCGCTGTAATTGATCGAAAATGTCCCGCTTCATATGGGATTTTTAACATACGATGGAAATATTCACAGTAATGTTCTTCGCGGCCTGCATTGACTTTCAATCCGAATCCTTGTTCGTGCCATGAAACGCCCGTTGAAAGTTGAGACTCCGTTATTTTTCAGATCCACAAGTTTCGACTTCGCAACCGTTTGGATGAAGTATCTTGGAACAGAATCACCATGATTTTCCAAATGGAATCTAAAATTAGATACCTACAATTGAACAATTTGCTTGCCCTGCACAGTTTCTGAAGAACAGGAGGAAACACGTAATCCGCTTGACTCCACACGTGATATCGTGTTGAAGAAACGGTAATTTGGTCGGAACGTTCGACATACCGTGCAACTTCATTGTTTTCGGATATTTCCGTTTTCACCTTGGGGAGAGTGTATTCGCTTGCACGACTTTTGTTGCTCGAACTTGAACCTATCGATTTACAATAATTAAACAATTCTAGGGGGAAATCAGACACTTTCGAACGCCAAGCTGTCAGAGCCATTATTAATGATCTGCTTATAGCGGGCGGCATATTTGAACAAGGGGTGTTAATTTTTAATGCATCTCTCGTAAACATTTCTGCAGATTTTTATTAATTCTTGAACTAATCCCGAACTGATTAGTTAGTAGAAAGAAATCAATAACACAGCGATCAAAAGATCTTACAAAATACTATTATTCACTTCACTTTTTAGAACCGGAGAAGGTTCAGCTTATCCAATCCATCTTGGCACAAACTCAGATACTTTTTCAGTTGCACGCTGGTAATGTAGAACATGACGAAAGGAAAAAAAACCTTCTTGGAGTAAATTTCGACAAAGTGAACACATATAATACATGCTTTTTTATCTCAGTAAACTTCACAGAGATTGCTGGGCATATACGTTATTAGTTCTGTGCCAAGATGGATTGGATAAGCTCTACAGGAAATAAACGATGAGCTTTGGAACCTTTGGTGTGAAAGTTGAAACTTTCCCTAGAGATCAATTACCCTATCACCAAACTGATATTTTTGCACTCGAAGCGCGTTTCTCTAACAAGGTTAGCATCTTCAGGAGAAGAAAATTGATACTAAATCTAAAGCTGGGGTTAGTTGTTTATATACCTATAATTTTCCGGTCCGATATGGCCTTTGTTTGTTACTGTTAATTATTCCTATTAATTTCTGGATAATGAACTCACTACCTGCAAGTTCCGTCATCTGTTAGTATTTATTATTCTGATTACTTCCTCAACGATAAATTGAAAAGCGGGCTGAAAGGGATAGGTTCCTTGTCAACATTCATGCTGTTTTTACATTTTGCTATTTCGAGACTCTCACATGCATCGAGTAGTCTTGTGTCATGCACATGCTTGATCAGTTTCAGATTGCTTTCACCAATTTTGTGGTCATTGTCTAGAGCGTGTTGGGCGACACTGGATTTTTCTACCCTTCCGTATTTTATGTGTGCAAAATTCTCTTTGAAACGGGTTTTAATAGCTCGTCGGCTCTGTCCGATGTACTTGTTGTTGCAAAATCCTAAATGGTTAACAAAAGAACTTGAATATCTCCCCATCGGCCCAACTGGCGCGAGTGTTAAAAATTGACAAGAATTCATAGAAAAAATAAAAGATATTAAATTAGAAGAGGGCGAAACATTGGTTTCATTCGATGTAAGTTCTTTATTCCCAAGCGTCCCGATACCACCAGCTCTAGAGTATTTGAAAGATCTTCTCAAATCGAATAACTTGGCAGACGACACTGTTGAAGAATATATTCAACTCACCAAGCTTTGCATGGATCAGAATTGTTTTCAATATAATGGCTCATATTATGCACAGCACGAAGGGACAGCCATGGGAAACCCATTGTCCCCATTTGTGGCGAACCTGTTCATGGGCAGGTTTGAGACGGATGCTAGGGAGGAACTCAGTTACTTCCCTAGGGTTTGGATTAGATATGTTGACGACATATTCGCTGTGGTGGATACAAGGATTGCCGAAATTAAAAATGTCCTTTCGGCACTAAACAGCAGATGTAATAGTATAAAATTCACGTGCGAAGTAGAGAAAGAACGAAAGTTGCCATTATTATATGTATTGGTTATAAGGAACGAACAGAATGAAATAGAATTTGACATTTACTGGAAAGACACGAACACATTCAGATACATTCCAAATGACTCAAATCATTGTCCACGGCATAAAATGGCGGCATTTCAATTTCTTGTCCATAGTTTAATAATAAGATAAGTACGACAATGAAAGGAGAATGAAAAGATGAGAGAAACGAAAAGTTCATAGTAATCCCATATATGAACCTCAATACACTAGAGGACTCCAACAAATATTTGACAAAGTAAATATGAAAGTTGCATATTAAACTTCTTACAAATTACAGCAGCTTCTTGTTAACCCAAAAGATAAACTAGAAAACTCAGAGGAGTCAGGAATTTATGAGATCAATTGTCAAGATTGCAACAACTAGTACATCGGCCAGAGCCGACGATCTATTAAAACCCGTTTCAAAGAGCATTTTGCACACATAAAATACGGAAGGGTAGAAAAATCCAGTGTCGCCCAACACGCTCTAGACAATGACCACAAAATTGGTGAAAGCAATCTGAAACTGATCAAGCATGTGCATGACACAAGACTACTTGATGCATGTGAGAGTCTCGAAATATCAAAATTTAAAAACAGCATGAATGGTGACAAGGGACCTATCCCTTTCAGCCCGCTTTTCAATTTATTGTTAAGGAAGTAATCAGAATAATCATTACCAAAAGATGACGGAACTTGCAGGTAGTGTGTTCATTATCGAAAAATTAATTAGAATAATTAAAAGTAACGAACAAAGTCCATATCGGACCGGAAAACTATAGGTATATGAACAACTAACCCCAGCTTTGGATTAAGTATCAATTTTCTTCTCCTGAAGATGCTAACCTTGTTAGCGAAACGCCTGTCGAGTGCAAAAATATCAGTTTGGTGTTAGGGTAATTGATCTCTAAGAAAAGTTTCTACTGGAAATGACCATCACGTTCATATTGAAAATCACATCGAAAGCAAATTGTGCTTTGCTTTACATTTTGAATAGGTCGTCAACAACGAGGTTTCTCAGGAGAATATGGTCAAATTTTATGAATGTACTATCAAGTTATTATACTTTGCCTACATAAGTATTAGAAAAGAGACCACATACTATCCAGATTCCGAAACGCCATGATGAATATTTACAAATTAATTGTTTTACGACCTTACTGAGTATTTGAATATAAAACAATAGTGAATTAGTGTATGTTTTTATATATTTGTGATTGTACATATTGATTATAAAACTATATTTTCTTCTAGGATGAGAACTTCTGTATTGTTTCCTGTCATTGACATGTTCTATATCCAATAGGGTCTCTGAATGAGACATATGATTGATTGATTGATAAATACATACATTGCAGGCTTAGTTTTTCGAGTGTAATAAAGCATTTATACTCTTAGGCTTGAAAGAATTCAGAACAGGTTTTACATTCCAATAACTTTCGTGTCAACGGCATTCATGAAGTGAAAACAATCAATTTGGCAAGGTCATCCTCCAATTCGATAACCTTAGAAAAAATCGGGAATATATAAGATAAAGTATTCATGTTCAAGATCTTCTCCATTCTTCAAACATCTACAGAGTGTTGAATATATTCGGATGTGACCAAATCAAGGAAGTTCAATCCAAATTATACGAGACTGGTCACATCTGAATAGATTTACATCCCGGCCTTCATCCCGAAAGGATCGAAATGTCAAATTAATTCCATGCAGGTTCGCAGGTTCGCTCCTTTCGAAAATGATTGGTGTATAAAGAGAAAAATTTACACAATTCATTCATATACCCACTCAAAAGTTCATGGGATAGTGTTTTCTGAACGAAAGAAGTTCGCTTGGACTTTGGAGAATTAATGGTAATCCTGGAATGTCATTAGACACTACTCTTTATTTTTCCGCTGTTTCATGTTGATATCTAATATATGCTATCTATTTAATTCAGGTTTCGTGTGCTTGATTTTAAAATTGTACCTATCTGGGATTGAATCAAACACCTATGAATGAATATGAATATATGATTATACATACATAGTGTTTGTGAACTAATAAATTGATAGATGTAGCCTTTACTATGTGGTAGAAAATTATCATGAAAAACAAGTTGGTGAGAAGAAATGAAGTTTTATTTCCATTCATTCTTCAGACAGTCAAAATATAATTTCCTTATTTAATTTTTTTTCCATTTTTATGATTTCGTTGAATAATTTTCAGATTAGATTTTTCTAACTGATAGGTTATAGCTTTCAATTTAGATTTGAATAAATATTTGTCGAATGCCCGAATTCTACTGAGATATTTGATAAATGCTTTTGAAGGTTGTGGGCCATCTTTTGACTTATAGGAATTTTTTGGCTCTAAACAAACAGAAATCTTGGTGAAAATTAATAATAATTTTTTGAAAATATTACGTGTTCCTGGTGGTTCTAGATCATCGCTACCCTTGGAACTGAAAATCTTGCCAACATGCAACACACATATGACAGAAATCTCAACCGTTTGGTTGCATGCAGAATGCCGTTATCCTAGAGGTTCGTTACATTTGCTCAGGATCCACGATTCCCGGAGCCGGTGATGATTCATCTTGCGTTGCGTAAAGTAATCATTAGTTGATGTGGAAAATGCGGAACCGACTGGGCAAGTTTAGACGATAATAATAATATGAGAAACAAAAGTGGAATATCCTTGATTAAGCTCAAAATTCAGGAATGACGTTTGTACAACAATCTCTCTTCGAGGTGAAGAAGTTAATCTATCATGTGAACAAGAGCTCTATCGGAGCAAATGAGATATTATATTCTAGATCTAGAAGTCTTAGAAGAGTGAGCTAGGGTCATAACACTTTGGCCTCATCAAACCCATTTTGCTTCTTTCACATAAGCTTGAAAACTCTGTAGCAGGCTAATTCTATATAACCAGTTTGAATCACCCTGTACGTCGTCAAAGGTATTCTCAGTTTATTCACGCAGATGAATAAACATTACCTGCAGGTAAAAAACTCCAATACTGCGGATAGGAAGTCCGCGTTTTTACGAAGTTAGATTCAAGTTAATATTTGAGAGACAATTTGCGATTCGGAAGCAAAACTATTTCGATATTATAAAGAGAGAATTTATGTTTGGCAAGCGGAAATTGATAACAGGAAAGATTTGTTACTTATTTTGACGGAAGATGATACATATTTTTTAGTTTTATGTACATGATCACCCGAACTATATCGAACTCTCGTCATTCTGTTGGAAACCCAAAAAGGTCAGTGAAATTATTTAAAATGTCATGACCCAGTTTTTCAAGAGGATGTTATTGAAATCTGAACGAAGAAAATTTTAGGCTTATGGGATTACAAAAATCTCCAAAGATTCTTTACTGAATGGTCATCTATTTTTTCATCTCCATTGTCAATATACGTTGGGTGAATGTTTTTATGGATCTTTACACAATCAGTTCTCATGAAAGAAGGCAGCGTATTGAATGAATAACCTCCAGGAAATTCCATTTTTTGTCTTGAGTGCTATAGGACAAAATTGCGAGTAGAACCCTGTGTTTTTTTCTGCGTTGGATAACGATTATAATCATGGAAATACCCTCAACTATTGTTGTGTATATATATTTTTTGATTTTCATACTGAGTTGTAAACCCTGAACAGTTTTTTACGGTTCATTAGATTTCATTTTTAATTGGAATCAATAATTTTATTTTTTTGCGGTCGGTCGACTTGTATGTTAGGAAATAAATGAGGTACGTGATTCTTCTGATATCCAATTATTTTCTTGTCTATCCTCCACACCTTTTCCGTTGAATTCTTCAGATTTGACTGGCGCCCTTTTGGCATACATTCAGTTAAATTTCATACGATTTATATCCTTCTGAACCCACCTCCGCCGCGACATGATAAGAGCTGTCCAGCACCACTGTTTCAAGCTAGTCGATAATCTCGCCAAGATGTTATATTGAAAGTGGTAGGCTTATGTCGTCAAGGAAAGATACATTCACCCAACTATATTTCAACGATTTCTATTTTGCATTCAATATATACAGTTCTCATGTGTGCAGTTCGGCACCAATACATTCATTGAGGCTTCTCGATTCTATTCAGAGAAAAGCAATTCGTCTTGTTGCTGAATCTTCGCTCACAGACTCGCTCACTTCATTGGAACATCGTAGAAGGGTCGGAGACTTGTCTCTCTTCTATAGATACTTTCACGGTCGATGCTCTACCGAATGATTATCAATCGTTTCCTCATTGGCAATATCTACACGAATGACTCGACAAGTACAGAATTCCCACCCCTTTGTTGTGAATTTGGAAACCTGTCGAACCTCTCTTGCTAAGGCATCTTTTTTCAATAGAATAGCTGAGCCTTGGAACTCCTTGCCAAAAAAGGTTTTTCCTGAGGCTTACAAACTCCAGAAATTCAAAGTAAATGTTAATTCGTATCGCCTGTCCCTTGATTCACGCGGTGCTCTTTGAACATTACAGGGCTCCTCTTTCGTGTGAATCCACATATAAAAAAAAATCCCATTAACAAATTGTATCGTGGTATTCCTCAAACGTAATGTCCTCGCCTTCATAAATTATTTTCATCAGTTTCAGGAAGGTCACTTTTTGTACGCCACCTGGTATCTAGGTGCCATGTAAATTTTCACGGTAGACTGTGATCGATGTTCCAGGTCATTAATCATCTAGATTAACAGTGAAATAGAGACGATTTTAACAACAGCCGTTGTCAAGTGTTGCAAGATGAGTGTGTGCTGGCCACTAGCGGATTCTGCTATCAATTTCCTGGGGCACATTGTAACGCGCCTATGCACGATTTTGGAATATGAGATGCGGCTATTTCCCCTTGGAATGAGCTTCAATTAATCTCTATGAAGGAGGAGAGGGAACGAAATTTGATTGCTCCAAGAAGTATCAACTCAACTGTTCGTGTAGGAAATTTGATATTCCATGTTCAAATCCAGGCTATAATGAAGATGCCATTTTTCTGATTCTGCTGCTGTCACAGATGAGGAACAAGAAATAATTTCGTCTTGAAGCGAATATTCATTAAATCAAAATTATAATTATTTCAATTAGCAAATAAGCTCAATTGGCGCGGAGATTTTCACTCGAGAATTTTTCTGACTTACTGAAAGAATGACTTCGTCACGTATGATAATTGATTGAACAGCAAAAAAACATCCTGCTCCTGGGAATATAGTACAGGTAATAGCGAGCGAACTACTCGTGTCCATAATGCATAATTAGGCAGGAGTTATTTTATTTCATAGATAGTTGCAGTCTGACGTACTTAACCTAAAAACACAAAATACTTACAAAAATGGCGAACGGAAGTGCCGCCATTTTGTGAAAAACCGTTTGGGCCTGTACCTCCGTAACCGTGCACTTTAGGCCCACAATTATAAGGACCTTTTTTTATAGATAATCAAATTTCCTATCTTTTCTATTCGATGATTTCTTTCGTAGCACTTTTTGTTTATTCACTTTTTTACCGATATCTCTTTAAATAATTGTTTAAACAATAAATTGTTTATGATAAAACATTTGAATCGATAAATTTTCTACAACTTTCATTTAAAACTTTTTTCTCTAAAGTTGATATTTTTGAAGTTACAACGCGTTCAATGTTGTACTACCGAGTACAAGGTTATTAAGAACGAAGTATGCATAGCGTAATGATGCGATTCCGATACATAATAAAAAAAATATGAATTTTAGAATTTTTTTGATTCAATGAATAATTATTAATTCGAGTTCTTACCTGCAAGAAATAGCGAATACCCATTAAAAATGTTTCTTTGTATTTTCTTTTATACTATTAAATATTACTATAATTAATTTTAAAACTACTGCCATAATTAAACACGCAAATAAAAAAATGAAATATTTATTGAAGAATATATGTGAAATTTATTTTTACAAATGTACAACAAAATGAATCATATGTCTCATCTGACTCTTTGGCGTTTCGAGGGTGGTGAAGTTTCGATGTTGGTTACATTCTCCTCTTCCTCTTCGTTATCTTCGGCAGTGGCATGTAAAGATTGTAACGCCTCTATTAATTTGTCGTTAGAATCATCACCAATATCTTCATCGATGTCGCACAATTCTGTGTTGTTGACGATTACTTTCAGCTGATTAGTGCACGTTTCCTCTGTGCAGTTCTCACAGATTACCGTACAGTCCAATCCTGCTTTTCGGCACCCACAGGCTCTGCCACAGCCAGTTCTGCATTTGCATTTTCATATTTTTTTTATTATGTATCGGAATCGCATCATTACGCTATGAATACTTCGTTCTTAATAACCTTGTACTCGGTAGTAAAACATTGAACGCGTTGTAACTAAAAATATTAACTTTAGAGATAAAAGTTTCAAATAAAAGTTGTAGAAAACTCATTCATCGATTTGAAAGTTTTATCATGAACAATTTATTGTTTAAACAGTTATTTAAAGAGATATCGGTAAAAAAGTGAATAAACAAAAAGTAATAATAATATAAGTCGTGAACGGTAAGTGCTACGAAAAAAATTATTGGATAAAAAAGATAGGAAATTCATAATTGTGGGCCTAAAGTGCACGGTTACGGAGATACAGGCCCAAACAATTTTTCACAAAATGGCGGCACTTCCGTTCGCCATTTTTGTAAGTATTTTGTGTTTTTAGGTTAAGTAGGTCAGACTGCAACTATCCATGCAATAAAATAACTCCTGCCTAATTTTGCAAAACAAAATCCTCTATTACCTGTATTAATAGGCGTAGGCAGCTAGTAACAGGACCTTGACCCTAGCTACTACCGGGTGAGTTCAATCACAGTCGAGGCATGGTGCTCTCGAGAACAAAAAGAATCACAAAGAAAGTTGAAAGGGGGCCATTATTAATAGTTGAGAAATTGGAGCTAGTGCCCTTCTCACTCTGGAGATATACATAAAAAACAAATCAATTTTTTTTTCACCTATATTAATTGAACAAATTTTCTGAAACTGTGTACATATTGTCATTTTATCTTCGGAGATACGAAACATAAAATATGAATTACAGGTCATCTTCAAATTTGGGATTTTCCCGAGGAGTACAACAGCCTTCAGAACTCTTCTATCGGAATTTTTCTACAGCCCATCAGAAGTTGCAATAATGAAGTGCAAACAGAGAATGTATTCAATTAAATCAGATATAAATAAAAAGCAAGATGGAATGTGTTGACGCTGGACTATTGAAAATGGTCCTTTTGGGTATTAATCCGTGTGTGAGTTGTTGTGAGTTGTTGAAATGGTCGACGTTTCGACTCTCATGTTGGAGTCTTTATCAAGAACTAAAATACATATCTCCATCAATACAACAATTTAGCTAATCTACCCCCTTGCGACTAAACCAGGAGAACTATAATACAGTACTTTGATTTGATATCATGAGTGTACAATTCAGCAAGTATTAAACCATATTTGACACTTCCGGTTTGACCGGAAAGGCATACAATTTTTTGGTTTCAAATGGACTCTATGATTGTTTAAATTACGATTCGGTATCGAATTACCTTTCCAGTGATATATCACAATCATACTTCTAATCCACAATTTGATGTTATTATTGAGATTCAATGAAAAACTAATTTGGAATTCCATGAAAGTATACTACGGAAGATTGAACAATATCATGTGAGTAAAGATAATTAATTGCCAAACCTCAACACAAGATTTCTTGAGTTTACTTTCACAATTTGATTTTATCAATTTTCCAACATCAAGTCACTCATTCATTCTGAATGGTGGCATAGGAATTCATTAAGTTGTTTTTTTTATGTTCAAGCCCATTTTTCAGGAAATATTCAGAGTGGGATCCAATCAAAAGCATTGTGATTCTTCAATCCACTATCAAAAAAGAAATTTTCCACCTACACTATCTTGAAAAATAATCATTTATTGAAAAATCAAGCCAATCAAATAACCATTTTTGAATGTCTTCTTCTTTACAAAGGAATTGAAAGTGAAACTTCTTTCGGTCGAAAATTGGGCTGAATTTCTCGTAATTATGTGTGGCGTATAACAGGAAGAGTAAATATCGATTTTTCCATCATATCAGGACCATCAAAATGTTTATTGCTGTCAAATACATAAAATTGAAAAAGAATATGATACGGAATAAAACTTGTTCCGCGGAAATGCTCTACAATCTGAGCGGCAGTTCTTTATTACTATTCGTTCGAGAGATTCATATGCTGTAAAATTCCGGTGTCTCATTTCGTGATCATTGGCGTACGTGAGAACTTTTGAAACGTTGCACTTGGCTATAACTTCGAATTAGTGGAAGCGATATAAAAATCTTTGTACAGTATAAAAAGAAATGAAAGGAGTTGATCGATCATTTTCTGTCTGTTTTCCTTTTAGGAAATGGGTGGTGTGGAACAACAACAATGTTATGTCAAGATAATCTGAAAAATGAATTCCAGGATATGATTGAAATTTTCGAAAGATAAGTGACAGGGATAGAGTAACGACCACAAAATATAACTGGATTGCAATGTTCAATTTATGAATTGTTGGCCTCACGCTGATTCTGCAAAAATAACGTCTTTTTCAAAAACATGTTTCGCATATCAAACACGTATCTGGCGCAATCAGTAGAATAATTACAGATTCCGTCGGAAATTGAAAAAAACATGAACCTTTACATTTTTAGTACGAATCGTACCTTTCAGAGACTCCACGTGTTTCTCTGCATCCAACAAGGCGCTAGTTTGCTTTCGAGTTAACTGAAGTTAATCAAAGAACGTAAGCTTTCACGGCCGGAAGTAACTGGTATAGTATTTTTCACAGTAAATGGTATTGGCTTATCAACTGCAATAAACTACCCGATTTAATCCCATTGTGTAGAAAATCATCTGGTAAAAGATGCAAATGTGCTACAGGGTCGAACTTAAGAAATTTGAATTTTCCATAATGTAGGAGATATACAAGTAATTTATTCAAATGTTACAATTCTATTCTATATTTAGTTCAGTGTCGCTATCGCTATCCTCATCTAAATTAATTATAATTGGCGCAATTGATTTTACAGACAGGTACGAGTTTTCAACATTTATAACATGACTAACAGAACTTTTCCAACTCTCGGTAGGACTGTCATTCATACAGTTCCTAATTAATTCTACCACACTACCACTAAGTCGGAGAAGTATTTTTTCCGCGCACGCTCGATTTAAGTTGGTGCCACATAAGCTCTATGGGATTGAACACGCAGTAGTAGGGAGGTAGTCGTAACACTGAATGTCCCAATTCTTCTGCAATTATATCACAAACATACGTTTTTTTTAAAAGAAAATGACTGCAGCACTTGTAAAAGTTCGTTTTTTGTATAAGTCGTCAAGACTTTTTGTGACACCGGAATCTTTACGCTTTTTTCTTGATTCCATGGAATTTTTAACAATTCGTCTAACTGAAGTAAGAGACACCTTCGTCAAATTACTGGTTACTTTTGCTGCAGCACCCGCGTTATATCCTACCTGAAGTAAGGAACTATACACAGTTTTAATAATGATTTTCGCGTCACAAGATAAGTGATTCTTCTTTAACGAACCACTGGAAGAAGCACTATTACTCTTTATTCACGGACGCCACATACTGCCTATTCTGTACGTTGGGGTATAAAATCTTTGCTATTAATGTCTGTAATAACAAATAAATGTTATAAAATTATTGCACGCCGTAACACAAGTGAACACTTCCAATGAAATACAAAGACTAAAATGAACAAGAAGTGTAAGCTGTAATCCTCTACAATCCCTCTCTGAGAAACAAAATTACCTGAATCCGGTCCTTTTACATTTATGATGTGCATCTCGGATTTTACAACTTAAGGGTCTAATTGGTTTTATTATAATCCTTCAGTCAATACCATTTATTGTGAAAACTACTATACTGGGGAATTTATCCGGGTTTATTTGCCGTGGTCCACAGGTTTTTATTCCTGACGTTTCGCCCACATCTGTGGTAGGCATTATGAAAGTCTATGAGGTAACGGACGCAATGTTCCCGTTCTCACTGCATATACTACTTCGTTCAAGTTGTGGTTCGCTTTTTCTATGATCTCGTGACCGATGTCCATTGATATTCGCTCGCCCATCTCTAACAGAATATCAGTATGTTTTTTTAGAATTCGATGTCTCTAAGGGCCTGTATTATAAAGATCTTTTGGAGTTAACTTTAATTTCAACAGCTAATATATTTTTCACTTCGGAATATCGGTTTTATAAAAGTCTCATGTTGAAATGAAGAGAAGGAGAAGCCAAAGGCAAATGGAGACAATGGTATCTAGAATTTGGGTATTTATTTGAAGAGAACTTAAATTTTTCGCTTGATTCCTATACTCTGCGTTAGAGCGTAGGTTGAAAGTTCTTCAAAAATAATATCGATCGTTTGCTAACATTATCACGAACAAACTCAGTACCAAAACACAACCGCTCACCACCTACTAAAATACAATATTACTTGCTAAATTATTGATATAAGAACTGCCGAGAAGCAATATCTTTTTCAAAGTTAACTTTAACTGATAACAATTCTTACCAACAAAGTTAACTCCTTCCTTTTGAGGTTAACTGTAACATGTGACGTCAATCCACGAGTTAACTTCCAGTTAGTTATCTGTCAACATAGTTTTATAATACCGATTTCAAGCTACTGGTATCAATGAATGACATTTCAAAATTTATGAATGATGACTTCTTATGCATATCGATAATGAAGAAATGGTAATGATTATATACTATTGTGTCATATGGATCGCTCAGCCTTGTGTCAATGGAATACTCAGTTTTTTCATTCATACTCATTTGTTTGCTTACTTCTTTTATTTTTCTCCTGAGTTTTTTCAATGGTGATATGAAAATTCGTTCAGTTATTATGGTATCCATTCATTCCATAAAAAGATATTTTGTACTATGTATGGGGGTTGTAATATAATACCCAATTCATTCGCAAGTACAGTGTAATCGACAATTTTTCAGTCATCTGAAAATCTCTGAAACTTTATGGGAAATTCTTCTCGGACACCTGTCAACGAAAGCCCTGAATCTTTCATTCGAGCACGAGTTATAACTGGAGTGTATTGAATTATTCATAAGACAAGGGATTAGACAAGTGTTTGGTCTGCCCTTCAATATATTAGGTTTTTATCGCTTGGCACCTGCCACCCACATAATCAATACTTGCTTACTCAATAATTCATATAGGATTGATCACCTACATACACCATTAGGGAAAGCAATTTTAGAAACAAACAATAAAAGTGATTCGTTTTGGTAATTCATTGTGTACTATACACATCTCAAAAGTTCATAGAATATAAAAGCGGGAACGAAAAAGTTCAATATCATTATGCTGTGATGGGAAATGTGTGGTATATTTATTGAGAGGAAATATCTTGATAGACTGGGGATGAATCCAAAAAAGTCAATTTGGAAATATCGGATGCGAAATTGTCGGTTGTGATTTTTTTTGTCACATCTCGTTAAATATTGTAGAGTATAAGACAATGTTTTCATCATTGAAATGTAAAGTGATGGTTGATGATATCGGAGGAAAAGGATGGCAGAGGAATTGAGAGTATTTGCTATAAAATGGAAATGAAGAAAATTAGCAGCGTAAATATTGTATACATATATTAATACCAGAAAAAATAATTTCGGTTTCCTGATTTCACATACGATAGCAAGGATTATGTTTACACCTGTCTTATAGATACTTCTCTTGGTTGTTGATTATGACATGGTAACATCGAAACTCGCCGATACCAATAAAACTATAATTAAAAGCTACAAATCTTTCCCTGATGTCGTTTATAAATTTGCTCCGCTTTCTTTTTCAGACCTTCTCAACAAAATTTGTGAAGTTTGTTTATAAATATGATGTCAAAATATGACAGTGACACAATTGTTTTCATGTGAATAGTTCAGCAAACAACAGAACTCTATGAGTTGTGTCAGCTGTGGAAAAAAAATTTCAACATGTGGATCTAAACATCGTGGTTCGGTAGTAGGGAATTGGACCCCGGATTTTCGCTTGATATGTGAACTTGCCCACTACTACAACTGCGAAAAAATATATACCCCGTCAAAGATAAAATTTCATACATATTACATTTCATAGTAATGAACTGCACTGTTTCAAACCACTACCAAAGTAGCCTGTAGCTTGAAAAGGAACTTCAAAATAATAAGCCTTTATTCCATACAGGTACAAAAAACCCACTTACTGGAAAATAAAAAAAATGCTAGCAACATAATTAGATTTTGGATACAGAAAAAAATAATCTTACAAATTATCATTCTGAATAACTAGAGTATGAAAACGACCAAGTCATACCATCCCAAGTGAGTTAAACTCCTCAGGGAAATGATTCTTCGATAGTCCTGCGCAGTTCATTCAGTGAACAATAATTCAGATCACAAAGATCACAGTTCCTATTGAAAATATTACACATATTGAAAATTGGATTTTGGAACAAAATATTATTTCTTGCCATATTATTGTAAAAAGTTACATTTCTAAGCGACCCATATCTTGGAACAAGTAAATTAATTTGCGCCAAGAGGAACGGACAATCAATAAAGTTATGCCACAACTTGAATAGGAATGTTACATACATAATTTGTCTCCTACAAAATAGTGAAGAACATTCAAACCCGTCAAGATAAGTGGAATAATCGATACCTCTCAAGGGAAAAACCCCGTCTTCACGAAAGCTGAGGTGCTTGAAAAATCTTCTCTGAACTGCTTCGATTGCATTTATATGACATTGGTAAAAAGGGCTCCAGATAATTGATCCATATTCCAGTTTGGTCCGTACAAAGGAAAAGTATAACATCTTTACTGTCGAAGAATTTTTAAAAAATCGGGTGTTTCTCAAAATGAAGCCAAGTACCCTCGATGCAGATGCAATGACCTGATTGATTTGTGGAATAAATGTCAATTTGCTGTCGTAGAGAACACCTAAATCTTTGCATTCGTTGCATCTCTCAATAACAGAGTTCTCAATCATATAATTATAATGGATGGGATGTTTTTTCTCGTGAAAGAAACAATGAAACATTTGGAGATATTGAGATTGAGTTTATTCCGATAACACCAGGAGCTTATCGAATTCAAATTAATCTGTAATGAATGACAATCATCTAATGAATTTATTTCGGAAAAAATTTTCATGTCATCTGCGTAGACCAATTTTCCACAGTTGACTGAGGTTATGAGGTCATTGATGAATATCGAAAAAAGCAGAGGTCCTAAATTGGACCCTTGAGGGACTCCAGAGGTTGGAACAAAACAGGGTGACTTATAGTTCTCATATTCTACGAAAAGCCGACGATCGAAAAGATAGGATCTGAGTAATTTCAGCATATTCGGAGATAAACCCGTACTTTGTAATTTGTGGAGAAGAACATAGTGATCTATCTGATCGAAAGCCTTCTGAAAGTCGGTATATATGACATCTGTTTGACCTTGCGTGTTAAATGTTTTGCTTATTTCTTGAGAAAGACATGCCAGGTTTGTAATACAAGAGCGTTGAGACATGAAACCGTGCTGATTTTCAGAGATCAAAAAGCGTGTTTAATAATAATTTCTAATAGTTTTGAAAAATTACACAAGATGGATATCGGCCTATAATTATTCAGAGAATTTGGATCGCCTTTTTTCAGAACTGGACATAACCTCGCGGTTTTCCAGAGCTGAGGGAATGTACATGACGTTATAATAAGGTTGAATATATATGCGAGAGGTTCAGCTAACACTGATATACAATCCTTCACGTGAAAACTGGGAATTTGATCTATACCGGCTGTGAGTTTATTTTTCAGTTTGGAACTGGCTTTGATTATATCAAGAGGGCTCACAGAGTGCAAAGTTATTGTGTCATTATAAACAGATGTCATTTGGATATCTCCAGTTGAGTTGACATCCGATACACGATAAACGCTCTGAAAGTAACTAGCAAAGGCGTTCACTATGCTGTGTCAAATATATTATCTTGGGAATCTCTTATTGTTCCAGGTATTCTAGATTTCCCTTTTTTACGTAGGACCAGAACTTGTTCGGATCGGATAAAATTGATTCTTCTGATCGTATAATATACTTCTTATATGATGCATTTATCTGCGATTTTAATATTGATCTCAATTCAGTGTATCTTTGAAGGGTATATTCGTTTTTGTTTTTCTTATATAATTTGTGAGCTTTCTCCTTCTCCCTAATTTTATCAATTATTTTTTTATCGAACCATGGATGAGATCTTCGTTGTCGTGACAATTTCAGAGGAACATTGCGCTCGTGATAAATTATGGACCAATCGATATCAAATAGTTTACTATATAAGGTACAGAAGTCTGCTTTGCGGAAATTATAGGTTTTTGTTATTTTGTTCCTGATATCAAATGACTTATAGTGTTTAACGGTGGTTTTGAACGAACATAGAACAGCAGGGTGATGGGGATCTTCAGAAAGCAGTGGTACATTCTCTTTTTCGACTGTACATTCGAATGAGGAAAAGATTAGGTCGAGAACTCTGTTATTAATGTTCACTACAGAGTTATATTGCACAATATTCAGAAGTTCAGAGAAGTTCCTCAGTAAAGTTGATTTATTGTCTGTAAGAGTATCGGAGACATATGCTGGTATGTTGAAATCACCAAGTATAAGAATATTATCGTTATGAAGATGATGGAGAAGAGAGAAATTTTCAAGAAAAATTTCGTAGCATTCTTTAGTAGTTGTGGGCGGTACATACAGAACAAACACATATAATTTGAAAAAATCGAGAGTCATTTGACACCCAACTATATCTATCGTGGGACAGGCAGATCTAACAGGAGATAAATCTAAAAGTACAGAACTAAAATTTCTCACGTTTTTTATAGCAATGAGGACACCACCTCCCCTTGTAACGTCAGTAGCAATAAAGTCACGATCGCAGCGAAAAACTGTATAACATTCCGGAAAGATTTCACCTTCATAGACACCAGTGGAGAGCCATTTTTCACTAAGAGCTATCACATCATAATCACAGGAGGATACAGCACAAAGAAAGTCATGTGTTTTAGAGTTCAGACCCCGAACATTTTGGTAGTAGCACGTTACGTTCACATCTTTGGTATGGTTATCCACTGTGTTGATGGGTGATTGCTATTGTAGACTGCTTGCTGCTGAATCATTGGGTGGATCAGAAATGGGCATAACAGGCAGAGACAAAGGTTGAGTAGATTCCTTTGTGGTTATGATCGGAGTTCCACTTAAATATTTTATCGTTAAGTGATTTTCCCCATTTTTCATTCGTGTATCCAGTTCTTGTCTGAGATTTTTAAGGTGTTCTCTTTCTGCTTGTGATGAATCACTCTTGATTGTGAGTGAATTGTAGGGCTCAAAGCTTCTCAATGTCAGTTTGTGTCGAAGAATGAACTTTGGCATCAAACTGTTATCGAAACATATTTTCAGTGGTCTAGGTGATTTATTTGGGGTACTTCTACCGAGCCTCTGAATAGGATTGATTTTATAGCCTGGTGCGTCATCTGTGAAATTTTCGATCAAATACCTAATGATGTCATTGGTGGCAGCCAGTTCATTGTTGCGATTCGATTCGCCTAAACCAAAGATCAAGAGGTTCTTTTCTCTATTTATTCTATCTTTGATTTCGTTGAAATTCATTGATCCCATTGCACCATCATGGCTCAATTTAGATAGATCTTTTTTCACAGTTGTAACTGAGCTCTGAACATCTGCAACAGCTGCTTCTAGCTTATCAAACTTCTGTTCGTATTTTTGAATAGTCGTTTCATTGGCGTAGATTCGTTCATTGTGTGCCTGGAGTGTTTGCTGGCAATGTTCTAGTTTATTATTAAAATTCAATATATGTAAAATATCTATACATATGTTTCTTCAATGCTTTGGCAGAACGTACTTTGAATATATATTACCATTAAGTATCATCTAAGTCTAATGTTAATGTACAATTTTCATATGATCACATTATAACTACCGTGAAATAATATTGATTTTCCTCCGAGAAATAATCCCCCTCTATGTTAGCACTGAATCAACATACACTGAATACGAATATACCAGAATAACTGTCGCTACTTCCTGCATTCGAATCCATTCGGAATATCCAGACTAATATCATCCCTCTCTGGCACGAAATGAGAAATATAGAAGTCACATTCAAGAAGTATCATGTAGGTATAATTATATTCCTCCAACAGTCGCTGTCATAAATGAGATGGAGCAGAGTTATATTCACGGTTCATCCTCAGTGAGAATATAAAAAAGAAGCACGAATCGATAAAACCAATCCGTGATCCTAATGAGATTGTAACACGTGGGGAAGTGAACAGTGTGCAAAGAAGAATAATCAAGTTCTGCGTTCATTGTCTCGTGAACAGTTATTTGAACTCCGTTCATTTTGAACTTTCAAGAAAATGAATTATTTTGATCAACGGCAATGAAAGTTTCAAGTAACGAATTATAATTCCGACTTGAATACTTTGAAGGTGTCACAGTCAGAGAACTTTTCTCAAGAAAAGCTTTGAACTTTATTGATTTTTATATTCTTGTCCATGGAACACACTATTTCTATGATGAAAAAACATACCAGGATCAGAATCCACTGTTCCACAAATAACGGACGGTAAAAATGTCTATAACTGACCTTGCTAAGGAGGAGAAAGCTTTTATACATTCTTCGAAGAATGTCACTGTAGTGTCTTGGAGCTGGGTCAATAACAGATTATATTCTTCTTCTGTATTTTACATCAAAAAGTACATGTTTCATGCGGAGCAGTTGGCACTGCAATTTTTGGGAAGTCAAGTTCTGAAGCGTGCTGTATAAAAACGTGGGAATTAAAACAAGTATTGGGAATACTCAAGGAGTTTTATTACCAGACATTACAATTATTTGGCGACGAGAAGAAAAACTGGTGGAGCACGACTGTTTATTATTAGTATTATCGGAAAAATTCCAAGATGAGCAATGCCACTCCAGAGCAACAACAGCAGGTTATTACTGTTGTTAATACAGGAAACGTGTCTTCCTTGGCAGTTTACAAACAAGGAGACGATTTCGAAGTATTTGAGGAACGATTGGAGCAATATTTAGCTGCTAATTCAATAGAGGGTACAAGGAAAGCTGCAGTCCTACTAACTTTGTTGAGTGAGGAGGTTTATAAGCTTCTACGAGATTTGTGCAATCCAGAAAAGCCAAAGGATAAAGATTTCGAAACGCTGATGAAGTTGTTGGGCGACCATTTTAAGCCAAGACTGTCTATATATCGTAGGAGAATAATTTTCGATTCTCTACGACAGGAACAGGAATCTGTAAACGATTGGTATTTGAAAATCAAGAACATTGCATCACCATGTGAGTTTGGGATTCAGTTACTTCACAGAGTGCAGGAGAAATTTCTTACTGGAATGAAACCTGGCCCAACATTGGATCGATTATGCGTAGAAAATCCATCCAAGAGTCTGAAGGATCTTTTAGAAATTGCATTGAATAAGGAAGCAGCGTTAAAAGAGCAGAGGATGAGCAGTGTAGAAGTAAACCGAGTCCAAAATCTACCAGTAAAGAGTACCAATGCAGGCAGAAAGGAGGAAGAAAGAAAAGAAGATGAGCAAGTAGAAATTAAATGTAATTTTTGTAACAAAACAAACCATGTTTTCCGATTCTGTAAGTACAAAAAGTTTACTTGTAAGAAATGTGGAAAAAAGGGACATACAGCTGCTGCTTGCAAAGATAAAACAGAAAGAAATCATTTTGTTGAAGAGGAAAGTTCTCTTCCATTATTCAATTTAGTAGATGTCAAAGATGTTAATTTTATTAGGCCGTTTAGTGTTCCTGTTTTAATAGATAAGGTACCAACTCTCATGGAATTAGACACAGGAGCAAGTATTTCATGTTTACCACTGAATTTTTATAAGCTTAAGCTCAGTCACATTCCATTAGAGAACACCAACGTAAAATTAAGAACATATTCAGGTCAGGTAATAGAGCCTGAAGGTAAAATTTCAGTGAATGTTTATTTCAAAAACATTTCAAGAATGTGTGAATTAACTGTTGTTAAGGAGGCAACCAAAACTTTGATGGGGAGAGATATCATCGACAAATTTAATCTGTCTTTTAAAAATTCCGAAGTTTTGATCAATTATGTAAACAGTTCAGATAATCTTGCAGAACTCTTATCAAAGTACGCAGATTTGTTTAAGAATGAAATGGGTACATATAAAGGGGAACAAATTACTTTAGAGCTACAGGAAGGTGTTAGGCCAATTTTCCACAAACCTCAACAAATCTCCTTCGCATTTCGTGAAAAGGAAGATTAAAAGATTAGAGTCTGAAGGTGTAATAGAAAAAGTAAATAATTCAAGTTGGGGAACACCATCAGTGCCAGTTTTGAAGGCAAACGGAAGGGATATTCGTGTTTGTGCAAATTATAAAATTACAATCAATAAATACCTTGAAGATTTTAATCATCCATTACCGAGGATTGAGGATATATTTGTAGCTTTACAAAGTGGTCAGAAATTGACTAAACTCGACTTTCTCAATGCATATAACCAATTAGAGTTAGATGAAAAAACTAGCTTTTCATTAGCATGGAGTACACCACAAGGAATATATAAGGTTAAAAGATTGCCTTATGGTACTAAGCCAGCATGTTCGATATTTCAAAACATTGTAGAGAAGGTTCTACAGGGCTGCGCTGGAACTGTTAATTTTTTAGACGATGTGGTAGTAACTGGTAGGAACGAGGACGAACATTTGAAAAATTTGGAAGAAGTTTTAAAACGTTTGAGTAATGCCGGGTTTAGGTTGAACTCAAAAAATGTGAATTCTTTAAAGAAAGTATATTGTATTTGGGTCACAAAATTTCTAGCAAGGGGTTGGAAAAAGACGAAGAAAAGGTGAAGGCAATAGTCAATACACCAAGACCTAAAAATATGACCGAAATTAGGGCTTTTGCAGGAATGATGAACTATTATTCAAAATTTTGTAAAAATCTTTCAGAAAACTTAAAGCCATTATATGATTTGGTAGGTAAAGGAAAGGAATTTCAGTGGAGTAAAAAATGTGAAAGGGCTTTTCAATATGCTAAAACAGAGCTAGCCTCTGATAATATTCTGGTACATTACGACCCAAATACGCCTATTCGTTTAGCATGTGATGCCAGTGAGTATGGTGTCGGAGCCGTACTGCTGCATGTTATGTCGGATGGTACTGAAAGACCAATATGCTATATTTCGAGAGTATTGACTAAAGCTGAACAAGGATATTCAATGATAATGAAGGAAGCTTTGGCGGTATACTGGGCTGTTTCTAAGCTCTATCAATATTTGGCAAGGTAGAAAATTCCAGATTCTGAGTGATCATAAACCACTACAGGCAATTTTTGGGGAACATAAGAGTTTACCAAAAATGTCGGCTGGTAGAATACAAAGGTGGTCTTTATTTTTAGCGAATTTTGACTACAGTTTTCATTTTATTAAGGGAATTGATAATGCTAAAGCAGATGCTTCATCAAGATTACCCTGGCCAGAAGGGAAGGACAGCTTGGATGAACCTGAATATGACTATTTACATTTAGTTGAAGACTTATTGCCCATAGATTCTAATAAAATTCAATCCGAGACTAGGAAGGATACAATTCTAGGGAAACTCTATAATCTAATTAGATATGGATCCTCAGGACATGTTGAAAATGCTCTTCTTAAACCGTTTTTGGCAAGGAAAAATGAATTATCCATAGAAAAGGGAATTATAATGTGGGGATATCGAGCAGTAATACCAGTAAGCCTTAGGCAGCAATTGCTGGACGAGTTACATAGTAATCACGAAAGAATTGTGAAAATGAAAAGTAGTGCACGTTCCTATTTCTGGTGGTCTTCGCTAGATGTAGAAATAGAACAGAGAGTAAATAGTTGTAAAGTGTGTTGTCAAGTACGCCCTGAACCTAATAAGGCGAAATTAATTAAATTGCAAACGTCTAATTATTTCTATGAACGTATTCATGCTGATTTCTTGGGACCAATAAAGGGTAAAATGATTCTTGTTATTGTCGATTCATTTTCCAAGTGGCCGGAGGCGTTCATCATGAATAGTACAGATTCAAATTCAACAATCAATCGGTTTAGGGAATGTTTTTCGCGATTTGGCATACCGCGTGTAGTGGAAACGGATAATGGAAGTCAATTTGTATCAGATAACTTTTGTCAATTCCTAAATAAAAATGGGATAAAATTTTTAACGTCTCCTCCTTTTCACCCTGCGACTAATGGGTTTGCGGAAAACACAGTAAGATCTATCAAGATGGGACTAAAAAAAGCTCTTTTAGATGAAAAGAATGTAGATGTGTCATTGGAAACTCTCTCATATCGATATTTATTTTCATACAGAAATTCAGTTCATGTTACAACAGGACTAGCACCATCGAGTATTATTTTCAAAGCTAAGATTAGAACTCGTTTAGATTTACTTGCTCCAAAAGGCATACAGAATGATAATAAGATCGATAAACAAATTTTAAATGATAAGGGTAAGCGAGATGAATATTTTGTAGTAGGGGAGAAAGTATGGTGTAGAGATTACAGAAATCCAAATAGGAAAGGTTGGGTAGAATGTACAATTGACGAAGTATTAGGAGATAGGATTTATTTCTGTAAATCATTACATGAAGAGGATGTATGGAAGAGACATTTAAATTAAATTAGGAAAAATGTATGTGTTTCTAGTGAGGTTCAGAATAGAGTAGAGGATAGTTATAGGAATTTACAATTGTATCCAGATACTATTCGTATCAATGAAAATGACTTACCAAAGACCGAATCAGAGGTTATAGTTCTTCCCCAAGCCAATACAGATGTAGAAAATAAAAAAGATGTAGTGATCGAAAAATCTCAAATCAAGATGGATGACTCTAACGATAGAGTAGGTAACTGGGAAAGAAGTAAAACGCCTGATAAGAATTTATCCACGAGTGAGACTAGATTTAATATTAATGATAGACCTCGGAGAAATACCAAGCCACCCCAACGTCTTGATTTATGAGGGGAAGTATTTGTAGTGTCTTGGAGCTGGGTCAATAACAGAATATATTCTTCTTCTGCATTTTACATCAAAAAGTACATGTTTCATGCGGAGCAGTTGGCACTGCAATTTTTGGGAAGTCAAGTTCTGAAGCGTGCTGTATAAAAACGTGGGAATTAAAACAAGTATTGGGAATACTCAAGGAGTTTTATTACCGAACATTACAGTCACAGAACAGTAATTGTTAGAGTACAGCAAGAAAGACCCACGGTGTTCAATGGGTTTACTTAGAGGACACTGTTGATATGATGAATAGACTTGGCCTGTCGGAAGATTCTGCGTACCGTCTTCATTTGAATGATGATGAAACAGCATAACACATATTTTGCGCCTGCCTCAATGTTTGGAAGAGCTTCACTCTCTTCATTGGACCTGGAAGAATGCCCACTTGCTTTGCAGTAGCTCTAGTCTGGTTCTGGAACTGGAAAATGTTGTGGAATAAGCACATAGATATATCATTAGGTCCATTGTGCTTTCTTCAACAAGCTAGGGTACCACACTAGAGGTTTATGAGGTTTATCAGTTTTGACGTAGTTGACCCTTTCGCTAAAGGGTATCTCTCTATACAGACTAAGTCGAGTCGGTAGTTGCTGAACTACCCTAGTCTATTTTGATAAGTGTGCAGGGCAGTCACATATTACAGTGTGTAGTCTTTAATCTTCCTGTTCAAAGTCGTGCTGAGCCCGTATTCACTAATCTGAAGAAGTATTGTCATAGCTGGCGGCATCCTGTCAAAGCATGCGTAGTTATCCGGAAATTTAAATGACTAAAACCCTAGTGTTGGAATTGATACCCTGTGAGAGTTTGGGGTAAAATTGGCGACACATACCTACTGCGATAATACCCAAGTAGCACAAACATATTAGACCAATATTGGTTCAATATTACGGGAATATTAACCTTATATTGTAAATATCATGTTGACCTTGAAAAAATGTGAACATTCGGACATATTGGATCAATATTCGAAAACAATTTAAGGATATATCGTTTTGCCTATATTGGTACAATATTGTAGATAATATATCGACAAGAAAGATATTCGATTGTCATTTTATAATTGTCTCTATATTAGGATATATTCATTTCTTTTTAACGAATAGTCAACCTGAGTTAGTATTTATCCAAATGTACTAACCACTAACCGAATATCAATATGGAAAAACTCTGGCTGCTGTGGGGCTTGAACTCACGACCTTCTCTATGGCAATATCATTGTTGACCACTACGGTACGGAGAGACTTGTTTTAAGAAAGGGATGGGTGGTATAGATGTCATGACTTCAAGTTTTTTCAAGACAACATCAGAATGTTGAAAGTTAAGTTATAATATAAAATATATTTGAAATAACACTGAAGGATCATTGTCTAATACGATTGATGTTTGGAATATGAAACTTGGTGTGCAAAAAGTTCTGGACGTAATATTCTGGTATTGAAATTCACCACATATCGATATTTCAATTTTTCCACGTTCTTTTTAGGAATAATTCATTATAAATATTACATTTTTTCCGTGGAAGCCGTCTGACCTGTCTTTCACAACCGGGTCTCTGGAAAGCACCTCAGCCTCTAGGGCTTATTGCACTTTGCTTCCCTATATTTCATGACACCCATTCCAACAGCTGGTTGATTGCTGAGTGTTTGTCATATTCTTCTGGATCCAGAATTGGTTTTCCATATATTTGTTACCTTTTGTGATCCAGAGCCTCACATTCGCAGAGTACGTGTCGAGCTGTCTCCGTCCCTTTGCTACATTGTCAGCAGCTGAGGTCGCCGTTGTACGGCCCTATCTTGTTCAGGTGTCCTTTGAATGAACAGTGTCCAGTCAGTAGCTCTGTTATAATCCCTATCTGATTCCTGTCACACTGAAGCAGGTCTTCAGTCTTTTTCTTCAACGGTCTTTTTCCCGTGAGCATTGCTAGCTAGATTTTCCCATTAATCTCTGTGTTTTGTTCTCACCCAATTCCTTATGTGATTCCGTACCATCGTTTTGGGTACCCCCACTGCTGGTTCGGGTCCAGTATATGGTGTCGATGATCCTTGCCTTGCAAGCTCCTCAGCTTTTTCATTGCCTGTGATACCTGAGTGACCTAGGACCCATTGTAGCGTAAGTCTATTATGGTCTGCCAGATGTTTCAGTTCCTCGCAGCAATCCTATACCAGTCTAGATGTCACTCTGGGGTTTTTCAATGCCCTAAGTGCAGCTTGGCTGTCCATAACAATATTGATCCTCCCATTTCGTTGGGACCTCAGATTGATATTATAAATATTACATTACCAATATTTATATCTGTTCGAACACACTAAAAAATACACTCTTAAAATCCCGATGCCCCTCTTAGGTTGTGATTCGAAAATGACGATTTAAATATTTCCATTTTATTGATTCAAGCAATATTAGAATAAGCATAATAATATTGCAGTATTATGCCACCTAACTTTATAATTCAAGATTATAATCTACGCTACTAACAATGTTGAATAAATATTGGAATTCCGATGTTGAAAATTGGGTATGTTCACAATATGCAAACAATATTGAAATGTCTATGTTGTTAAACTGATATCATTCATTATTCTGAAATTTATTGTCAATATTGAATCACTATTCATATTGAAATGTCGTTTTTTCAATATTGATTCATATTAGTTCAACATAAATTCTTCCGATTACGATATATCTATATTGGACCAATCTGAATTCGGCGTTCAGCCAATATGACGTGCTACTTAGGACAGGCCTGGCCTTCCATTAGTTAGTTGGCCCCTTGCAAAAAAGAATATGACAAAATTTGAGCAAAATTTTCAGCTAGCTATACTCACACTTTTGGACGTTGACCAATCGGCAGCCTATATTATTTTTCCAGAATATCGGCTATATTTCTAGCCTGAAAATGTGCACCCCTGCAAACCTTTTGCTACGGATATCGGCGATGTTTGATATTTCCGTCCCTTCCGAAGCCCTGTATGTTTAGTACCCCCGAAGAATCACGTATACCCACCTGACATGTTTGTTTTCGACGTTGAATATCGCTCTATTGTTCGAAATCTGAGGAGATATTTCACTGACACCGATAAAATCGTGTCATAACCGATTCGTAACCAGAACGATGTAATCGAACGCAATACGGGATCTATCTAACATAACCGTATCTAATATAAAAGCCATTATTAGGGAATATCTGGTAACGAACACAGGAATGAACCGAGATAGGAGTTTTATGATCTGATTTGGCATCGAATCTCCTGATATGATTTTACATTTCGAGTACTTTATTGCGTTTCATGGAGCTCAGTGAAGCTCTGTGGAATTTGTGACCGAATTAGAGTCGAAATAACTTGGAATGATACTCGTAACAGTGTGTCTATTTGAATGCTGTAACGTCTTTAGGAAAATTCATCACCGTTAAGGACGTAAATCTTTCGTCATGGATTTTTTACCAAACTATTTCATTTTGAACCAGAAAGAGGTGTTAATACTCATGATGAACGACTCAAAATGGCCATTATGTATTTTTATTTTACATTTTCCTTTTTTGAAATACCATCAAAAGTGCGCTCAGAAGCCTTGTTAGAGAAAACGACAAATGTTCTCGAGTGCTATAGCGCTCTGGTGCGACATACCAATTTGTTCAGTAGTGCATTGTGCATTTGCTATTTCAACTGTGAGGAAACTCAGGAAACCCTCAGTGCTACTAGTGGAATTGGTGTATTCGACAAAAAGACTCCACATACTGATACTGGTTTTAGGCAAACAACAATTTTATATCACACAAAGAGAGCCAGAAGATATTTTTCCGGTGATTGAACCCATAGCGATTCGATAGTGAAGGAAGTAAATGGATCAAAAGCAATAGCATTTGCTCCTTTGGCGACTAACACTATACAGGGTGTAACTGAATAAGTGTAACACATTCAAGGAGGTGATTCCTCATCGAAAAAAAGATAGGATCTTTCATATAAAGAAACTTCATTGGGGCATCCCTTGTAAAAATACAGCCCCTTAAAGGGGGTGCATCAAATTTGTATAACAACATCCGATATATTTCAACACTACTCGATTTTCAATTTCCGCCATGTGGGGCACATCACCTTGACAGTTGGCAATGAATAAGATAACAAAAGTAAGAATTTTCACGGATTATATATAGTACAACTGAATATACACTGGAATAACCTTAGCCCATACCATCAATTACTTTCAGTAAATAATTCATGAAGTAGGAGAAGCTTTGATTTACAAGCCTACAGGGTATCGTGTGGATATAAATGTGGTTATGATCAACCATGGACCATGAAAGTATGGTAGGATCATTTCCATTGTTTATGAAGTTTAAGCAAAGGACTTTAGAGAATATTTGAACACAGTCAAGCCAGAGTTGAAGTAATGTTCTTCTCACTAGATATCCTAGAACACATCTTCGTCGTGGAAACTTACACCTCTTTCATCTCTTTTTATATTGAAGTGCAAGTTGAAGGCTTATTTCCCTTCCTGAAGGAGTTTTATTTATTAGATTAGATATGAACAATTTTGATTCCATATACAAATCTTCAGTAATATACCATATAAATTTCAATCTTTTTTCATAGTACCTATCTAAATATTAATTTCACAAAAATACAATACAATTCAAAAAACATTTCCTGAAACCATTAATATATACCGGGTTTGTTAAAATTCGCATTTATAATTTATTCATCCTTTTCTATAAAATAGTTATTTCATTGTGAGTGGTATATATTACTCAATTGACTTCTGTCAAATTATGAGTTTTCAGAGCACTATAATTATCCAATTGGAAAATAAACACTTGATTTTTTTGCATTGACCAAAATATTGAAAATATCAAGAATACGAACTCTGCATCAAACTCGGTGGATGGCATTGAAAAAATATTCTGAATAAAGGGGTTCTTTATCCATTTGTCTCTAAGACGAAACAAAATATGTTCAAAAATTACATTTCACTTGAGTGTCTCAATAAATGCACACAATCAGATCATCCTTGCGAAAATTCAATTGTCTATTGTTTCGAATATCAAAACTGAAGTGTCTGCCTCTTGAATGCAACACACTCTAAAATATTTTGAATTTTCTGAACTGTATCGAAACTTATTCACACAAATTTAAATCTCGCTATAAAAACCACGTAATGTAGTTTTTCGATTACCAGCAAAAAGTGTTTTCATGATCAGTATCTAAAATGAAAAACTCACATCATACTGAAGTATCTCCATAGCGGCGAGTGGAAAATTCAAAGCATCTCGAAAAAGTTCAAATACCGCGCGAAGAATTCAAACATAGCATAGCTCACTGTGACCATTTCACCGAGTCCATAGCCAACATGATTGGTCTACGGCAATAGCATCGGCAGTCGAACAACAAGTGAAACGATGCCAGGCGTCGTCGTCGGCGTCAAACTTTAGTTTGGAAGCGTCCTCCTGCGGGCTTGCGCGCTTTTCTGGCCTGTTTTTGGAAAAATTAAACCGATGTGGCATTTGTAAATATTGCGATTGGGAAGGCCTTTTAGAATCCTGCATTGATTATTTTTTGCAATTTTGTCGTGCACATCTTAGTCTCAGTTTACTCGGTTGAATATTGAGTTTTCTGAAGTTAATATCTTGCGAATTGTTTTATTTTGGAAAACACCTTCTGTACCCCACCCTAATAAAAAGTTACCTTTGGCAATGTAAAACCTCTTTTTGTCACGGTTTTGTAAGCCCATTGTTATTGAGGATCGTGAAGGAAACCGAGAATGCTTCCGAAAATTCTGATTTTCTGAAACAAAGAAACTCCCGACAATTTTTATTCCTGTACTATGACCATTAATATAACGAAAATTCAAACGAGTGCACTTGATGTATCTAGGTGAGCACAATGGAAAGAATACGACTATTAAAGGAATAAAATTTGATTTCGATAAGAAAAAATTTGAAAACTCATTTCCAAAATCTTGTCAATGAGTAGGTCATGTGGTTAGGAATGAGGATATATAATTAAAGAAAATTTTGCGACAGTTTAAAAAATCACAGCGGAAATGATGTTTTCAAAAAAGGTGTTCAAAATGTAGAATACTTCGAGGATATCACGATGAGAATGAACAATACAGTAAAGATGATCAGTTCGATGCGAGTTTTTCCCAACTAATAACTGGAAAGGTTGAATCAACGGCAGAAGAGAAACAATATCTATCCCCATTTTCAGAACTCACAATATTCAATGCGCAAGGATATGCATTATTGAATAATCTTAATTTCATTATACAGTACGATGCAAATGTATGGAATAAATTCGATATTCACAAAATGAGCGTCTTTCGGAAGAAATCCAAAAACATGTCAACTTTAATTTTTGACGGCCCATCTCATGATATTCATATGAAAGACGTTTCGTCACCGGTGTTGGCGTGATGACGTAATCGACAATTTTTTTAAATGCATACAGGGATCATGTGGCACCTCATTCAAAAGGTCTACTAATCATCCATTCAACGGTATAACCATGCCAATATTCATTTATACAAGATGAACCAATACATGTTATTTATTGAATTACAATAAAATTATAATAAATGTTCAAATTGATGACCTTCAGCTATGATGCAATGTGAAAGCCGGGCAATGAATTCATTTCTAACGTTTCCGAGAACTTCGGGGGTTATTTGTGCAATCTCCGCTCTGATGCGTTCCGTCAACTCTTCTAAATCATTTGGTCGATTTTGGTAAACTTTTTTCTTCAAGTATCCCCATAAAAAAGTCTAACGGGGTCAAATCCGGAGACCTTGGTGGCCATTCGATCGGCCCTCTTCTTCCTCTCCACTTTCCTCGGAAAACAGTATCCAGGTAGGTTCGTACATCAACGGCGTAGTGTGGGGGCGCCCCATCCTGCTGGAACCACGAATCATTTTTATTTGGAAATAGCTGATTCAGTTGTGGCATCAGATAATCTCGAAGAAAGTGTAGATACCGAGCACCAGTTACGCTTTCCTCAAAAAAGTATGGTCCTATTATCTGGTTGTTCAAAATTAAGGCCCAAACATTCACTTTTTGTGGATATTGTGTGCTATGCTCCTCCATCCAATGTGGATTTTCTCTTGCCCAGTATCGATAAGTCTGACGGTTTAAGTGACCGTTGAGCATAAAAGTAGCTTCATCTGAAAATATTATATTTTGTATGAAACTCCGATCTCTGTGCGAGCGCTCCATCATGATTTCGCAAAATTCGACTCTTCTGTCAAAGTCATCTTCTAACAGTTCTTGGACCAGCTGAACTTTATACGGATGCCACTTTTCTTTTTTCAACACTCTAACAACAGTCGATTGGTGTAAATTATTATCCAGTGCGACTTGCCTCGTGCTGATATGGGGATTTTCTTGAAACGCAAGTACCACATCAAGTTTTTGGACTTCTGAAATTGATTTTCTACCACTTTTCGGGAGATCTTTAACATGGCCCGTTTCTCGAAACTTTTTCTCAATTTTACCTATTGTTGATTGAGAAACGGGTTCTTATTGAAACAATTATACCGTTGAATAGATGACTAGTAGACCTTTTGAATGGGGTGCCACATGACCCCTGCTTGCATTTAAAAAAATTGTCGAGTACGTCATCACGCCAACACTGGTAACGAAACGTCTCTCATATGAATATCATGAGATGGGCCGTCAAAAATTAAAGCTGACCTGTTTTTGGATTTCGTACGAAAGACGCTCATTTTTTAAATATCGAATTTATTCCATACATTTGCATCGTACTGTATACCTACCTGTAACAAGTAATGTTCAAAATGTAAGCAAAAGATTCTGTTTTACAACATATGAGTGGCCACTCTAAATTGTTGTTCAAATATTACTAATCAACCTCACAAAAACTCAGAAAGAAGTTAAAAATTCAAATATTTACTACCAAAGGATTAGCAACACCATGATACTCGTATGGCGAATGCAAAGCACTTTGCTGACCTCTTAACACTTCGCCGACTCCGTCTTCTTCTTTTATTCGAAACGCTTTCAGCCTCGATCAGCAATATATTTTTTTTTTCGGTATGTAATATTCTATTCAACATATACATAAACAAATGACATTTACAAAAAATGACAGTGATATCATTTGTGCTTTATGTAGTTCGTCTATTCGAATATGAGTTATTTGAATTATTAGCCTTACAGATATTTATTTCTTAAATAGTTACCGAACGTGCGCAGTTTCTTCGTACATCAGTCGTTTATTTAGCTGTTCGTATTGACTTCGTATACTTCTACTATACTTCATACTGATTTGTTCACATCGCTACAATAATTCCCAGACTCAACATAAACAATAATGTTGAACACAAAATAAAAGTATAGACTTTAAACGTGAGCAAATATCCATTCCTGCTTTTTCAAGCTTTCCTGTTATCGCCCATCTATCAAAATCTGTCACTAGGGACATTATCATGGAAGTTTAAACGTGAAATGTGATATCAAGTTTCGTTTTCACATCTCGAGCAGAAAGTTTGGATTGTATTCAAATACAGAAGGTCAGAGAAGACACTATAAATGACATACACATGTCCCAACTTCGGATTATTCTCATTATACATTTTCTTGAGAAGATTTGAGACAAACAAGGTATGTAGAAACAAGTTATTGCGTATTTCCACTAAAGAATCGTGTGCGTATGTGCGTAGATTTTTCTGTGAGCTCTATCTCTATCTGTATCTGTAGAGTAGGAAGGGTGAGTATAGACCCACAGCACTTAGGCCACAATATGGCCCATTGTACATCCTCCCAAGGAGTCGCCCTCCTAGGACATTGTCCATCCTGCCTTATCCAGGAAGGAGGACAGGTCACCAGGGGACATCTCCTTAATATCGGCAGGTGTAGGCCAAGACTCACCGAACACACACTCTCTTATCGACGATAGCTCCAGACATTCGCATAAGACATGCCTGACAGTTTCATCTTCCTGTTCACACATCCTGCATAGAGGTGTGTCCACTAGCCCCATAATATGGAGGTGTTTCCTTAGTTGACAGTGTCCAGTCAGAAATCCCACTGTTAAACGTAGGTTCTTCCTGGTCATCGCCAAATATTTATTTGGATCCAGCTTCTCAGGGTCGCCCAGGGTGATCCTGGCAAAACTGCATCCTTTGGTTTCATCCCATCTTTTGAGTGTTTGAGTATAGGTGTAACGTTTGGCTAGTTCCGCAATTGTCGAAGTCGTCAAGCCATGGGTGTCACCTGGTCCCAAAATGTTCATTCCAGACGCCATCCTGGCCAAAGAGTCAGCAATGCGGTTACCTTTGCTCCTGTCGTGCCCTTTCACCCACCTTAGTACGATATTATTATCTACCGAGGCGTTAGCTAAATCTTGATGGCACTCTAGTGCTAACCCTGAGATAATACGTTGTCTATTCAAGGTTAGTAGGGCTTGTCTACTGTCAGTGTAGATTATTATGTCTTTGCCAGAAATTCCTTTTCTGGTTAGCTCTTTTGTGGCGATTGAGATACCAGCCAGTTCTGTTTGAACCACGCTGGTATTTTTTCCCATTCCCCACTTAATCCTTAGGCTAAGTGATCTAGAGTAAACTCCACATCCTGATCCTTCTTTGGTTTTTGAGCCGTCTGTGTATATGCGTATTGCATTTGCAGCATCCGCCTCAGTGTTCTGTTTTATTTGTATTTTGTAGGGTTTATTAAACACAAACCTGGGTTCAATTGCGTCACTGGCTGCCTGTAGCAGAGGCACCGCAGTGAGTGCCTCCCTCCACAGGCCCCGCCTCAGTTGACCCATTCCTACCTCGGGGTTTACACCAGCCGTGCGCAATCGTAGCATGGCCATTAGCGCAACCTCCTTGACGTGCAGGTCCAGAGGTGTCAGACCAGTAACTATTTCCATCGCTGCGGTTGGTGTTGTTCTCATGGCTCCTGTGATGTTCAGACAAGCCATTCGCTGTATTTGGTATAGTTTTTGGATGGCCGTTGCTTGTAGAGTTTTTGGTCCCCATGCAATGGCTCCGTACGTTAGCATAGGTCTTTTTATTGCAGTGTAGATCCAGGTGACCACACGGGGCGAGAGGCCCCATGTGCGTCCCACTGTCCTCCGACACTGCTCATAGGCCACATATGCTCTTTTTGCTCTGCTCTGAATGTGCGAGTTCCATGTTAACTTCCTGTCGAGGGTAATACCGAGGTATTTCACCTCTTCAGAGAAGTTTAGTTTGCTTTTGAAGATTTCGGGGGGTTTCAAGCCCGATAAGCTTCTTTTCCTAGTGAAAAGGACCATCTCCGTCTTCTTGGGATTGATCGACAGTGAGTGTTCTTTACACCATGTTTCTATTAATTTGAGACCATCCTGCGCTCTATCGCACAGTGTGTTCACAAATTTGCCGGTCTGCAGAATAACTATGTCATCTGCATATGCAATTGTGTAGAAACCATTACTGTTGAGGCGATTTATCAGGGTATCCAGGACTATGTTTCAAAGAAGGGGTGATAAGACCCCTCCCTGCGGACATCCCCTCATGACCAGTCCTCTCACAGTAATGTCTTCTACATTTATACTTATTGCTCTACTAGAGAGCATCTTGAGTATCCACTCTCCTACTACCAGGGGTATATTCCTGGAGTTAAGTTGCTGGGTGATTGTTGGGAAGGTCGTTTTATCGAACGCTCCTTCGATATCTATGAATATACCCAGGGTGGATTCTTTATTATCCAATGATCTCTCGATTCTGCCAACCACTTGGTGAAGGGCCGAATCAGTGGACCTTCCCGGAGTATATGCATGCTGATATGGATGAAGTGTATTGTGAACTAAGACTTCATCTCTTATAAACCGCTCGCACAGCCTCTCCATTGTTTTCAAAAAGAACGATGTGAGACTAATTGGTCGGAATGCTTTTGGTAAGGTGTAGTCCATCCTTCCTGGTTTGGGTATAAACACCACTCGTACTTCTCTCCACTTAATGGGAACATACCTCAGAGCTAATGAGGCTCTGAATATTCCGACCAGGTGCGGCATGAGAATATCCAGTCCCCATTGTAGTAGGGCTGGTCTTATACCGTCAGGTCCTGGTGCTTTGAAGGGGGAAAAGCCCGATATGGCCCACCTTATCTTGTCCTCATCAATTATAGTGCTAGCAAATTGCCAGTCGTATTGTGAGGGTGTTATTGGTACTTCCGTCCGGTTCGTCGTTCCTGGGAAGACAGAACCTGGGAAGTGAGTTTCCATAAGAATCTCGGCGCTTTCTCGGAGGTTGGCGGCCTTGTCGCCATTTTCCCTCGTCAGGATGCCGATACTCTTATGGTGGTCGCTTGAGAGTGCCTTCTGTAGCCTCGAGACTTGCGGGAAATCTTCGATTGCCTCACAATAGGCTCTCCAGGCTTCTCTTTGCTTTTGTCTGCAGACTTTTTTGAACTCTCTGAGGTTGGCTTTATATATTCCCCAGTCCTCTTCGAGTTTTGATTGTTTTGCTTTGTTAAAGGACGTTCTCGCTGTCTTTCTGAGGTGTTCCAGTTCAGGGCACCACCATTTATTGGTTGTGCCTTCTGTCTGTACCATCCTCATCGGACAGGATTCCTTATAGGCAATGTCTATTTTGTTTTGGATAGATAACGTGTACCTTTCCAATTCTTCACTATTGCCAGGAGTCAGGGCCTCTGTCTCCCGCAGAGCTCCTTTTAAGAGTCGATTGTATAGAGCTACATCCGTCCTCTTCGGGTCGCGGGATTTCACAGTGGTCCTGAGATCCTGGTTTACCGTAAAAGTCAACCAGCGATGGTCTGACATAGAAATATGATCAGACACTTGCCAGTCTTGAATTTTATTTGATATCATGGCTGTCGCCAGCGTAAGATCTATTAATGTTTGGCTACGGGCGTTAATGAATGTCGGCTCCGTGCCTCTATTCAAGATTGCTAGGTCTTTCTTAATTATGTATTCGTAAAGAGACTTACCTCGGGCGTTGATATCCTTGCTGCCCCAGCCCAGGTGGTGAGAGTTTGAGTCGCAGCCCAAAATCAACTCCATTCTCTGGTTTAGGCAGTGGTCCACTAGCACTTCCATCTCTCTTGTGGGTGGTAGAGTGGCTGCATCTGAGGGGAGGTACACCGATGCGAGTATCAACGCCGTATATTTGCCCTTTCCGTCTGGACATTCCACTTTAACCGCAGTTAGGTCTGAGGTGCAGAATTGTGCCATCAGAGAGGCTCTGTATTTCCTGGGAGCGTAAACGGCTGTCCTGGGTTGTTGATTGCTTGGTGAGCTAAAAATTTGGCCAGTCAAGTTACCGAAACCAGTAATTCTGGTCTTAATTATCCAGGGTTCCTGGATCAAAGCTATTGCATCCTCCAACACATCAAGGCGGCGACATAGTGTTGCCGTAGCCGCCCTGCTGTGTTGGAGGTTGCATTGTATTAATATTATCTTTTTTCCGACGTCCTTGAAGAGGTCGTTCGGGTTAAGACTATTCTAGGTCCATTTGCTCCCCCGGTAGGGGAGCGACGGCCTCTTTTTTGTCAGGTGCCTCTTCCGTCAGGTCGTCGTCTGTCATCTTTGCAGATGTTTCGACGTCCTTTTCGGGACCCTTGGTGACCTCGGTGCCAATATCCACTCTTGGTGGCTCGACTTCCAAGGACCTCGGGTCTTCAGAGGTACCTTCCTTTTTAGTTACCCTTATTGCCAATGAGGTAAACGCGTAGCTTATCCTCATTGACTTTTTCTTCAGGACAGCCATATCCTCGTCTCCGATTCCGAAGACGAAGAGGTGTCCTTGAGGGTTCACTTTCACCTCATGGTGGAAAGTGCACCACCTCGCTATCCTCAGGTCTGGATTCTGCGCCTTCAGCCTACCCAGCACCCTCTCCTTCTCACCGGAAGTCGTCTTGTGGACGTCCTCCGGGATCCAGAGCGAGGCTTTGGTAAGCTTTGGGAGCTCATCCACACCGACGACCGCCAGCGATGCTTCCTCCCACGGCTTGAGGTCTTTTGTGGCTTTTTTCAGCCACTGTAGCGTCGCGTCGTCATCGCAGACCACTCTGATGATTTCACCGGAGTATGTCCACGATTTAAACGTGGGCGCTTTGGTGTTGCTGCTGGAGGCGGAGAAGATAAACTTGTCCAACTCCTCCAGTAGCTGAGTTTTGACGAGGCTCTCCCGTTCTGCGGTAATTTTACCGTACGGGTTAGTCTCGTCTATGATGGCCACCTTGAGGTGTCTCAAGGCGGCTTCCGCAAAGGTTTTGGAAGGTGCAGCGACATTTCCGTCGCTGCGCGGCTTCTTCGACCTTCTTGGTGTCCCCTCCGTGGAGGTACTCAGGTGGGGGCGCTTTCCTGAAGAGGTAGCCGCCGGTTTTTTGCCTTTATACAAGGCGGAACCTTTGGCTCCCTCCGCAGGAGGTGCCCCTGTCTTTGGAGGTGGGGTGGAGGTGGGGGAAGGTGCATTTGTGGTTGCAGCCTTCTCTGCCTCCTTTGCCCTTTTCCTCCTTTTGGCCTCGGCGCCGCAGATGCGTTTTCGCCTTGGCCTTTGAATTTCGCCCTGAGGTGATCTTCGATGTCCAGCCTCGTTCCGAGCAGTGTGTTGGGGTGGGCATTTCTGTCCATCCCCAGTCACCGCCTTAGATTGAGGTGAGCATTTCTGTCCATCCTCAGGATTATTTATGTTTCTTTTTTCTTTGTCCATGTGTGTTCCCACGAGTAGCAGGGGAAGGGGTTGGTCACCTCTGGCAGAGCCCCGCATTACCAGAGGAAGGCTAGTTACAATGAGGTTTCGCCCTGTTCCTCAAGGGGATCGTTCGCAACCGCATATCACCCTGCGGCCACTCAGCTATCGGCACGATACCTTACACCTTAGCTTGGGTGCTCTGTGAGCTCTATTAAAAATTTTTATTTCGTTATGATATGACGAAACACTTTTAGACCAGAGAAATATGAGAAAAAATACCCGGTTTGGAACAGTTGCTAACGCAGAAATCTGATAGGTGCTCAGGAAGTATGGCTGTATAGAAATAAAAGCTACGTGAGATTCGTTGAAGTAAATTAGTTATTAACAATCGAACAGCCAAAATCGCTCACGTATTCCTGCTTGCGCTTGAGCGGGAAAACATTTCACCGAACTTTTCTTATAGAGAAGGAAACAACTTTCGAAATGACCTGTTTCCGAAGTCGATGGGTTGATTTGTTGCTCAGAGAATAGCAGAAAATGTTGAGGTTTGCTTGTTATTTAATAAATAACTGCAATTGCAAAACATGGTGTCCGTTTGAGTTATCAGATGGAGCGATTGGTTCTAAAATATTAGAGGTGTGGTAAAAATTTCAGATCAATCCATCGAAATATTGTAGGTTTTGGAATCCGCATACTTGCGATGATGCAGATAAAGGATTTCCACAGATACCTACCTCATGAAAGAGAAAAAGGTTTTATATCGAATCTATTCGATGTAGACTAAAAAATGTTGTTTTTACCACCTTTCAATGTTATTGCAAGAGACCTGGTAATTTCATCTTAACAACAAATATATTATCTCTGGTAATTTTGACAGTAGAATGATAGTTTCAATTGTATTGAGATAGAGTATTTATATATCGGAAACTAATTACTGGGTTTTGATGATTCTCTTTTTAATTTGTAGTAGCTTTTTGCGTTGATTAGAAACCTACAATTTTATAAGGAATTATTTCTTGAATAAACCAATTGATTTGTAAAAAATAATTATTTTATCGAATCCTACAGTTTTATATAGGAGTATCGTTGTGAACATTTAGACGGAGCTCTCAAGAGAAAGGTGCATGGGAAGACACGTGCTTCTGGCTCATTAGCCTTTATCAGGACGGTATAGCCAAGTGCAAAGTAAGGTAAGATAGCTGAACATTTGCCGTTTCAGTCGAGAGACCTCTTGTTTGCAAGGCAATAACTGACCCCTGAAACATATATTGTTCAACCGTCTGACGGAACTTAAAGAGTTGTGCTTGTTCTTTCGATGAAGGCGAGCAGCGGAAAAAAGATTGAGAACTGTCAAAATCAAAGCACAAAACAGGTTTTCCCTCCGAGAATATATTTTTTCGGACTGAAAGTCTTATCGCAATATTACCATTCACTGAAGACAAAAAAAGAGTGGAAAAACGACAGGACCAATCGATCAATAAATATGAAAATCTGTAGATCAACGAAGATAGTTACGAACACAATTTTCATAAAAATCAAAATTCAAGCACTTTTTTATTTCATTTTGCTTTGGTAACATAATGTTTAATACTTGTATCATCAGAAAATTGACTCTAATTGTTAGCGAATGGATCGTCTGAAATAATCCCGTCTAGATTCTGGTATGTTTCTGCTGGGCAATCGACAAAAATTCGTGATAAATAACAAAAGTTTATTGAAAGTACACGTGAAGCTCTTGCAGCAAGTCTTACGAGGGTGTTCTATAATTTCAGTGACACTTATATTCCTCTAATGTATTTTCAACACCAATCAGTTGACCTTGATTCTGAGAACCAGATGATACATGTGAAGTTGTGGATACATTCAACGAATTTCTTGAGATACTCAGTTCGAAACTATCATAATTGAGTATTTCGGAATTATGTCTATCTTGTAGATATACGATTTCTTCCATGGGGTGAATATAAAAAAATATATAACTCTTATTTGTTTCACTGCAATTAAAAATTTCTCTTAGAGATCAATTACAATTGAAAAATTGATACTCAAGTATCAATTTTCTTCTCCTGAAGATGCTAACCTTGTTAGCGAAACGCGCGTCGAGTGCAAAAATATCAGTTTGATGTTAGGGTACTTGATCTCTAGGAACAGTTTTCAACTTTTACAGCGAAGGCTCCAATCTCATCGGTTATTCACTGCAATTAGCATATTAATGCACTCACTGAGTTGAAATTTTCTGAATCTATATCTCAACCCTCGATATAAACGTCCACTGTTGAATTTCATACCCTTAATTCATTTTTATTGATATAATTCTCAATGAAAGTATTTCAAAAATACTGACTGAGTTACATCAATTCTTTCCAACACTTTTCTGATGAGTATATACAGTGTGACTGGAGCACCCTCATAGTATCTAAATTTCTTCACCGATTGAATTTTTTCTTTTTTCAGTAGGAAGAGTGTCAAAGAGTCTACCTTTGCACCGAATTTGCAGAATTCAATTCCAAATTTCAGGACATACTATGAATTTTATGTTCTAAATATTCTAAATGTTGCTGAATTTCATTAGCGATTTTTTTTCGTGAAATTTTGAAACCACCACTGGATTCAGCATCCTCCATTTCGGTGAATTCTAGAATTTCATTCGAAAATTTTCATTTGCAACAAAGGTATAACAATAATAATTTTGATAACATGCCATTATTCATGGATATTTCAGAGAATTTCTGGGAATCGGCACACTGTAAACACAAATGTAGGAGATTATTGTGGTTTTGAGTAGAAAATTCGAATTCATAACACAAATCCGAGTTATGAGTTATGACATATTGTAGGATGGTACTTTAGTTGAAAAATTAATATCCATAACGTCAACCAAGAATTTTCTAATGAACTGAAAACTTCAATTTTTACCATGGCTAATATCTCCTACGTTTGTGTTGACAGTGTTGCCGATTCTCAGAATTTGTCAAAATATTCAGAAATAATGGTATGTCATCACAATTAATATTGTTATAATTTTGGTGCCAATGAATATTTTCAAATGAAATTTCAGAGTTAATGAAGGATGCTGAGTCCAGTGGTCGTGTCGAAATTTCACGAAAAAAATCTCTAATGAAATTCAGCAATTAAGAACACAAAGAGAAAATCATAGTGTGCCCCGAAATTTGGAATTATATTTTGCAAATTCGGTGCAAACGTATACTTTTTGACACTCTTCCTGCTGAGGAAAGGAAAAATTTAATCGGTCGGAAAATGTAGATTTTTATGAGGGTGCTCAGGTCTTAAGTGGGTCACACTGTATAATCCAAATTTCACTTTGAGAATGTTTTCTTCAAATTAGTTAAGCAGAGCTCCACTTGAGTTCTCACTTTTTGGTCTGAGCCTGTTTCAACATTTTTCAAATGAATTTACCCACTTTGATAAATGATCCAGAAAAAAGTTGTTTCGGGTTTTCAATTTAATATTTCATCAAATTTTCATCACAACGAATTTTTCCCACAATATTTCTGTTCGTTAGAACTTTCTCTCGAATTACAATTTCACATTTTTCTTCAATACCTATATACAATATAAGGCATATAAATCATTAACAATCATTCAAAAATGAACTGACTTCTTACCCACTTTCAGGTATGAAAGCATCAATTTTTCTCCTAGTAACACCTTTTATCAGGGTTTCCCAATCTATGGGTCGTGACCCACTGATGATCGCGAGCGAATATTCAGTGGGACCTGTATAGAAAGGCGCACCAAAAATTATATTTCAACTTTATATTCTATTTCAAAAATCCCTTTATTTGTATGGGTAACGGTTGAATTTCTATGAGGTGGGTCTCGAGTTTGGTAACTTGTTTCAAATGGATCGTAGTCCAGACCACTTGAGAACCACTGCCTTTATACTATTTACATTAATCAAGGAAAGTACAAATTGTCCCTTCAAATCTTGGAAATTATTCTCACCTCCTTTTCACTCTACCAAACATGGACCCGGATTTAACAGCCCAATCTCACGCATCGTAGAGTTAGGAAATGATAGCATTAAATTCGGCCGTGTGGTTTGTAATCAGATTCTGATGAAATGCCCATATACAGACGGAGAACAAAGGTTCGCGTTTCGGTTTCATGAAATGATTTGAAAACCTGGAATCTGTTGGGAACAAATAAAAAATAAATGAATTTGGTCTCTTCATAGCTCTTTGGCTTGATATCTCACCTGAATCTAAAAATATACAGAAATTATATAAAAATCCATACAAGTGTGGACGGGTACATTCCTAGTCTTCCTCGAACATGCTGTGTTAATGAAAATGCAATGGTGAAACATTAAGACATCTAGAAATGCGGAAGCGTCAACACAGGATTTATTTCTTCAATATTTTGCAGAAATGTTGCATGAAGTAAAACCTTACTATAAAACTGTTAGTCGTTTCGAAAATTATAGTACCGCGCTATAATTTAAGTCGTCCTTTGTATAGGTTCCCCTTTTTTTTCTTCACGAATAATAACTTTTTTGTAATTATCTATGATGAAATGCACTTATCTTCAGAAAGGGTTATTTATCAATATAAATATTTCTCTGATCGAATCTGAGAGGTGAAACCAAATATCGCTTTAATGAACTCTACAGAGAATAGACTTCGTGTGATAATGAGATTTTTCATAATAATTCTCCATTAGTTATTAACACTTATTACAGAAACCTACTTGCATGTCTTTTATTGCCAAAACTGTTAGTCGTTTCGAAAATTATAGTACCGCGCTATAATTTAAGTCGTCCTTTGTATAGGCTCCCCTTTTTTTTCTTCACGAATAATCACTTTTTTGTAAGTATCTATGATGGAATGCACTTATCTTCAGAAAGGGTTATTTATCAATATAAATATTTCTCTGATCGAATCTGAGAGGTGAAACCAAATATCGCTTTAATGAACTCTACAGAGAATAGACTTCGTGTGATAATGAGATTTTTCATAATAATTCTCCATTAGTTATTAACACTTATTACAGAAACCTACTTGCATGTCTTTTATTGCCAAAACTGTTAGTCGTTTCGAAAATTATAGTACCGCGCTATAATTTAAGTCGTCCTTTGTATAGGCTCCCCTTTTTTTTCTTCACGAATAATCACTTTTTTGTAAGTATCTATGATGGAATGCACTTACCTTCAGAAAGGGTTATTTATCAATATAAATATTTCTCTGATCTAATCTGAGAAGTGAAACCAAATATCGCTTTAATGAACTCTACAGAGAATAGACTTCGTGTGATAATGGGATTTTTCATAATAATTCTCCATTAGTTATTAACACTTATTACAGAAATCTACTTGCATGTCTTTTATTGCCAAATGCTTCCTTGTTTCCTTCTTCTATTGAATATCAAACTATAATGAATGAAGGAAGTTTGCCTTTTTGGACCCAAAAGGTGTCTGGTGACAGTTTTTCAGGAACCATGTCCTGTAGCAACCACATTTCAGGGGGTTACTCTGGTAACCAGTACATTTTATGAAACGGCTTATGGTAACAATATTTGGAAACTGAACACAGATCCTAATTTAGTATAACTACTTCTCTTCGGACTTGAAGGCCGTCGTTCTTTGAAATTTCTTCCTAACGATTCGCTAATAACGCTAATCACCTCGGCCGCGAAAGCCTTAACCATTTTGTCAGCTCCTAATTTGTTCAGTGATGGAGATCTTATAAACGTTCATCCACCACAAAATAATGACATTCAAACAGCACAAAAATACAATTCTGTACTCGAAAACAATATCGAGAATGAATATACCAAACGAAATGTTGTCTGAAATATGGCATAATATAATATGGAAAGTTATGAAAGATGCAATTAAACGTTTTCAAGAACACTTTTTTTCTGAGTTCAATAAAAGTAAAAAAATTGTACCGTGCTATTCGAGAAATCGAAATTTCTGTGAATGAAACCAAAATCTTCCAACTCAGTCCTCTATCGACAAGAATAGGTACAGGGTCTTCACGTGGCGAACTCTATTCGAATGGAAATCGGCAAGGAATGAAAAGAAACGTTTCCCTAGTATTCCCTTCGCGCACAGACATTTTTCAGGGAGAGCATTTCTATGAAAGCTTGTCAATTCATTTGCAAGGCAAGCACAAATAGATTTCAACAAGCCACTCATGAGAGGAAGTGGTTTCCAAAGAAGTAAAAGCCCACCCGAGTATTGTTTCCGTATTTTTCTCAATACGTTTCTATTGGGTTCAAAGGTATCAGTCGTTCTGAAAGAGTTTTTTTGCCGTTTCAGTGATTGATTTCTTTTGATGAAAGAGAAAATATATGTGAATAGTATTCTTGAGGCTTCGCAGAACAGTGGTGTTGAAATAAGAATGTTTTTGTTTGCTGAGGTTGAGTCGGGAATAACAATGTGAACTTTGAACTGATTCAATACGAAGTAATTTGAATGTTCGTTTTCATCGCTGAGTTTTCGAAACATCGTGATGCTGATAATATTAAAAATAACTCTACTTTCCGTGAGCACTTTGCAATGAACGTACCTACCGGTATTTTGTAAAATAAGTGAAATCGAGAAGTCCAAAAATTACTCACATGGAAATAATTTGCTAGAATGTGTAACTTATAGACAAGAGTTAACAGAGTGTAAGTTCACGTAGAACAGTATATCTGATCGTAATTTCAAGCATCAGGATAATGGAAATTTATTGAAATAACCACCTCTGACCTCAAATTACTGGGTAATGATCGATTGACTTTATTCGAGTATAGATGTATGGTATTTTCCAGCATCGAATTTCATCCAATGTCTTAGAATATCCAGTATTGATATATTGTCATGAACTCGCATTTACAACGCCCAAATCAAATTATTTCACTTTCAATGATGAGTTTCATACACATCATATTTGGGACACCTATGGTTTCAAATATTTCTCCTATTTTAGCAAATTTTGTTTCAGATTAATTATTACTGAATGAGAGTATTCTCTAACTATATTTTAATATAATTTTTCTCAAACGTTTTGTAGATATCTTAATGATATTGGTGCGTATCATAGTATATAGTGTGGTCCACTAAGTCTGCAACAAATGGGAAACTTTTTTATTATCGATTTCTCAGAAAATTTTATTCTTGACAAAAGTTGGTGCATGTTCCAAAACTATACCAAGTATCATTGCAACAAACAAGAAGTTGACGGTCACCTCAAAAAATACAAATCCATGTAAATTATACAAATTCACTTTAATTTGATAATAAATACTCCAAACCGATTTGATTGTAGCTACTTCAAATACATATTGAATCAAAATAGTAAAAATATGTATCATACGGGGGTAATTCAAAATTTTCCAAAAAAAAAAAATTGGAATAGCAGGCCATGACTTCGTATCTGGACAAAACTTTTAATTCTAAGCAACTTTTCTCCTCAACATATTTCTATATTTTCTGAAATAAGGGTACTTTACTCTTGAACGAAAATTATATTTTTTGGCCTATCCTGTATGGTGATTGTCATAAAGCCATTTCAGGTACACTTGGTATAGTTTTGGAACATGCACCAACTTTTGTCAAGAAGAAAATTTTCTGAGAAATCGATAATAAAAAAGTTTCCCATTTGTTGCAGACCTAGTGGACCACACTGTATATAAAAGTCTGACTGTTTTTCATTCTCACCAACAGTATATCCTCTGTTGAGAAAAAAACAGTCATTGGAATCCCTTTTCTACATACCAGAATTATCAGAATAGAACATAATACGTTGATCACAAAATGGTACAAAAAATGAATAAATAGTATTGAAAATGATATTTTGAAAATAAAAAGAATTTTTTTGAACAAATTTTCAGGTAAGTATAATGACAGCATTTCAAATCCGCTATCGTTCCCTGATCAGTTTTTTTATATATTTCATTCAAATTTGAATACAGATTTTAATTTTCTCAATTATTGTTTTTAGATCATATAATTATATCACTTAGTTTCATCAACATCACTTTTTCGATTTTTCTAGGTTTTTTTGTTTTTCTTATTGATTTCTGTCTTTAATTTTTCACTGATCTATTTGTGATGACGTATTTCGTTCACATGTAAAGTAACAAAAATAATTGTATACAAAATTTGTAGTAGAATTCCTGGGACTGAAATCGAATAAAAATATTTTCATGTTGAATCAAATGCAGAATATATATTTCGAATTGTTTAAAACATTTCGTGTTCTTGCAACTTTGAAATAAATTCCAATTTTCTAAAAATTGTCCATTTTTAGGGAACGCACCTCCTAAACGTTTCCAAGAGAAACCAAACTTATGTTATTTTTTGTAATCCCCAATCCTCTATTCCTAGAGTACTGGTCGAAGGAGAAAATGGATTGGAAGGGAAGTTTCAGCTTCGGCAAATGATAAAAATGATTATTTCGGACACTCAATGAGTTTTTATCGGTTTCGGTTTTATGCTCTTTTTTGGTAGGATATTCTGTGAAACATCCAAATAGTTGTAAAATTATTCATTCAATATAAGAATAAACTATTCTACCAGGCAATTCTTCTGTGGCAAGACAATTATATCCGAAATCAATTACAAAAACCGCAAGAATGACTTCAAAATAATATAGAAATATATTCTCTAAGGCTATTAGTTGTTAATATAATTGGAATTTTACAATATTGAAACATAATATTTTCCAGTCGCCTCGTGTATTCTCGGTTTTTTCCGTCACACAACAAGAAAAATCCATTACCGGCAGAAGCACCGAACATTTTTTTCCCATCTCGGACTACTCAAACATTAATAGGACGTTTAAGCATTGAAAAAAGCGAATGCACTCCGTTTTTCCATGAATAGCCCGAGCTTAGGACACAAAGGACAGCAATTAGTGGAGTTCTGAGCCGGTACACGGTTGAGGAGGAGCCGCTCGGTCATCCCCCGGCACCTGCGATCCTTTTGATACACATCTCGAACGTACCAAGTGAGGCGACGCTGGAATGACGGCATTTTCAACTGTTCTTTTATCATCCCAATTAACTGGTGCTTGAATCTTTGTAACTGTTCTGTATGAAACGTAATTTTTTTTACACGTTGAGCATACACATTCACGATTCTTCCGATCTTCATGATAGCTAAAGGTGGGTGTTTCGATGGGAGGTGCATTGCAAAAAAGCCTTGTTTTGGTATTTTGATCTCATATCTGGATTAGATGAATGATTTGAAATTTGGTATTGAGAATAATGAAAGATTTATTTAATTTAATTTATTTAGCATAGAATCGAAATATATTTTCTATTGGAACGGGTATATATCAAACCAAGTGATAGGAAATGAGTAGATGCTTAGGTTGTAATATCTAGAACAAAATCGACTTCTTTGTATTGAAAATTTGTCATCCAGAATTGTCAGCTTTTCACAAATTATCCAGGACATGTCTCTCAACTAAACTTGAAAAGGCTATTCCAATATTGAATGAACAAAATATTCTCTCCAACAACCAACATGGACTTCAATGTGGTAAATCCACAACCACGTCTGTTTCTGTTTGTAGCTTTTATGATAATTCATTAGACTGTATGGACAGAAATTCTCCATTGGTGATTTCTTTGATCTGTGTCGCGATTTCGATTACTTGCATTTTTCACATATCGAAATGGCACATGTCGATGACAATTGTTTACTTTATATCGCACAGAAATCAGTCAGTGATTTAGTTTCCTGGTACAGTAATATAAATCCGAAATTCAATGCTCAGAAAACCAATATAATAAAACTGCACATGCCACAAGGAAAGCTGGGGAACATTGATATTGTTTCAAACAATATTTCACCACCTATGCAGGGATGTTGCAAGTATTTAGGTATCAATATAGATGACAACTTCAACTGAATATTTCCCTCATATATAAAATGTCCCATAAGAGCAATACAATTATCGAAAACTAACAGCGGTAATTGCATTGTATCAAGTCACCATAACAACACATTTGAAACCGTATCGCTAGACGTCAGTAAACAACACAAATAAATTTCAGATAGACTTCAAAAATAGAAAAACATTTCGCGTTTAGGTGAGTACTCCATACAATCTATAGAGGAAAGTATAAATGAACAAAAAATAACATTTCCTTGAGAATTTCTTTATTCGTGAAATATTCCAATGAATAGTTTTGCATTCAAGCGTGATATCTTATACAAATTGCATTCCGTTATTTTCATATTTTGTAAAAGATGGCACTTTCGCCAAAATATGAAAATAAACTCTTGCAATTTTCAGATATCACGCTTTCTTGCAAAATTATCGGTAATTTTTATGCACTCGTGCAAATATAACCGAAAAAAATATTGTTCATCAATTATCCCTAAACTGTCGTCCGTTTTTTATATGTTCAGAAATCTAAAATTTGTTTTCATTGAACCACAACTCTTGAATTTTTATAATACACAGGTGAAGAGTAGACTAGTTCATAGTAGGTCTTTGGGGAGATTCTTCGTTGGTGCTCAATATCTTCTCAGAACAAAATTATACGATGTAGTGCTGGGATCCAAAGATATCATTCATGTATACAGATCTTTAAAACTTTCAATAAATATTTGTTGACCTATTCTGACTATTCATATTTGAAGCATTCGTGTTCGCTCTCAGAAACAAAAATGTATTTTTCGATAGCAGAGATTTTCATACACATAATAGTCGCCGGAGGGGCCTCAGCGATAATCGTTCTCTCTCTCATAGTATACACAACAGTAGTAATAGTTGATTGTGATTCATGGTATTAATAAACCAAACTCCATCGACTCCTCTAGAAATCCTTCAGAAAGTAGGCTTGTTACTTACTTCCGACGCCGTATTTCAGGGGCAGCATGGACCCGTCAACCATGAAACGTGGCAGAAGTCATTTTGCGGCCTCTGTTGCGGCTGCAAAATGCTTGTTTCTCGTCCGATTGCACGAAAAGAACTATTTCCAATTCACAATTTTGTAGTGCAGTACATAATTAACTTCTGGTGAACTTTGACAATTCTAATTAATGTATTGCCTGAGAGAAATAAAGCGATTTTGATTTTACCAGGGTCCTCATTCGAAACGTAGGTACTTGGTAACGTTCCTCATAAGAATTTCAAAATCAATATCAATTATCTAATTCAACGGGTATTCGAAAGAATATAAAAGTGAACTTGTCAACTGCACGAAGTCCAGATACCTTTTCACAATTTGTACTCCTAACTCGGCCTAGTACGAATTCACAATCAGGGTCAATTCTTGATATTTTGCTTCGCGTTAGAGATAATGAAAAAATTGTTAGAAAAAGTTTATCCTATCTCATTTCAACTCTAAATTGTTCTAAATTTTGTTCTAAAATTGTTCGTTCCGTTAACCAGCTGACGAACGTCAACCCTCAGAAGTCGAAACTTGTGCGAGCAATGGATCAACGAGGCCTTACCTTTTAACGTGCGATTACCCAGCACGGTGGCCCGGCGAGGAATCGAACCCCGGCCTTCCGCTTGACAGGCTATCATACGCTGATTTTGTTCAGCTTATCCAAACCATCTTGGCACAAACTCAGATACTTTTCCAGTGGCACACTGGTAGTGTGGACCATAACGAAAGAGAAAACACCTTCTAGGAATGAATTTTAATACAGTTAATACATATAATAGGTGTTTTTAGCTTAGTATACTTCACAGAGATTGCTGGGCATATAGGTACGTTATTAGTTCTGTGCCAAGATGGATTGGCTGTAATTAAATGTTATTTATGGTATTTCATCGACTTCGACCCAATTCGTTCAGAGAGTATGCCTTGCTATTGACTTCCGCACCGTTCCTTAAAAAGTATGGTGATGTTACTGAGTAATTTCCCATTACGAAACAAAGGAACTGTTGAAGAGAAAAATATCGCTTCGATCGGGAGATCGAATGCTGCCCCTGGACCTCCCGTTTATGAACCGTCTACACAGCCACTTGCATCGAATACATCGACTACTATTTTCATTATTTCGAATAAAATCATTATATGTCCTTGTAAATGCTATATATTTCACTGACACAGGCACTAATTAATTGACAATGTGTCGAAATTATTTATTACTTTTCAAAATTTACTGTAGGGACCAACATTAATTGTGCAACTTTGGAACAAATTCTAGATATGGAGATCAAATAGTATGTGAAACAACTATTATTTTATTAATATTTTTGGTTCTATGCCTCTAATGCGAAAATGAATATCCAGATTGACGCTGTTTGTGTGCTATATCTGCAAAAATTCTAATACGGGCATTCCTTCAAATAGCGAAAACATATACAGTGTGTCCCTAGACCAGTGGGACAGTTGAATATCTCTTGAACCAATAGGAATTTTCAAAATATTTCAAGTTCACATTATATCGCATTATGAGAGCTAACTTCAGGAATTACTATTTTTTATACGAGGGGCGCAAGAAAGGCTCACAAAATCGAACATCAATTTTTTCAAATGGAACACCCCATATATTTCAATATATCTGAACTCTCATTCCTTAAAGGTAATTATTGGTTTTTAATTTTTGAAAATCCGACAAGGCGTTGCCAAGTTATACCAGTGGTTCATGAAATGCAGGCATTTTTTTAGACAAACCCATTTTTTATCCTACGAAGAATTTCTGTAATCATTCGAGACTGTTGGTAGTCGGTAGTATATTCTATAATATGGAATACTCATCTTCTTCGAGAGTTATACAGGGTGGTCAGAAATATTATATGATTTTCACGAAATTCAAACTTTCTTCACATCAATTTTTCAAAGAGTGCACCCTACAATATGAATTATTTTATAGCCCATTGGTGATTTGATTGCTTATGGCCAATGGTTTTAAAAGAGACATATGAATTTCATCATCAGCAAATGCAAATAAAAAAAATGCAGTAAACTATTTATTCATTCAACTGTCCTAAACAAAGTCTCAACAAGAAAAAAACTGTGTTAACAAATAATTAGGGACGATAATATAAATATAAATGTTCGAATTGTCTTCTGTTTGCTGCAAGGCACATTTCGAAATTTTTCATTACATGATTTCTTGTGATGTTCTCCAACATTTGCGGTGTTATACTTTGACAATCATTTACAATTCGATTTTGCAAATCCTCCACATTCAATAGTTGAGTAGTATACACCTCTGATTTTAGATACCCCCACAAAAAAAAGTTCAAGGGGGTCAAGTCTGACGAACGAGCCGGCCATTTTATTGGTCCGTTTGTTCCGAGCCATCGTTGAGGAAAAAGAACGTTCAATTGGTTTGTCACGATCCCAGCATTATGAGGCGGCGCTCCATCCTGCTGGAAGAACATTTCTCTGAGGTTTCCAAGGGAAAACTCATCAAGATGATTACTGAACTCATTTCGAAGAAAACAAAGGTATCTCTCACTATTCAGAGTATCTTGATAAAAATATGGTATTATTCTTGAGAATTCCACACCAAAAATTCACTCCCCAAAAGTTTCTTGTAGGGACTCTTATGTAGTTAATTGCACTAAAATACGTAGTTTGATGATTTTTTTGCATTTTCTGATGATAAAATTCACATGTCTCTTTCACAACCATTGACCATAAGCAATCAAATCACCAATGGGCTATAAAATAATTCATATTGTAGGGTGCACTATTTGAAAAATTGATGTGAAGAAAGTTAGAATTTCGTGAAATCATATAATATTTCTGACCACCCTGTATAACTCTCGAAGAAGATGAGTATTCCATATTATAGAATATGCTACCGACTATCAACAGTCTCGAATGATTCCAGAAATTCTTCGTAGTATGAAAATTGGGTTTGTCTAAAAAATGCCTGCATTTCATGAACCACTGGTATAACTTGGCAACGCCTTGTCGGATTTTCAAAAATAAAAAACCAATAATTAACTTTAAGGAATGAGAGTTCTGATATATTGAAATATATGGGGTGTTCCATTTGAAAAAATTGATGTTCGATTTTGTGAGCCTTTCTTGCGCCCCTCGTATAAAAAATAGTAATTCCTGAAGTTAGCTCTCATAATGCGATATAATGTGAACTTGAAATATTTTGAAAATTCCTATTGGTTCAAGAGATATTCAACTGTCCCACTGGTCTAGGGACACACTGTATATTGGTGCCTCCATTTTAAGCGACATAATGTATAAAATGAATATTGACAACGAGAAATACAGTTGCTGATATGAAAATTTGGATCGTACTAGGGCGTCTTGGGCGGCCCAAGTCGGACCCGTCCGCTGTATAAAAACCATTGGAATATTGTGATATACCGATAAAATAGAGAGAGTTTGCGCCATGAGCATGTGATTGACTCACGATAGAAAGGTCTCGAGCACAATTTTCCACTGTGGTAAAGATTTTTCCCTCAAGAATTCTTCTAGCGTAATGAAGGAAAAATCTCTCGAATTTCATGATTGACGAAATTGTGTAAAATCATGTTGCATCTATGGAGAGGCCAAGGGAATTAGTAACATAAACATATCTCTAGACTAGCTCGCACAAGTCTCACGGAAATTGTTTGCAGTTGCTCATAGGAGGAAAACCTGGTCTATGATAAAAAAATATATGTGGTGTGATAAAAGCAGATCTCCGATATATGAGCGGACAAAGAAGATAGTGCCAATTTGGACTTTTTGGTTTTCTCCATATATCTCCGAAACGAGATGACTTAGACCTAATTTTTCAACATAATTCGATATAACTTCAAAATAGGAAACTTTCTTTTGATTAAACGGAATCTCAGCTTTGAGTTTGAATAGTCTTCTTGAAATTACTTTTTGGGGTGGAGACACACTGAGTCCCTGAAAATTTCTTCCTTCAGGCATGTCACTGCTTGTATCGTAGCGCTACTGATATTGTCACCACGTGCGGTTTATATAAATGGGGATCAGGATTAAGATTTCAGTAATTCCTTTGCGTCTCCCTTTCGGGGTGAGTGTTCCTTCGCAACGGTAATAAGCAATAAATGTGAACACATTTTCAGGACAAATCTCAACATAAACGAGTAATCTGAGCACATCAGACTACAAATGAGTGTGATTGCTCAGAGGTTCATTCTTTCTTAAAATATAATAGTCCACTTATTAATTATGCGAGTCAGTTATATGCAATATCCACCAAGTGCTGTTTAGTACTTCATCATTCCCACAAAAAATATCGCTTCTGATATTTAAATGAACGTTTTGGAAATATAAATGAACGTTTTAGAAATATAAATGAAAGTTACTGATATCATTGTTTATAAAGATATACTTAGTCAATGCCTCTTGAATTTTTTGTGAGGGGAAAGTAGGTGTAGAGTTCTGTCTGTCAGTTCGACTGAAATGTTAAAAAAAAATGATGAAGCTTCAAAATAGAGTTGACGATAGAAGTGGAGGGGAATGGAAGTTTACGCATTGAAATGATGCTCAAAACATGAATGATCTACATCTACGACATTGACCAGAAATTCCCATCATGTTATTTTTTAATTGATTGCTATCTTCTATATGTATAGGTTATCAAGAAAATGTGTCATTTTCCGTAAGAAAAACTAAAGAAAAATCATGACTTGGAAACGAAATTACTACTGCCATCTACCCGCAGTATCCATCCCTTCAAATGATATCTCCATAAGGTTGACTGACTACATCTTTATAAACTGAACAATGCTAATATGCCGTGGAGTAGTAGCTTGTCAATGTCGCCAAGCTTGTTGTTGACGAATGCTGTCGAAATATTTCAATATTCCTTTAATGGAAGAAATTGATCAAGATATCGACAAGGAAGCAGATTCAGTAAGATATATTTTCTATTTTTGTTCTAAATCCTTGAATGAGAGTTAGTACCACAGTATATTTCAAAGAATTGAGTGGTTATTGATCATAATATATTGCCTGAATTATATTTTTAACTAAAACAGACAGTTCTTCAAATGTTCTCTAGATGTCTAAAATCAACATTGTTGTCGACTGAAATGAGGATTGATATTAAAACAAAAATATATAAATTGGCCCTAAGTTGAGATTCATTCCTGGTTATAGACAAAAACACTAAGTTCGTGGAGAATCACTTGGTGAAATAGATGAGAGCAGAATTCAGGCAACTAGAAGCTTTTATGAAGCAACGGTTTACACAAATGCTTTCTCAACACTGAATAATGAATATCAATAAATGTTGATTTGGGAGAATAAGAAGCTTTATCATGACTTCATCTCCGAATCTAATAAAGAAAATGAGAAATACCTGGAAACTGATCAGTTTTGAAATGAACAAAAAAATACCTTGTGTTCAGTAATTTTTCAGCCATAGAATTCAAATCTTTTTTATCAGAATTGGAACAAATTTTTTTGATTGATCATTTCAAATTTCGGTGAGATATGCAGAAGGATAAAAAATAGGCTTTATATTTACTTTTATCTACACCCGTACTCTAATAATACACTTATATGCCCACAACCCGTTTTATAATTAAATCCATTACGATACAGATTTTCATTACGATACAGATTTTCAACCAATAGAAACCCATTGTTTTTCAATCAAGCATGATGTGCAAGCTTTGCATTTCGACGTTTGTCAAGTCAAAATCAGTAGGCATTGAATTTTTGAAGAATTTAGTCAATTTTCGATAATCGAATGAAAATGTCTTATAGCAGTGATATAGAAGAAATACCAGCGACCCTCCACAGATGTCTTAGACAAAAAAAATACAATCGAAAGGATTATATTTTTCATTTGACAAATGCAAGACATGTTTTTATTTTCGACCAAATCCAATATCTCTCATGGCCGAGTGCTCAATGGCGAGGGCACTGATCAGAAACGCCCGAGTTCAAATCCTGACCTCGGCAGAGACCGGCATTTCTCATTGTTGTATTTTCCGTGGTAATACCATCAATTATAATTCTGTAGAATTTTTCGAAGAAATACGATTGATTTCCTACTATTATTGTGTTCAATATAAATACCTCATAATATAATATTTTTAGTTCTCCATTATTTATTGGGTGTAGATGAAAAATCGTATGCAACTCTCATGTAATGGTTATTAATATACTCGCATAAACCGTACGAAACTCACCTTCGGCTCGTTTCGTATCCCGGTTTATGCTCATGTATTAATAACCATCATTACACGATCGTTGCATAATATACTATTATCTACACCCGTACTCTAATAATACACTTATATGCCCACAACCCGTTTTATAATGAAATCCATTATGATACAGATTTTTCATTACGATACAGATTTTCAACCAATAGAAACCCATTATTTTTCAATCAAGCATGATGTGCATGCTCTGCATTTGACATTTGTCAAGTCAAAATCGGTATAGGTATTGAACTTTTGAAGAATATAGCCAAACCTCGATAATCATAACAAAATGTCTGATACCAGCGATATGGGAGAATCACCTTCGACACCTTCACCGACAGAAATACAGTTATAATGATAAAATTTTTCATTTGACAAATGCATGATTTATTACTTATTTTTTCATCAACTTTTGTGGGCTCTCCGTATCCGAGCCGTCTGTGGCGCTGACATTGATTATTCTAGTTGTAGGAGGCATTGGTTCGAATCCGGTCCCGGGTAATATTTTTTTTTCTTTGATTTTTGATCTTCTTTTCATATCTCATCGTTTTATTTCTCGAAGTTATACTAATAATTACGATTCTGTGGAATTTTTCAAAGAAATTCGTTAAATTAGTATTATTGTGTGCAAAACAAATATAAATATAATATTTGTAGTTCTTCACTATTTATCGGGTGTAGATAAAATAGCGTATGCAACTCTCATGTAATGGTTATTAATACACTCGCATAAACCATACGAAACTCACCTTCGGCTCGTTTCGTATCTCGGTTTATGCTCATATATTAATAACCATCATTACACGATCGTTTCATAATATACTATTATTAATTCAAACCGATTCAATTCAGCTTCATAAAACCATCATGTACGATAAATGCATGTATTCAATATATTCATTCATATTCATATATTCAAACTATTTTTCATACTTTTGCTGTTTTTTTTATTCATTGTCCGAAGCTATGAGGTTTTTCAAGCAAAATAAGCATTTTGTGTTTTTATCCACGCGCGGGTTTCACCCTTGTGGGTTTATTCTAAATGTTTATGTTTTTTCCTCATACACATGTAATTTTCAAATTCATGAGTAAACATTTCTTTGTATTGTATTGCATGCCGTCGAAAAAGTTGTCGTTGCCATCGTCGAAAGTTTTGAAAAAGGTGGACACACAGCAGCTCTAGCTCTCTGCTATTTGACTAAAGCGTTTATTTTGTTCGTTTGTTGATAAAATGCGGAGTTCCACAAAGCTTGGGGTGACCCCCATCTCCTATCCACAACAATAACATATATCAACGATCTCTTTCCATACATGGCTCTATGGCTGTAAAGCCTTCACTGATGATATAACAATTGCTACATCTATTTAAAATGGCCATTATCCATTCGATGAAAGAAAGTCGGCCCAAAAAAAACAGTTGAATATTGATTCATGAACAACAATCCGATGCTCAATAGTGCGAAAACGAAATAAACATATTTTTCTCCGAAGAACTCTCTCTCTCTCTGGCGAATGGTAATTTTGCCAAATTGGTAAACGCCATCCTTGATGATGTGTTATGAAATTGGCACATTAAAAAAATGTGGTTTTGGTTCCCAACTGATGAATTGTTACATGAACATTTATCAGAATTCAGTATACCGATTTTGGCTAGTTGAGCAGAAAAGCAACTAATTGAGGATGAATAACATTTTGTTACTCGGTATTGTGTTATATGCGAAGCTTCTTTAGTGTGGGTTGTATGAGTGTGTATTGATTATCGCTTGTTGAGACCGCGGGCATATCTGACATACGACAGTACAATGATAGTTGTATATCCAGCCTGCTGGACAAACAAACGGATCTACAAATGCTTATTGTGCATTTGTGTCATATTTCAAAATATTTTTTCTCGATGATAACTCAATTTTGAGCGATTGTGATGTTTCAATCCATCGATTCCCTTCTATTTTCGACAATAGAAAGAATAATAATCCTCTTGCTGTTAAGGAACGTGAATTGTGGCTTCAAGCAACTAGAAGAGCAGATTTAAGTACTGATAAGTTGAAATTGGCAACGGTATAATCATGCATTTTGTATCTCAGAATTGCAATTATAATCTCATTAAATTACCATTGTATTTTATGGAAATACGATTTGTTTGCGAGCATGCTGATGCATGTGACGTCACATGCCCGCGGTCTATTTTCCAACCAAGCAGTTTTATTAATAGTAACCCAAAACGCAAGATTAATTTATTAATTATTCTGAACACCGGGGCGATTAAGGATGAGTCCGCCTGCACCCCTACCCCTCTTACCACTGATGATCCTCGTAAAGAAAGAGAGCTTATAGCAGCTTTTCCAACTGCTGACGCATTCCGCCCCCAGTTGCTGAAAGATGGCATCTTTATGTAGTGCCCGCGGCCAACCGCGATATGTCCGCTGACATGATATGGAAGTGTGATTGTATTCTGGTCCTCGGGACATTTCCCGAGCCCGATTTTCCGGATGGATTTGCCTGCCGCCTTCTGAGAGACGGTTACATTTTACGGCGGCGTTTCGTTCGCGTAAAACAAGCAAGAATTGACGTTGATAGATTTTCGTCGGTTCAGTCGGTGTTTTGAATATAGACTAGTCAGCGGTTTCTGTAGGAGACTTTGCGAGTTTTTCGGGAAAAGACAAAGATTCAGAATGGCTATAATAGATCAATTACTAGAGATTTAGGTCCCCGCCGTATACGAGTCAACTGTTTCAAGTCATATAGACCGGGAGATGGTAACACACAATCATTTGTTACAGGTATGGCGACCCCCAACGGGTCTAATTGTGTAATGAACAAGACGAAACATATGCTAACTCTCTGGCCGTTGGGGCGTAATCGCGTGGCGATCTACCGAACGGTTAGGATTAATTTGGATTTTCAAATGCTTTGTTACACGATAATTCTTATATTTTCCGGTAGTTTATAAAAAGAAAAGTGTCTATAGCCCGCCATACCAATTGGAACCCGTTGATTTTAATTTTTTTTTTTGAAGACTTGTTACAGGCTATTTTTTTAACTGGTCATCTTTGAAAAGCCATTCACGGATATCTCCATGCCATACCGTTCCGATGGTTCCAAGTAGCCACCACACCACAAAGACGCAATTTTTTCTTTATTCTAAACCATTCGTTACAGTGTGGCATTTGAATATTTCGAACGTTTACAAGGCGATATGCTTCAAAAAAATTATGCCATACTTTTGATGAAGTGCAAAAGTGGTGCCATCGAATAACTGCACCTATCAAATCGTTTCCGAGCATACTTTCAAGAATGTTCGATAATTATTATCCAAATTTAATCCTGAAATGATCTTTGAATGTTCAAATATTTTTGGTATATCATTAGGATGATTTTTACTATTATTTTCAGAATATTTTTCTGGGAGATTTTCAGAATATCCCTAAAATAATTTGTGCTCTCTGGGTAGCGATTCTAATCATTACTCTTGTTCCCCCTCTCCAGCGTTCCAAATCCAAACGCCGAGTGTAACAGTTATTATCAAACAACA
>JAVJAQ010001401.1:0-11887 GCA_032362365.1 Zygogramma bicolorata
TTTTTTTATTCTTAAAGTGTCTCTAATACGCCTTCGTAAAATTTGATATTGAAAATACGTCAGTACAATTTTTGCTCGGACCCTAAGCATGCGTTTTTCACTCGCTCACAACATGCAAGTAGCACTCATTTAGTGCTTTTTTTTTATGTTCTCCCCCCTCTTATTTTAGAACGGGTCAACTCGAAAAATTTAAACTTGGAAAATGGAATTGATGCATGAATTCTATATTTTGGAGTAAACTTGACAGATGAAAATATCAAGATGGCGACTGGGCGCCATCTAGGAAAAAAACTTAGAATAAAAAGGGGGATTTGTGACACATCCTTCTAAAGCTCCTGACGAATTCCTCACAACCCTACTATTCAAAGGCAAAATTTTCACATATTAAAAATGGCGGAACATCTGATAATTACATGAGTACAAACACATTAATGTCCATATTCCTAGACATATTCATTTTCCTCTGCCATATATGGCAATCCGAAAATCCGATAAGGTTTGATACGTTATTTTTTGTTAATAAAGAAAAAACAAAAAATGTCAGTTCAACAACGAACATCATTTTTCAGTTTATTCTCATTCATTTTTCGGTTTACAAGCAGGTAGGTAGATAAATAAACCAACACAACTAGGTACGGTTAATAACGAACTAGGTATAATAAGTCAAAACCAATGCTTTTTTTATTCCTCGAAGGTAAAAGAACTATAGTTGAGCTCTCGAAAATAGTTTTACATTGTTTTGATAATTGTTATTTACTCTTCAATCGGGATTCATCCAATTTGAAGGGTTCTACATAGGATGGTCTCCTTTCTCTGTTTACGTATACGCATCTCAAAGACAAATTGAAATAGACAAAGTGGTGATGAACTGAAAACAGCATGAGGATTCTGTTTTTGGTACTATATTGGTGTTCAATCAGATGGCACCTAAATAACTTATTTCAACAAATTTTCAGAGCAAGAAATATTCAAAATTATTGTCGATTTACGAAAAGAATGTTTTCATGTGAATGTTTGAATCAATTGACGAAATAAGTAGTTGAATGATATCTTCAAAAATAAACTCTTTATGATTTCTGGAAAATTTATATAAAATCACATGGCCAGAGATATTAAGAATTCTCTTGCAACAATATATAACGCCCTGCTCGAGGAAAATACAAACTTAATAAATATACCATAAAATATCATGAATGTTTTCATTTAGCGGTTCCAAAATTGATAACCACAACATATTAGACAAGACAAAAATTGATTTAACATTACTTGAATTCTTTCCCTTGTTCAATTCTGTACCCGTTTATGCAATCCACTATTTGATATTGCCCCTGGAGAAACAGCAAATCCAGAATTCCAAATATCACATGAATTGAAACTGTTGGGCAACATCTTTCGGTACTACTAATTCCAATACGAAGATAAAAGTAAAGTTTGGCAGTAATAAGGTTGCTTATTTTTATCTGCTATCTGGCATTGAGGGGTAGAACAGCAGATAAACTTCTTGATTTCGGGTAAATGAATCATTTCAGAGGTCAAAGAGAAATGGATTTTTTTATGTCTTTGATTCGTATGAGACTGAACATTTCACTATGGTAAATATGTTACTTATCATTATAAGGAGTATAATGAACATCACCACTTTACAATTAGATTGGTTTATATTCATTTGATGAGATAGAGTATTGGACAAGGTTTTGTATCCATCGATGTCGACCACGTTAGACTCTCAGAAATTTCATTCCAGTCTTCAAATTGTTGCCATTTCTTCAGAAGAAAAACATGCGAGTAGTTTTTATCAAACGTCTTCCGGAATTCTTCGGCATCTTCATAACTTTCATGTCATCATTTATCAGCATTTCTTGAATAAACATTCATTCAAGAATTTGCATAAATCTGCATAAAGATTGGAATTGATTGGCAGAGATTACGAGATTCCAAAATCAAGTTTCGCGCCAGATGAATAATTTGATTTTATCTTGATAAGAACAGGACCGGTTCAGCATTAGGAAACAGATGAAACTGCGTAGATTTTGGAAAATTGGATATAACCTTATAGATGACTCTCGACCTGGCATCTATATCCAGAGGAGAATGCCATTTGTAATTTCATGGATAATGGCGAGAATAATGGTGTTATAAAACTGTTTATAGGAAGCTCTATCGTAATCGATAATTTTTATGGCATCCTCCATTTCCGACCACTCCATTATTTGAAAGAGCTTTTCATTCTACGTACACATCGTTGACATTCTGGTATGATTATGATAACATCAGTATGAGTCTGGAGGTTCGACAAAAAATGAAAAAACGGTTTTCGAAGGGTTTCGAGAGACTTAATTAAATGATGATGATTCCCAAAAAATCAACTGAATTAAACGTTCAAATTGTGCACCGTTGGCTGCCTGACAGTAGCCAAGACGAATGTTTTTTTTTTTGAAAATTCTGAATAACTTCAGGAGGTTTCCTGACGAATTCTTGCTCATAAATCTTCATAATTTTCCGGTTTGTAATCCAACGAGCCGGAAACACGTCATCTACTAAACAGGTACTGCATGAAGGGGAGGTTCACTAACTTGTTGAAAGAACACAGCATTTTTCAAAAATTCACGTCTTCCTATATCTGGATATAAATTTATTAGTCAACTAGTTTGATGATCCAATATATATAAAAATGGAAAAAGTTAGTTGGTTCCTGCCGACATTTCTAATTTAATGAAATTCTTCTTCAGGACTCAGTAACAAAGGGAATCATGAAATAATTCATTCAGGAAATAATTTCTTTTCATAACATTGAAACGATGACAATCATATAAGTTTTGTGGTAGGAATGTTTATAAAAATTCATTGTTACAGAATCCTGAAAGAGAATTGGATTGAATTCGAAACTTTGACACGAAAATAATTGTTGTTTTAAGAAAAATTGATCCTGTTACCTAACCGATCTTTTTTGGAAAAAAATTATTCATCAGTTCAGGAACATGACTTCGAAGAAACTCTAAATATCTTGCACCAGTTAGGTTCCCATCAAAAAAACTGTTACGATATTTTCTTGGGTTTGTTCATCAAAACTCCAAACAACACTCAACTACTTTTAATACAATCACAAAAAAACTGCTGAGCTTAACTATCCAACGCTCTGTACGAAACTCTCCGATAAAAACTCTTCGCTTCGACTTCTGCACTCAGCAATACCAAAGCTCTCTCCACTAGAAACTCTGAATGACTCTCTCTGTCGCGATGAAGTGTCTTCCCCTTTTTATATTTTCATACGCCCATGGAGAATCTTCCAGAGGGGTCTCGATGATGTGTATCGAATTATCTACGTCAACCAGGATTTCTTGGAAAATAACGTTCTCTCTTCGACTCCTCATATTATTTTGCGTCGACGAGCGACAGGGTCGGCGCTAGGAGATTTCGTAACGTTATCCCCTTCTCAATTTTGATTGTCCCGATCAAAAAATATCTCATTATCCTCATTGTAACGTTTGAGTCTTTCTAGTTGTACCTTGTATACCACATAATTCATCCTACGACGAGGGTTGTACAGCCACACTCGATCTCTTTCTTTTAATCTGCCAGTACTTGCCTTCAGATAGTACCGAGCCTTCATCCTGTTAATACGTTCTACCATCTCTTCTTGTTTAGCGAATGGAACTCTTGTTGACTGCTGCCGAATCGGTTGGACTTGGCCAATATTGGCTTAGTTTGACCAAGTTAGCCCTTCCTGTTGTTCTCAACTCGAAAATGTCACTTTTACTTCTTATACGACTCCTGGCTGCTCTCACAGGGATGGCTTGTCTTGTCTTCACCCTGGTTCGTGCGAGAAACAAATTGCTGGGAGATTCATCACATGGCTGAACATTGCATTCAGGGTCATTATTCTCTGTAGCACGAACCACTTTCTTCGATAGTGCAGGAATTCTCGCAGTTTTCGAAAATCGCAGACATCTTCCTCTGTCCTGGACAAAATCTTCTCCTCCAAACTTCATAATCTTCTACTTGTTGTCGAATGAAAACCCATAGTCACTGATCAAATCAATCCCGAGTATAAATTCATCTTCTATATCTGCGACATACACTGTACCTGCGATTTTGAGTCGGAATCAGTTTAATATCAGCCCTACCTCGAATAGGTTCATTTTCACGAAGGATGTCCATGCGTACCAAAGAAACTGCAGCACCGGTGTCTATGGTGCATGTAACGTCTATTTCATCCAATTTCTCAGGAAAGGTTAGGCTATCGGTTGGTGTTCTTCAGTTCTGTTGACACGGATGACCCGCGATGACCTTGACCTTGCAGGGGATTGCGAACTTGGCGGCATCTTGACAGTTGAGTTGGGTTTTGGTGGCATTCTCACCTTGCAATCTTTCATGAAATGTCCTCATGTCCCACATCTATAACTTCCTCTGTGGCATTCTCTTCCCGCAGTCTTTAATAAGATATCCTGGTTTCCTACACTTGTAGCAAATCCTCTGCGACATTCTCATCCTGCAGTCCTTAATAAGATGCAAGTTTTCCACACATCTTCTTCTGGGTGTCCATTCCACTCATTAATGATTCGATCTCTCCCAGTACTTTCTCTAATGAACCATTCGTTGCGCCAGATCTTTTTTTGGGTTCGTCAATTGATAACTCTCGCACTTTCGGCCTCGAGGTGTTGAAGGCCGCCTCTTCTAGCGAACGTACCAAGGCATCGCTACTCTTTTTGAAACTTGTCAGTTTACGACTGACAAGTTCTTTCTATCTCTGAGTCTCTTAGTCCATCTATAAGCATCTGCACCGCTAGCTGCTCCTTGAAATCTCCAGGTGCTTCTGGGTACGCCAGCTGGATAAGGCGTCTGACATCTGCTTAAATTTCTTGCAGACTCTCTCCGGATTTTTGAATGCGTGTTTTTATTGTATGTGTATTTATTTTGTTGTTCGATGAGTATCGTCTGCATCATACCCAAAGCTGGCCCTATCAAAGCGACTATGAGTGCCAAAGCTTTTTCTTCATCGCCCCATCCATTGGTCGCTACGGCAGCCACAAATTGTCGGCGATACATGGACCAAGACTACTGTCCGTTAAAAATCGGTGGTTTTACTAAAATTCTTGATGTGGCAACTCTGTCCCGGCAATTCTGGTTCTTGAGAAGAATAATCTGCTTTTCTAAACCTCTCATTTCATTTCCCATCTCCTCTCAAACTTTATCCACTTTCTTGTTGAATTGATCGTCGATTTTCATGACGTCTTCCTTCAGTTCTCCTTTCAGGTGTTCTATCAGTTCTTCCATTCGTACTTCGATTCTATTTGAAATATGTTCAAAGTACCTTTCTTGGTTCGCTAGAACCTTCTGGAAGTGTGATTTCCGTTCTTTTTCTATTTGTCATTATTCATTTTTTTGTTCTTCTTTCACTTTCTTCTGTTCTTCTAGAATTTTCTAGAGTTCTTCTTCTCGTTCTTTGTTTCAATTTTTTAAAATTCACCTGAGTGCTTCTTCTCGATCTTTATTTCCATCTTTTCCTTCTTTATTTCCATCTTTTCCTTCTTTCTTTTCATCTTCTCGCTTCTTTCTCTGTTCTTCAAGAATTTTCTGGAGCGCCCTTTCTCGTTCTTTCTCATTATTTCCGATAATTTTTCTGGAATCCTTCTCGTTCTTTCTTTTCATTTTCTTGTTCCAATTCTCGATGTTTTTTTCATTTTCGAGAATTTTCTGGAGCTCTTCTACTTGTTCTTGTTTTTCCTCCTGCCGTCGCTTTTCTTCCAATTCTTTCTCCTCTTGCCGTCGCTTTTCACCTTCTTGTACTTATCGCAGCCAACGCTCTGTACTAAAACTGTCCGATAAAAACTTTTTACTTCGACTTCTGCACTTTGCAATACCAAAGCTTTTTCCACTAGGAACTCTGATTTACTACTCTATGTACGTGTCGCGATGAAGGAATGAAGTGTCTTCCATTTTATACTTGTGTACGCCCATAAAGAATCTTCCAGAGAGGTCTCGTTGATGTGTAATCCAATACTCTACGCCAACCGGGATATCTTGAATATTTTTTTTGCGTTTACGAGCGACAAGGCCGGCGCTAGGAGATTTCGTGAGAATAGGGTCCCAAAATTATTCCATCGACTATACCAACCACACATTTACTTTCTGAGGACATTGAGGGTAATTATATTTACGTCCCGTCCTCAAGATCATGATGTAGTACCACCATTTCCCACTAGATGTCACCAAGAAACTAACCTAACCTAACCAATAAAAGCTTTATTGTCATCTCTTTTCCTATCCATTGCTTTTCTGTTTGGCTCATCAACTCCACCTTGTGTTTTCACAAAAATTATGAAGCCAGTAATTGGAATTTCATGATAAGCGATACGCTCTCTGGTGAAAAGTTTCCAACAATAACAAAGTGGTGCTCATTAGTTGAAGTCTTGGTCAAAGTGGCACTGCGAATTTTTTTAAAATTTTGGAATATGATTGAAATTATCACTGATGTTTATCAAGCACAATCTATAGTTAACATTCACATAAAAAGTGAATAAACACCAAGAACTGTAATAGTCGCTTACAAAATTTTATGGTTAGGGATTTTCGAACATCGCCAAAGTCCTAATTTTAAATAGGTGCGCTCTTAATTTGAAATCTCAATAGCACACTTGAGGGCTAGGGGTTTTTATCATCCATTCAATTGGACGATATTTTCATAAGTACTTGTTAATACATACGATTCCTTTGTTCAAAACAGCAAAAAAGTTCAAAACTGCTGAAACAGCTGGGTTTAATTATAAATGAAAGCTACCTCCTACCTTCAACAACTTGCAAATATCTTGGTTTTGTTTTCAACCCTGTACATATCGCAATGTCTCTTCCAGAAGAAAAATCTATAAAAAAATTCGAACTATTACAGCGGTTCACTGAGAAAGGTACATGCACTCTGAATCTGCTCATTTTGTTTAAGTAATTGTAGCAGCTTGTCCATCTGTAAGGTATGATTGGGGTATATACCAAAGATTTCGAAAGAGCAAAATATTTAGCTTTTAATAATAATGAGAATCCCGGAGTTCATTGAAGCAGATATTCAGTGGTGGAACTATATTTTTGTCTGATTCTTATCTGTGGGATCGGGTTGTTGTGTGCAACGGTAAATGTGGGTCAGAAAGGGAAAGTTCAAATCATATCCACTTAATGCCCTGCTAAAGAACACAAAAATACGAATATTTTTCTCAAAATTCATAACATTCATTGCTTAAATAATTCGCATGGAGAATTTCCGCTGTCCTTTATTGAATAATTCAGCTCGAGAAATATGGCGCAATGTTATGAATCCCGAAATATTTGGATATTTGTGTCCTAAAATCTAGCGATAACCTAGACACCGACTAAGACACATTCTCAGCTGAACTCCGCAGCATTTTATAAAATAGTAAAACAATTTGAAAAAACCAAATATTGATTCATTTGCCTCCAAATTGAACACAAAATTTTAACAGTTTGCATCGCGACAGAAAGACTCGGAGTTCACAGTACTGGATGCATTCACAGTGAATTGTGAAAAATATAACTTTATGCTTTTCCCCTCTATGATATTATGAGTATCAAAAAAAAATTGATGATGAAGCAAGGGATATAATAGTGGTTCCACACTACGTTTTGCTCAACCATGGTTCCCTCTCTTGTTCAAACAATGTTAATATAATAATAAATGATAATAATAACATGTCTTTATTCACACTCATTCGTTTATACAGTTTCTTTATACAGTTCCATCAGCAAAGAGAACATGAAGTTGTGTGAAGGGCGGAATTCAGTCACCCCTATCGGAAGATATTGCTGGTCAGACTCATTTTTTGTCCAGATGATGAACTCCTTTCGTCTGTCAACACCTCCACTCTCAAAGAACCTCACTCTGGTTGCAGGACTCGAGAAGTCCTTCCAACTGGAAGGAATCCCAATGGCATCGGTTAATGTTATGATCTTCTCCATAGTAGCTATACCACCTTGAAACAATACAACTGAATATTGTTTTCAATAGTGATATAACGGTGCTGTTGAACTTTTTGAGTGACATATTCCAACAGAGTGCATCGTTCGGCACGCTGAATTGCATGAGATCGTCCTAATCTCTTTCAATGTCTCAAGAAATTGGTAATGACTACAGAATCAAAGATTCTTGAGAGGAGATAGGAACCAACTTCCAATGAGGCCAAAATATCCTGCGACAGTCCTGGAATACTTGAGACAGTTGTATCCCAATTAAAGTATAAGCTTGGAATCTCTTATTCACAAACTTCTCCTGCTAGCTTCAGTAACGGCTTATAGCAGCTGTCGGCAACACGCGGCCCCCGAACTTCCTACTTGCCGCCCGTGAGAGTATTTTGTAAAAATAAATATCTAAATAATGCATTTTTAAGAAATCAATCAAAAAAGGCTGTCAAGGCAGCTGGAAATAATTTCCATTGGAAAAATGATGAAATGACAGATATTTCAATACACCTACAAACAGAATTCAGCGACAAATTTAGTGACTGAAGAAGTTTCAAGCCAAATGAAGTTTTTTGCAAACCCATTTTCGTGTGATATTGAGGATGTACCAAGTCATATACAAATTAATGTGATTGTTCTCCAATGTAATGATGCTCTCAAAAGTTTTTTTTTATGAAATCAATAATCTTGTTGAATTTTATGGCAGCTTGCCAGCTGATTTTGAAGAGTTGAAGAGGTTTGCTCAGAAGTTCTTTACAATTTTTGGTAGCACTTTTTATGCGAACAAACTTCTTCAATCGTCAACTACAGAAAAAATAAATATGCTTCTTGTCTCACAGATGAACATTTGAGAGCGATTCTCCCAAATACAACCTCAAGCATCACACTGACTTTTATATAGAATCAGTTATTTACTTTTTAAAAACATTTGACATAGTCAGTGGGCATACTTGGAGACTGGCGTTAAATCAAATCATCATTCGAACAATCTGTTCAGGCCAGTCTCAAATTACCTACACAGTAGGTTTCGGCTGGCACCTGTCAGAAAACAACTACTCCCCTGGCTAATACCACGAAGGGCATTGAATTATATCCGACCGGTGCCAGTGCAGGTTTCCTCACAGAAGTAAATCCTGCATTTGCTGCCGTCGATACAAATGAAGGAATTGATTTTCAGTTATAGGGACGAACACACTTGCAGACCGGTTTCGGGCTATTTGGCCACTCGTCAGTGCAAGGCAGTGCCATCATCAACATAAAGTCGATGACTTCCCATAATCGAAAATCAAAATCATTCAGAGGATCAAGCCCCGACCAAAGCTGATGGGAACAACGAAGTTATTGCGCCATCTACCAAAGGACGAGGTATTCCAAAAGCAAACCGAATTCGCCCATTCCTCCTGCGAGGAAAATGTTAAAATATTTGACACAGTCAGTGGGCATACTTGAAGACTGGCGTTAAATCAAATCATCTTTCGAACAATCTGTTCATGCCATGCACCGGTCGGATATAATTCAATACCCTTCGTGGTATTAGCCAGGGGAGTTGTAGTTGTTTTCTGACAGGTGCCAGCCGAAGTTGAGACTGGCCTGAACAGATTGTTCGAAAGATGATTCTATTATTTTGTATTATTAGAAGCACTCTTCAATCAATCCAACTGAGTGAAAAAATTCAGGGCGTTCCATTAAATAAAGAGTTTGATGAGTGACACATTTATTGAACTCCACTTATATGGGTTGATATTTTCAAAGCATATATCTCATTGCTCTCTTCAAGGTTTTCCCCGAGACTTCGTTTCATATGCCGAATAGGGAAGCAATTATCGTCCAACCACGCATCATTACTACACCTTGTATATATGTGTAGCATATAAATGGGAAGAATTATGTACAGTTGATTAAAAGCACCAGTTTTTCCACTGAACATAGTTCAATGAATTTTTTTATTAAAATAATACTCGAAATGATTTGGAGAGGTCTAAAATCCAACAAGCTTATATATTGTGTCCTCGTTGAGGTGCGATTTGTTTCCTCTGTTTCGTCTCAGTGCGACTACAGGAAGGAATAATGATAAGTTCATATTGTTGTTACCTCACCTTCTCTCCATCACCTTGTCTACGAGCACTTTTTGATTTGATGAAAACTTCCTGGTTAGTCTTCAAATGTCAGCCACACTCCTCGTTCTCGAGAGCATGCTCAATCATCGCATACTTTCACTTCACCATTCATTGAAATTCTTATTCATCATTCGAATCAGCTGCTTTATCTGATATTCCATTCGGTCTCAGACAAGATGTCGATAAACGTAATGTTTGTCAAAACGTTTTCACAATCTTGAAATATTTCTTATTGTTGCCATCTGAAAAAAAAGAATGGTTTCATGAAAGTTTGGCGATTGTCCATGTTCGATATAGAGCGTGGACCTTAATGTTTTGAATAGTTGCAAACTGATAGTAACGATAATCGGGGGTTATATCCCGAGTGCACCAAGTTTAATCGGTTGAAATGTGTGCTGCACTTCCATGATTCTCGAAATTTTGCTTAGCAAATGACTTGAATGTATGATAATTTGATAAAATCCCGAGACCGCAGGTCGAGGGATTTTATTTTAAATTATTATACACGAAAGCATTTGCTTGAAAGCAAAATTTTGAAAATCATGGAAATGCACGCATTTTGGTCGATTGAACTTGGTGAAGGAGGGATAAATGTTTAGATCATTTCCAGAAAACATGTAAACTCAGGAAACATCAAAATCGAACACAGGAACAATATAGTACCAGAGATAGTACCTGAAAAGTGATCCAAACGCCCGGTTTATTTAGAACATTTTAATCGGTTAAAAGGTCTAGTGCATTTAATCGCTGTAAAACTCTGTAAAAGCAGTCTAGCCTTCGACTGTTTCATCGTTTATTCGCATTGGGGGAAATAATCGGCAAAAATATAAATTCAAGCGGCTTGCCACTTTTGCTGCGTCGCGTCTTCTGGGCCGGGCGGCACTTGGGTTTTTCTTGTTCACCTCGACTTCACTTATTTTACTTTTTGCGAAGAACGTCATGAAAATTTTACTGCGAACTCAAAACTATTTTTGTCAAAAATTCAAACTAGGAAAGGTGTTCACTCTCGAGCACTTCTGATGAGTCTCTGTCCTTTTTCTCCTTTTTCCCGTAGGGGGCGGAAGTAGTCGGCAACTTATGTGTGATGTTGTATATTAGAATAAACTATTGTATGAGAAAAGGAATAATTTCAATTCATTTGTATTAGGTTGATTTGTTTCGTATGCCAATGAAAAATCTATTTCTGCCTCTTAGAATCTCTGGAAAATTAAAATTAAACAAAAATATCTAACCGAACAATCCATACATTCCGAAATATAACATTCAGATTTGTTAAATTTAAATTCGATCGAGTGGTGATATATACTAATTTTACCCAATATCAAATATTTCCACTGAAAAATATCGTTTGTGAATACAAAGTATGATTTGTCACTGGAACTATCTCTCCTCAGGCCATCACACCTATTGAGTGCTCATGCGTTGCTTGGCTAAAAGAAAAAGATGGCTGATGGGCCACTCATCGCAGTTGCTTCTCATTATTCTGGGATTCTTTTCAGTAGGTCTTTCCAGTCTCGTCTTATTTTCGCCTTCTTCTCAACTTCACCCCAACGTAGTCCAATTTTTCCGTGGTCTATTGTTGTACTTTTCCTTCAACCATTGTACGAGCTTGCTGTTTTTTTTTTTTCTTCATTCTTGTTGATATTTGAGTTATTTTGGTCTTTTCTTAGGTACACCCGATTCAAATCCATTTTCTCCTGTCAATTGTTGTTATTATTATTTCTTTTTTCGTTCCACAGGACTACATATGTTTCTACACCCGGCCAGTATATTCTGAGGATCTACCTCAGTGACTTGCTAACAAAGGT
>JAVJAQ010001405.1:0-37040 GCA_032362365.1 Zygogramma bicolorata
AGTAACACATTATGAAGTATTGACATTATGATGAGTGCGAGTCATTTCTTCTGCTGAGAAGTGAACGCACCATTGGACAACCCAATTTTGTTTTTTCACGAACGAACTGATTCTCATCATTGTTTTGGACGTGTTCATAGGGTTCCTCTGAAGAAATTCAAACCGGCGAGGTTGGCACTCAAAGAGCTTGGATATGAAGTCACGAAAGAAAATCTGCTGAGTAAATACAATGCAACCTTCGGAGGAGAACCACTGACCAACTACATGGACGTAAGTTTCTAAATTTGAGTATACGCATGTATATGAATATTGTGAAAGAACAAGAAAAAACAAATCTGATTTTTTGACTTTTTTGGTAGGCTCAATATTATGGAGAAATAACAATTGGAACACCTGGACAAAAGTTTAATGTTATTTTTGATACTGGTTCCTCAAATTTATGGGTGCCTTCAATAAAGTGTGGAATACTCGAGATTGCTTGCAGTGAGTTTCTTTTCAAACTTGACAACTTATTTTTTAAATATAATTTTTTATTTGAATGCATTCAATCAGTAGCAAACAAATTTCTAGTGAGAGTTATTTTCAGAATTCCACAATAAATACGACTCCTCCAAATCCAGATCTTACAAAGCCGATGGATCAAAATTCGAAATCGCATATGGATCTGGTAGTCTCAGTGGTTTCATGTCCAGTGACACAGTTGAAGTGAGTAGATTTTTTCGTAATCAAATATTTTGTCCCTTTTAGCAACAGGATTAATTTCATTTTGACTTTAAGGTTTCCGGCCTAGCAGTTCCGGACCAAGTTTTTGCCGAAGCCACCAAAGAACCAGGCCCAGCATTCATCGCTGGTAAATTCGATGGTATCTTGGGAATGGGTTATGATACGATTTCTGTCAACAAAGCACGCCCATACTTCTACAACCTTGTAGATAAGAAGCTTGTCGCCCAACCAGTCTTTTCATTCTACTTGAACAGGTGAGAATCATACTTTTGAGTCCCAAAAATACCGCAACATTTTCTATAAAAAACCGGATTATCGTATATAAAAACAACTGCTCAATTCAAAAATTGAGGAATATACTACATAGACAACGAGAACATCGCGTCCGTTACCTCACAGACTTTGAAAATAACTACCACAGATGTGGGCGAAACGTCAGGAATAAAAACCTGTGGACCACGGCAAATAAACCCGGATAACTTCCCAGTACCAATATACTACATGTTTCAATTTACATTACAAAGTTAGTGCAGTAGAACTGTCGACTATTTTTCAATTATGTATCTATTGAGAATTCACTAGAAAGGTACAACAGTGAAATTAGTTTTGGGATGACTGAAAATTCGATATTCAACAAAGGTGTGACGTCACATGTGTCTATCACCAAATAACCTCCATGAATAATTCCACTTTACGAGAGAGAAACAGATATTAAAACAGCAAAGGTTTTTGAACCGATTTTGATTTTTGCTATAGTATCAATTCTTTTATAATTTTTCACGCATTTCAGCAAACTTAACATCTCTCTATTTTTCCCGTAAAATCGTCTTCCCATATGAGCCCAAATTTCATATAGACACCAGGAGATACAACAGAGGAATGAGCTTGAATCGGTGGAAAATAGTAGTATATTATACACCTAGGGTGAAAACTGAGCTATTATATATATATATATATATATATATATATATATATATATATATATATATATATATATATATATATAGACCAAGACTGGTTGATCTTGGTCTTGGGAGAACTGCGGTCATGGTCTTGATGTTTCAAGATAGAAGTGACAACAACGTTGTATCAAAATATTTCCAAAAATTCCAAATTAAAACCAAATAACTTTTGTATAATTTTTTTTCTTTCTTCAATGGTAGGGCATGGACCACTGCGACCTTACAACATACACCTATTTGTTGTAAACTGTAAAACTGCAATACTGAATTCGAAAAATCTATTTTCGATTTTAGTGAACAAAAATTAAAAACCTATCCATATTTTCTTTGTGAGGTTCGATACCTCAGTGCCTATTTTTCTATGATTCAATCTTAGTCCAGTCTATGACCATTTTCCCGTGTATTTATCCCATACAACACCGATTCGCATGAAAATTTGGATTCAGGATCTTGCTTTGCTTGAAGGGATGCCACCCCTTCTTGGGGATGAAAACATTTTTATTGGAAATAAGTGCGGAAATCAATAGATTGACTAATCCTAAGCACGTTTTGTTCAATGGAGTTTTTTCTGAAAAGCAATACTTTTCGACTTATTCGAGAGTTAAATTGTCGGTTTTCAGGAAAAAAAACACGTTTTCATATCCTTTTTCGCGAATAACTGAAAAAATATGCATCTAATCGAAAAACCTGTGGATAGCAAAATTATAGCTTTTGAAAAAAACAAAGGTGATCGTTTATATGTGATGCATGCAAACCCATTAGAAACTGAATAATTGCTTGTTGAAATTTGATTGGTATTTTCAAACGCCAAAATGGAGAGTTTCTACGTACAATAACCAAAAACCAATGCATTTTTCGGGAAAAACTCATCGAATCTTTTTTGAAGTCTTTCAAAAATCCTTCATTTTTGTTTTTCATAAAAGTTTCTAGAATCAAAACTGACCGAGGTATGAAGGTAATAACGTTCAATCCAATTTTTTTGTTGAAAAAAAATTGTGAATAACTCATCCTCTCTTCCCCCCCTTTGAAAAAAATCGTTGTCACTCCATAATTCACTTCATTCATGTTCTTATAATGAGTTCTGAGTTTTTCATCAATTGGAAGTACGTAGTTTTGGAAAAAATTGAGAATGAAGAGGAAAAATCATATACGTAATTCAGCGAAAAATCACCATTTCTTCGAAATAACTCGAAAAGTATTGATCACATGCAAAATTTTCAAAAGTACAAAATTGAAGGTTATTGTTCTCTGGAAATTTTGGTGTTTCATTTTTTCCTGCAGGATGAAAATAGAGTAAGATATGGCTAGTTAAATATTGTGAGGTTTCGCGCAAAGTACCTTTTTTGAGCCCTTTCAGCATAAACCTTTTCAAAAATATAATCTGAAACAAAAAAATCATGTGAATGAGCTTATAGCTCTTGAAAAACGCTACAAAATACTTTTTTGGTGGATTTGATTGCTCAAAGACTAAGCGAGTTATGGGAAAAAACCAAAAACAATTTTTGTTGAAATTAGAGTATGTACATTAGTATATCGAAGAATAACTAATTTCAGGCCTAGTGGAACTATATGATTTCAATCGATCACACATCCAAATCTAGACTCAACCTTTGTTTGATGGGTAGTTTTCACCCTTAAAAAATCAAAAGCAACTCCGAGTACAGAGGTAACTTTAGAGTCTCAATCTGAATTTTTTTACAGTTGGGTTTCCTGGTTACTCAATAACGATTTTGATATAATTTTTTCATAAAAACTATCACAAGGGTGGTTTTTAGGGGTCGAAACTGTTAAATAGATCAGAAATTGGCTATCAAGGTTAATTCAACATATTCACAGATGACTGCACGTTCAAAACTAGTATTTGTAATTTTCCTTGAATGGGGGTAGTTTTCACCTCTGATGAATAAAAATCAACCCCAGGCACAACCTCAACTCTGAAGTAGATTGTAGATAGAAGCTAAATCTCAAATTAAATGAAAATAGATACTGAATAAATTGAATAACTGCCAAATAACATGTTAATTATAATTTTCTGATGATATTCTGTCATAAGGGGGGGGGGAGGGGTGTTAAGGGCTGACATTGATTACTGAACCATAAATTAAATTAAAAATTATCAATTGATTGATTTTACTGATATAAATATGATTTAAGTTTATTACATGCTCCAATCGAAAACTTTGATTTTTTTTGAATAGGGGTGGTTTTTACCCCCCTCCAAAAAAGCAACCCTCGGCACAGGGTAGATTTTGAAATAGTGGGTAAGTAGAACATATATCCAAATTTTTATGCGAATCGGTGCTGTATGGGATGAATACACAGTTTACACTTTTTTTACCGTCATGAAGTATCTATGCAATTATTATGGCTTCGAATAGTGTAGAAGTTAGCATATTCGCCTTTGAAGCGGAAGACCGGCACGTTAAAAGGTGAGGCCTTTGTTGATCCATTGCTCACAAAAGTTTCGACTTCTGAGGGTTGACGTTCGTCAGCTGGTTAACGGAAACGAACAATTTTTTTTTTGAACAATTATCAATCTATTTCCTAGAGATCCGAAATCCAAAGATGGAGGAGAACTTTTACTTGGAGGTTCCGATCCCAAATACTACACGGGAGATTTCACCTACATACCTGTCACTCGTAAAGGATACTGGCAAATCAAAATGGATGGTGTGTCAGTAGGTTCTCAAAAGTTGTGTGATGGAGGTTGCCAAGCCATTGTCGACACCGGTACCAGCTTGATTGCCGGACCATCAGCAGAAATAGAGAAACTCCAAAGAGTAAGTACTAAATTACGCGCCGTCTTCAAAAATTGAAGGATCATTGATAAACTCACTCACTCTCCTAATCAGTGATAAACATAGGAACATTCGCTCAAGTGTGCTATGAATTTTTCCATTCGATAACGAATGCCAGTATGGCATGTGCCTATTTCCAAGAAACTGTGAAGTCAGATTTTTTGGTGAAAATTTTTTTTATGAAAGCAAGACGGACGTATTCTTGGGTGAATAAACGCAAATCAACCTGGAAGCACTTACATTTACGTATAAAAGATGAAAATATAATAAAGAACTAAGGTTTCTTTATATTTCTCTGATTTTGCCTGATTAGTCTACAAAGTGAAAAAACAAAGTGAATCTGGAAATGTATTTATCAGTCGATCTGCAGTTTCTATAGCGCATTACAACTACTAGAGAAAATTGTCCAACTTATTTGGAATTTCACATAAAACGCCCAGTATGTATCCATTATTGGAAGATAATGATGCAACTCGATTTTCGAAAAAATCGTCAGGGGGCTATGATCATTGCTGAAAAAGATTTGCTCCCATGATTTAAGAGGACATCAAATCTGTACCTCTACTCTTTTGAATAAGCACTTGATGCTTGTCTTATATTCGATTATTTGACTGATATATTAATTTTATGATATATAACTTTTTTCTATAGCACATGTTGAGACATAACTATTCATCAAGTTGAAACAGTAGTCTAAGTTACACTTTATAAAATATCACTTTAAATTCAAGGAAAGATAATTACTAATTTTTTCATCAAACTATAACTCAAATATTTTTCAAATTATTTATGAATAATACATATAAAGTTTTACCATAACATTGTACTTTGATGTTATTATATAACCAGATCATTTGTTTAACGCCATAAGTTTTCAATAATGTCTAATCTAATCAAGTCTTATCCTTACATAAGTGCAATAACTTAGTGAGGTTCAAATATTTATTTTTGAATTGCAATATCGAAACTTACTATAAACAAATTGTTATATTATTATTATTATATTGAACTTCGAAACGGCTACTTTTGCTGCCAAGTCAGAAAAAAATCACTGTTACAGTTAACGTTAGATAAATAAATAAATAAATCGGACATTTGGGACTTTCCCCCTTAGCATTAACATTTGTTGAAAATAATGGGCCTGTAGTTATCAACTTTTTCAGGCAATTGGCGCACAAGCCATTATTGGAGGTGAATACATGATTGACTGCAAAAAGATTCCATCTTTACCAAACATTGACATCGTCTTGGGAGGAAAAACTTTCACTTTGAAAGGAGAAGACTATGTTTTGAAGGTTAGTAGAAACTTCCTAGCATTTTTCAAGTGATGGAATTGCACTTGACACGCCCTTAGCTAACAAGGTTAGCATCTTCAGGAGAAGAGGAATTTAATAGTTATTAATTATATCAGTTAGGTGTTACGAGTAATTTATCAATACAAAAAGTTTCAACTTTCACACAAAAGGGTTCCAATCTCATTGTTTATAAGTAATTCTACGCAACGTGTTGGGAATAACATAGATACTTAGGAAACTATATCAAACAATTCGGGAAAAATAAATATTTGTTTGCAGAAGAAAAAATCGGAATAGATCAGTCAAAATAGTCATTCTATCTCAGAATGAGTATCATTGATTCGCCTGGAATATTGATGAGTTTGAACCACTAGAAATAGTCACCATGAGAACAACAAATCCTATGTATGGTTTCCAAGATACAAGGTTTCAAAGCTGAAAATATCACAACCAGACCAATATTAATTTTTATAATAGCTAATTGGTAAATTTTCCTTTTCACCGGTATGAAGAATTTGTGCATTGATTTTGCGTCATACTTATATAGAAAAAAATTACCAAAAGGTATCAAATAATATTTTTGAAGTTTTACCAATACTCATACTGTTCAAAATAGAAAATAATCTCAAGTTTTATTAACATTTCTCACCCATTATCTAAACTTCATTTTGTCTATTTTTTTATTATTCATACATTTATAACGCGTTCAACTTTGAAATATAAATTGGCAACATCAATACCTACACATATATTTTCTTCACGTGTGATTTTCGAAATTTCAACCTCTTATCAATGATGACGTGAATATTTTCTATGTATATCATAAACCAAAATAACAGCTGAATACTTTTTTTCGGCACTAAAAAAAGTATTGGTCAGCATAAATCTCTGTCAAACCGTTTTCTTCTCACGATTGTTTAATTTATTAGCTCTCATAAGTATGTAATAACTTTACCGAAGAAATCTTTTCATTTCATTTCTGGTATTAGCAAATGAATAGGTATATAATTTCTACGTTCATGCAATTAACACTTCATTGAAATTCATTCAGTGGGAAAATTGGTTCTTTTTAAATTTTGTATGCACTGATTTAATGGTGATATAAGCACATTGTACATTGATGAAGATTCTAGTTATACTAAAACCAATAATGATTGAGAGTAGAAGCCCAGTTGACAGCAAATCGGGGGCGTGCTTATTAATTTTTGAGAGGGTTGAGAATGAAAGAAAAATTCTAAGTACAATTAGTTCGAATATTCATACACATCTTTTATTTATTTCATTAAAACTTTGCAATATCGCAATTCACCTAATCGTTGTAGTCATTAGGTGGGCCCCTTATGAAAACGGAGTAATAATCGTGGTAATTATAATAGGTACCAAATGAATTAACAATATTAATGAAAAACACAATATATATATATATATATATATATATATATATATATATATATAACTTTTTTCACTATTGGGTTTCAGCAATTGATAAGTGAACTCTTTATAACTATTCTCAAGCTTTCGAGTAACTTAAACTCATCGTCAGGGGTACTAGGAAATACAAATTACAAATTTTTGGTAATAGAATGGAAATGTACAAATTTTTGTCTAATCTTCAACCTCAGATTCGTCACTGTTGCTACCGCTATCATCAAAGTGAATTATGATTGGTTCAATATTGTGTTCAATACGGTTGTCTACGTCCCACATTTTTTGCTCTTCTTTTAAAACATGCTGCATGCATTTTTTTCAGTCTTCTGCAGAAACAGTTCGAATAGCTTCTTGTAGGTGATGTTGCACGTCCACTAATTTAAATGTTCTGTTTTCTCGTGTCACATATCCTTTTACTTGCGCCCAGATTAATTCTATTGGGTTTTATTCGCAGTGGTATGGTGGTAACCTTAAAAATGCAATTCCACGCCATTTCATCCACTGCGAATTTTTTATATTTGTTTGTGTGTTATTTTGTTAGCTGAAGTAGTTCTGCCTTTAAACTATCTCTGTTATATTGGATGTTCTTATTGATTAACCATTCTTGAATTGCTGCTTTTTCCCATGATTGTTTCGGTAATGGTTCTAAATGTCGACTATGGTATGAGGCATTGTCCATGACGATGACAGACTTAGGTTCCACAAGTTGAATGATGCCTTCAAACCATTTTTCAAACACCTCCACATTCTTCTCTTCATGATAGTCGCCTGTTTTCTTAGATTTAAATATTAATTCACCATTTGGAAAATCCACTGTCGGTTCCTATATGCGTAACTATCAGACGACTACCTTTTCCAGATGGCTGTTTTAACCCAACTGACAAACCTTCAATAAAGGCTTGTCGTGCACTTGTTATATTACCATCCTGCCATACTTTTTTGACCGTATATCCTTGGTTAACCCATGTCTCGTCCATGAAGTACAATTTTTTTTGAGCTTCCGAAATTCGTCAATTTTTCTTAGATAGTTTCTTCTCCATGCTATTATTTCTTGACGTTCTATGAGAATGCTTTTCCTGTCAACTTTTCCGTACGTAAATTTCATTTCGTGTACAAGTTTCCTAAAAGTTTCTTCACCCATTTTTGGCACCAATTCATGATCGCTAAGTGCCTCCAGAACTGTTTTTAGTATGGGCAGCTCATTTCTAAAAAAGAAACTGTGAATAGTTCTGCGTATACTGGTTTTGGCTTCTTCATCAACTGTGATTTTTTTTCGTCCGCTACTAGTTTTTGGCGTTTGTACGTCCCCATGAATTTCTGCTTCTCTTAGTATTTTTTGAGTAGTTTGAGAACGGTGTAGAAATATAATTATGTAACGCTTAAACACTTATTAGCACTATTATTTTCACCAATTGTTATCACAACACGTCGATTGCTTACTAACTTAACTGTAAAACGTATAATTCACGCTGTATAATTCACAAACCAATGATACGCTCATAGCTGCAAGTACATTAGTGAGGACTGCAACGATGAGATGGAAGTTACGGTAAAGTGACAAAGACAGAAATATCGTTGCGTACAGCGTTGCCACTAGTTGTAATAAATATCTACCACTATACAGAAAATAATGAATTTCAACTGATCAGTAATCAGGAAATGTATAAGTATTACTCATTACAAGCTCATTATTGTCATAAATAATACCTTTTTACCATACAAGTATTGTGTATTATCTATAATTTGCCACAACCTACAACTCTACTGCTAGTATATTTTGATTCTGCTATAAACTGGTAAAGTAAATTTTAGATATGGCAACGCGCTTTACTCTCAATCATTATTGGTTTTACTATAGTAGCTGAAAAATTACTTGAATGTACTGACATTTTGTTTTGAAACCTACTTATATAAAATTCTAGCGACTATAGTGACTGAAAATGACCAAAAAAAATTGTAGGTCATGACGTGAAAAAGAAAGCTATAAATAAAATTGAAACAAGAGATAAAATGAAATATGTGGAAAATGTAATAATAAAAAAGATGAAATAATGATAAAAATAAACTTTAGAAATAAAAATGTATCAAAAGTGAAAAATGAATGAAAAAACTGAGTAAAAATAGAAAAATTGTAATATTGAAAATGAAATAAAAAATAAAATAAAAATGAAATCAATTCGGAATATCAAAAATGACAGTATGATAAAAAATTTCAACAAATATTGAAACGGCATATGGGAGAGTTAGGCATTGTTAAATAATAATAATAATAATATTGCTTTTATTGAATAGGTAGCAGTTACAAAGCGATAGTGAACACATCCAAGAGTAGCACCTATTCAATGGCAGAGTTCAAAATGCTTGTTCTAGGAACGAGATTTTGTTCTTCCACTCAACCAAAATTGTGTCCATTGTTGTCATGAGAGTATCAAATGCAATATATTTCAATACTCCTACGAAAAATGTTGAAAACAACTATTACATGAACATAGAAAGTTGCATGCAGCTCGTGTTATTTATGTATGAAGGGTGTAAAATAGACTTTTATGGACCGCAGCGTGAAGTGATATTAGCACGCTTAGGTCCATAAAAGATAGCCACCTCTTTATATTTAGAGCACGATAGAAATACATCAAGGCTGCTGTATATTCATATCATATTGGAATGAGAATAAATCAAGAAGTGATGGAATGAATGTTACCATGGCAACTCAGACATTTTTTCGAAATAAGATCACATAAGCTAGTAGCCATATTTGCTGTTAATTTTCGTTATCACATTAGTGATTTTGAAATGTATTAAAGTTTTGGGTTTGATCATTAATAATAATAATAATAATAACATTTATTCATCCCAAGAAACATTTACAGTTTATAAATAGGGATATTGAACATATAAAAAGTGAAAAAGAACAAAATATATTATATATATATGATTTTCAATTCAATCTTATTATCCCAAGAAACATTACATGTTTATGAATAGGGACTAAAACACACAAGTACATAGTCAATAAGTGAAATTTTCTAAAGTATAAAAAAAAAACATACATTTAACGAAATTAAATATTTGTAAGCAGTCAAAATGAAATGGCTTTCAAAACTGTTGAATACCAATGAAGGTAAAAAAAACATAACTAACTGTTGACTACAAGCAATTAAAAATTGTTTGAATTTTTGCTTAAATTTCATTGTTGAGCGAAATGCTTTGATTGTTTCTGGAATTGAGTTATATATTATGATGCCATCATGATAAATTGAATTTTTTCCAAAATCTGATTGTTTTATTTGTTGCTAGTAATTTTGTTTGTCTTGTGGAGTAATTATGGATATCAGCAATTTGAGTGAAAATAATATCTGACTTTTTACTATTATATTTAATAGAATGGACGAAACAGCTAATTTTGAGTTTATGGAGAGAATCTGAGTCTAATAAATTGTGCGGTTTGCATGAATTTATTGTTGATTCTAGATAAGGTAATTTATAAATACATTCAATTGTTTTGTTCTGTAAAGTTTTCAAAGGTTTGATAATAGATTTACTTGCTGTCCCCCAAATGGAGATGAGATAATGTAATTGTGAATAGATTAGGCTGAAGTATATATATTTCAATAATGTGAGAGATATGTAGTTTCTGATTTTGTAGAAAATTCCAATGAGAGGAGATATTTTCATTCTAATTCTTTCAATATGTTTTCGCCATGACAATCTCTCATCAATATATAAACCTAAAAATTTAGTTGTTTCTGTGTATTTTATCAATTTATTATTGAATACTATGGGATTAGTAGGAATGTTGATTGATCGTTTGGAAATATACATATACGAAGATTTATTATCCAGATCACTTTTCATATCATTTTCAATTTTATCATAACTATCTGAAAAATATATGAGAGTGGTATCATCAGCAAATAATTTGATCATTCCATTCAATGTTGAATGGAGTTGATATAGATAAGAAAAAGTATTGGGCCAAGAATAGACCCTTGAGGTACACCACAAGTTTATATTTACATTGCACCTCAGAAACAAATATTCAAAGAAGCCATCACAATTATCGAAACATATATGTCCTGAATTATACAGGAAGGCTCATGAGTTACCTAGATATACAATAGATATATTGATCGTCTGATGATGGTGGTTGATGGATTCTCGACTCGTAATGTATAATTCAGATGTTTGAGTAATTCTACATTTATTGAAACCATCGGAATATAGAATTCGATCGATATAAGAATGAAATTCACTTTAGCGCCTGCTCAACGATTTTATCGTCCGCCGGGAGATGAAGTAGTCCGCGGGCGCAAAAGTGCTATTTTATGCCCGCAAATCCGGGCGGTCAAGTGCTACTTTATGCCCGGTCGTACATAAACACTTTGCACTTGTTGCATAATTATTACAATTTATTACAAATAATTATATAAGTTCATTCATGAATAGATAATAATAATTACAATTCGAAAATTTTATGAATATACATTTTTATGAATAAACTGAAAAACAAACCTTACGAAGAGAACTTGCTGTAAGGTTAACTGAAGGTAATAACAATTTACAATCAATACATTTGAAGTTACATACCTAGATAATCATCAATTTAAAGAAACCAATATCATAAACTATTCAAAAATGTGTCAAAATAAATTCGAGAGGTCTTGATAATCCATATTTTACTCTTTTGTTTAAATGATGATGATTTAATTTTTTGATTTCATGTGGTATTATGTCATAAAGATATGGTATCATAAACTTGTAGTTTCTTTGTTTTATTTCCAGTTTCATTTTTGTTCATTATAATTTTTATTTTTTTTCATTTTTATGAATGTAAATCATCATTCTATAAATATACAATTGATTTATATCCATTTTTCAACTTTCTTTGAATAATAATTCAGTTGAATATTTCCAGTCCTTATTGTAAATTATTTTCAGAAATCTTTTCTGTATTATTTCCAGTTTATGTATATATTGTTTATTTGGGATTGTATTAAGGCAAAATATAGAATTTCAAGTTGTGGTATTGTTAAAAATCCTTTCAATTGTCGAAATTTGGGAAGAAGAATTCGAAGTTTCTTTACTATAAAATATATTTGCTGATCCCATTTCAGATGTCTATCTATCATTATGCCAAGATATTTGATACAGTCACTATCCATGATTTGTAAAGTATTAGTAATTTTAATAGGGCCCCAATTTGGTAGTGAATTTTGGTAAGAAGAAAAGGGAAGATATTTTGTTTTATCGAAATTTATTGTTAATAAATTGTTATCGAACCATTTTTCAACATTTTCAAAATCTTCTTGTACTATTTTTTTTAACTCTGTCCAACTTTTAGCAGTGTAAAATATAACAGTGTCATCCGCGAACGCATGAATTTTTCCTTTGGATTTGAGTAAAAAAAGATCGTTTAGATAAATATTGAATAACAAGGGACCTAAAACTGTACCCTGTGGTACACCATATTTGAAAATTTCTGGATGTGTCATCAATAACAACTTGTTGTATTCTTTCGTTTATTAGGTAATTTGCAAATTAATCTTGGGTTATTCCGCGAAAACCAATATTCTGCAATTTTTTCAAAAGTAATTCATGACTGACTGTTGCTGTAGGTGACATCTGGATTTATAACAGAATGCATTTCTGGCTTCATGGGACTCGATATGCCACCACCAGCTGGCCCCCTGTGGATCTTGGGAGACGTCTTCATCGGCAAATATTACACCGAATTCGATTTGGGCAACGACAGGGTAGGTCTCGCAACCTCCGTCTGAACATTTTGTGCCGATATATTGAAGATTCAATAAAATACTTTATACACTACATAATAGTTTTATTTGTGATTGAGAATATAAAGACAAACTTTCAATATACACCGTATATTTTCTAAAAATCAGACGGTAAAACATGTATCAATTTCAATCACAAAAGTGAAATATAAATAATTCTCTAGAACTTAATCAAATAAAATTATCAACTTTATCTATCATAAATTAAATATGTACATAAAAGTTTTGTTACAAATAAGCCGCTTATACCTTAAGAGGGTTCACTGAACTAGATGAGGTTACCTTTTTACTATGTCTTAACTTTCTAACGTAAGCCTCAATGAGGTTCTTGATCTTGGTAGGGTTGATTTCCCCGGATTTGTTGTGGCAGATCTGAAAAGCAAGTATTTATTTCGGTATAAGGAAGTCAAAAAAAACATCATAAAATTATGTACTATAAATAATAAATTGGAATATAATATTCATTTGATAATTTGGTGAACATCATTATGCAAGCAAATATTTTTTTAAGTTCTTTTGAAAAAATATGAATGGATTTGGATGACTTTATTTTTTCTGGTAGCTCATTGAAAGTTTTTAATGCTGATGAAATGGGGTTATTTTTTTCTTTATTGGAATGAATCATATTTAAATGAAAGTTATTTGATATTCTGGTATCGTGGCCATGTGAATCATAATTTTTTGACAGTTTTACATTACATTTCTGAAGATTTTTTGTTAATTTATACAGTGTGCCCAAGATAAGGATGAACAGCATGGGGATCTCGGTAACCGTAAGAGTTACACGGTAGGTCAAATGGACAAAAAGTTGCGCAATTAAGGGGTCAATAAATAGATGTTGAGAAATCCCAAAAATGTTGTTTACTTCCGGAGATATTCGGGAAAAACCGAAATTTGGCGATTTGGTTTTTATTTTTTTCCGAAGTTATTTGAAAAGTTTCGAAAAAACCAAAGGCACTTTCTCATTGCCACTTTTTTACCTCTACAAAATGGCGCTCACAAAATCTCCGTACAACGTTTCGTTTGGAAGAAATCATCATCAACTTTGTTTTTTTATATGGCACGTCCCCATGCTGTTCATCCTTATCTTGGGCACACTGTATATATACTTAGATTTTTCATAATCAATTAGATGATCCAAAGTCATATTATCTGTTACTTTATATAAATCTGCAGGAGTATCCCACGGTTTTCTGAATATAACCTTGATTGCTTTGTTCATTAAACGATTTTTTGTTTGTTTTTTAGAGCATGAAGACCAAACTGTAATGAGGTATCTGATATGAGAAACAATGAAGGCATTATATATTAGAATTTGAACGTTTTTGTTCAAAATGTGAATTCTTCTAATGGCCCCCAGGAATGGAACAATAGATTTCTTTATTTTTACAATATGATTTTCAAAATTTAATTTTGTGTCAATTAATAAACCTAAATATTTAAGATTAGGAACTTCGGCTATCAGTTCATTATCTATCTTCAAGTTTAATATTATATTCTTCATATTTTTTTGTATCAATCCATTATCCATAGAAAACTATTGGAAAAAGGAAAGTATCTCTGATGTCATTTTTAATCACATCTACAGCTTAATTTTTCAAAATTGAATTTAATAAATTGTTGGGGTCTTTCAAAAGAAATGATAGACATGTTTGTAAAATTGACACCAAAGAAAGTTCACTTTTATTATTATTATTATTAATCATTTAAAATTTATTCAAATTTTCAATAGAATTGTGTCAGTTGTATCTATTGCAGCTGGTTTAATATGGCCAATGCGACCAGAACACAAGTTGTGAAATATACGTGCAATTTCAAATCTTGTATGGCATTTTCGAAATCCCTGTTCATGAATATAAAAAAAAAATGAATGCGTAACAGTTACCAAACAAATTTAAGAAGAACGCTGGATCGTAAAAACTTAAAAATTTACCTTAGGTACACTTCGACGTAATATGTCCTTGTACTCTTCTTTGGTTATCCTCTTCTTGTTATAATGAGGTTTTAACACCAATTTAACTTCCTCCACCACACGTTCTTGTCTATTCAATTTCTTGAGGAACTAGAAAAACAAAATGGATCAGTATTCAACATCGAGATACATAGATTATAATTATAAAAGAGAGTTTTCCTTTTTTGAACTTCCGTCACGTAACATTTGTTTCTTGAATGACAATATTCGAATTTAGAAAATGTTGAAGGGTAAGCGTATCTCACGGCACTCAGGCCTCATTAGGCCTTTTTGCTTCTCTGTTTCTTTATGGGGTTAGCTCAGCAGATCTTTCTAGACAATGCAGTTGGTGGTTTCACCCCAACGTCTTTGGAAGTTGCAATGGGAGTTCTTTTATAAGCATCGCGGTTACCCATCAAACCAATGAAAAGTTCGGGTCCCAAGACCTGAGACCAGCAGCTTTTCCGGCTAGAGAATCGGCAACCTCTTGGTGTAGCATGACAAGCTACGGTACTCAGTCTGTCTCCCAAAACATCTTCAACATTGATTATGCTTTCAAACTATTCGCCAGAAAAAAAAGTTAATGGCTAATAATCCGTATTGGGTCAGGTGTATAGAGTTGTACTTCCGCATTCAGGTACTTATGGTTACTGCATAAAATATTCAGAACCGAAACATTTGTAACACAACCAAGCACACAGATGTTTGTTTGGAAAACTGTGACGTCACTCGAGAAGCCATGACAGGTTGAGGCGTTCCATTGGGGAAATGTTGAAAAGTATATAAAATGGTGGAAAACATAATGGCAATGTTTGTTTTCCAAAATTGTCCACTTCTCTATTTGGCTCAAGTTCACCTTTGGACATGAAGATATACAAATCAACCAATACATTTTTGATAACTATATGCAAAGACGCGTAAAACATAACTATTCTGGCTCGTCACAAAAAAAACACAATACCATGAAAAGGGTATACTCGACCTTTCTTACATAAGTGGAATACACGTATTTTTAGTTGTCTCATTTTTCATTTCAAAAATGAACCAATTTTATTGAATGCAAAATAGACATTTTTGAATCTCTAACTTGTCAGTTTTGGTTAGGTTGAGTAATTTCTTATCGAATTAGTTTATTCTGAGAAGAAATTAAAAAAAAAGGCTACTGACAGATTAGAGAAACAAGTTTAGATAGGCAACGACATACTTGTATAAACTAAAAACTGTGTGCACCACATTCATGTAGCGATTGTTGACCCCAACTATACAACGAAATTGAATGTATCAGAGAAAACTGTAGAGAATAAAAATGTAGAATTTTGTATTATCGACAAGTGAGGGCAGTTTTTCCATAGAAACCAACTAAAATTAATTTATCTCACCACCTAACTTAAAACACATCAAAGTTATTTGGAAGGTTGTACTTGAGAAATAAACTTAGTTGAGTATCTTCAGAATTGAAACAAAATCTATCAATATAAGTAATGAATTTCAAGATTTTCCTCAGTTGTACTGTTGCAATATTGGTTAAATAAAAAAATTAAAACATTGACAGTTTCGTCTTTCGTCAGTCTCAAGTGAAAAGATGGTTTCTTTATCGTTTTTGCATGCAGTTTTCCAATGTATCGACTTCTATTATCCAGTTCCTTCCCCAAAAACGATTACTTCTATACATTATCCTTACTGTCTCCTCACCAGTCCCGCAATGACAAACAGAAAACACAAAACAAAAACTCACCTTGTCCTTTACCTGCATTTCCACGGCCGAATTCGGCAACTCGTCCAGAATTTTCAGGTTATCCTCGTCCAACTTCACGCCCACTGTCTTCGTCTTGGTGGGGCCGGCCGCCTTTTTGGCGCTGCCGTATCTCGGCTTGGTCTTGACCTTGCAAACGGGCGAGCTGAACAGAGCGTCGAACGTAGACTGATGCTTCTGCGGCGCCGGTTTCGCCTTGCTCTTGATCACCGGCTTGGTAACGATCTCGCTGGGCGGTTCGAAAAGGTCCTCGTAATCGCTAGAACCGGGAGAGTACGGCGAATCCAGGTCCAGAATCACTTCCTCTACGGTGGTGTTGGTCGTCGGCGCCTTTTTCCTGGTCGTGAACTTCGTCCTGCTGAGCATCGGCTTAATGGGCGTGGACTTGATAGCCGCCTTCGTCGGAGATATCTTCACCGGGCTCGACTTCACTTGGTTCGGCAGCACTATTCTCTGCGGTATCGAAGAGGCGACGGTTGAAGGTATTATCGTGCTGTTCAAGATGTTTATTCTTGCCGGAGCCAAGTTGGAGGAAATCGGGGTGGAGGTGACCATCGGCGTGGGCACCGAAGAGAACGGAGTGGTCTGAGCGACGGGCTTGGACGCCGTCACATTAGGCTGCAGAACCTGTGCAGTAACCCTCTCGGGAGATTTGTCGGCGTTGGAATCCGGAGTCGCTTGAATGCTGCTCTGCGAATCCGCAGGTTGAACGTCCGCCAGAGGCGGCGTGAGCGATTTCAAGGTCACTTCCGGCATAGGGTTGATCGACTTCTCCAGCAACTCTATAGCCGACCTGCTGTCAATGTTATCCCGAGCATCGCCCAAATCAGGACCCGATATATTGACGCCCAACGGATCCGGGGTCGGAGACCTCGACTTGGTCGGTTCGAAGGGATCGTAGGCGTCCGGTGAACTCGGCGGGGACGTAGGTGGTTCGGGGGGCGTATTGGGGCCCTTGTGCCCTCCAGGACTCATCCTAGGGTCCAACTCTTCCTCGACCTGGTCGTGTGTCTCCAACTCGTCCGGATCGTGAAGCGGATTGTTTATTGCACGTACCTGAGGCGCTTTCGTGCTCAGAGTGAACTTGACCTGCGGCTCCGGGGGAGTTTTCGGCCCCGTCGAGTAGTTCACCGTCCTCTCAGGACTAGCCACTTGCTGCGACGAATCGCAAATGCCCTGCTGCACATTCATCGCCTCGTTCTCTTCGTTATCGCTATCGCTGAGGACTATCACTTGCTTGGGCGAAGGAGTTATTTCTCTGAACGGAGACCTTTCCAAGTCTATAATAGCCACGGGCTTCACGCCGGAAAGGTCCTTTCTGTTCTTCCTCTTGTCCTTTTTCTTTTTGCTCGCCTCGTCGCTCCTTCTCTTCTCTCTAGTGGTTATGTCTCTGGTTTCGTTCTCATTGTTAAAACTCACGCTCACTAGAATGTTATCACCGGAAGCGAATACTTCCTTCGAAGGAGGCGGGGTGCGTTCTCTCTCGTGCCTTCTCTTTTTCTGTCTGCCTTCCAACGAACTCTTATTCCTTTTGTCACTTTTCCGCCTCTTTTCCTTCTTCTTTTTGCCGGTGTTGTTCAACGTTACCGTCAAATGCTCGTTTCTCAATACTTGGGAATTGTCCATCACCCTCGGGGGTGTCCAAGAAGGCGACATGTTGCGAGATTGTTCCAGGGTTTGGTTTATGGGTGTCCATTCCAAGGCCTCCCAATCCCGCTGTCTTCTTATGGCGCTCGGCGTTCGAGACCTGTGCCTGCTACGAGTCCTCTGTCTCTTTTTGGGCCTGCTCCTGTCACCTGTCTTCCTCTTCCTGAAACGGCTTGAAGAGCGCTTTCTTTTTTTGTTCTTAGATCCGCTCCTCTTTTTGATGGGGGACCTGGACCTCGACTTGGACATGTTTCTCGGAGTTCTCGACCTCGGCCGTCTTTTCCGCGGCTTTTCCCGTTCTTTAGAAACCGATTTGCGTTTTCTCGATAGCGATCTTCGCGTTTTCGACACTGACCGGTCTCGAGACAACGATCTCTGGATAGGAGGCGTATAAGATCTACTCCTCGATCTCGAAGGAGTATCTCGAATATCTCTACCGAACTGATCTTTCGCTATCAAAGGCCTAGGTTTCTCGGCTATGAGCGCTCGCACGTTATATCTTTCGATTTCCTTGCGCTTTTCTCGCCTTTTTTCTTTTTTGTTCGGCTCCCTAGATCTAGATCGCCTTCCAGGACTCGACTGCCGCTTGTCTTTTTCCTTATCCTTGTCGTCCTTTCTGTAATTACGCTCCTTATTGTTTTTGCTCAACTTTTTAAACGCCTGTTCCTTGTTGAGCCCCATGTTTTCCTTATTGCCACTCCTGTCCTTATCTTTATCCTTGTCTTTTTCGGCTGAAGGTTTATCTTTGTCTTTCTTTTTGGATTTCTTCGCCTCCTTATTTTCTTCGTCTTTCTTAGGAGTCATGACTTCAATCTCAACCTCCTGTTCAGGTTCCTCTTCTGTAGGCTTGTCCTTGTTTCTGTCGACAATTTCCCCTTCCTCGTAGTCTTCGGGTCTCGTGAAATCCAGTTCCGACTCTTTCGCGTTTATTTCGAGAGCGTCCCCGTCTGAAACAGTTTTCAATTCGTGTGACTCGTCGAAATCGTTCCTGTCCTCGTCAGAAATCAGCTCGGTATCCAAACCCTCCAACCCCGCTTTCTGGGACTTTTCGTCCAAACAGGGAGTGTAACTCCTCTCTTCCTCGCTGATATCTTCGGTCATGTGATTGATATCCGACATGGCGAATTTACCGTCCTCTTTTCTCACAACGCTCTCGTCTTCAGAATCACTGTACAGCCCCCCGGTAATGCCACCTTTTATCTTCGGTTTAGTGGCTGGCTCGGTCGAGGGGGCAACTTCTTCCCCCTCGGCGTTAGACTTTTCCAACTCTCCCTCCTCCAGGTTGTCGTTGCTGTCGTTGTTGGTTTCGGACGTACCGTCGGATTTTCGATACTCCTTGTTGAACGCATCTACGGCTTCCTGATATTGTTCCGCCGATTTTTTGGCGACGCTCTCGCTATCGGACCCATCATTAATATCGCCGTCGAACGGCAAGGAAGGGTCGTATCTGTTTCCGGCTTCGGGATCGTCTTCTTGGGAGTTCTCATCGGAAATTTCTCTCTCCGGGTCGTACCGCTCCTCTTTGTCAGCGTTGCTGTGTTCCTCGTCGTCTGCCTTTTCGAGGTTGCTGTTCTCCTCGTCAATCTTTTCCGGATCGTACGTTTGCTCCGGGTCGTAGCTCTTACTCCCGTCAACGCTTTCGTTTCCATCGCAACTTCCGTCTTCGTCGAAACATTTGGCCGGATCGTAAGTGTCGTCCGGATTGTAATTGTCCCCTTCGGCTTTACTCTCGAGGTTTAGATCGTTATCTCCCCCGGTGGCTTCTTCCGTCTGCTGATCGGCCGCTTCCATTTTCTCCCCCTCTGCGCCGTCTTGTTCGTAAATATTTTCCGGATCGTAAGTCTGTTCCGGGTCGAAAGTGCACTCCGGTTCATAAGGTGCACTTCCCCCTTGAGGGGCATCATTCTGTTGCGCAGTCGCGTTAGCAAAGTTAGGCGACGAGCTTATTTCCCCTACCTGATAATCCATAGGCATGGAGATGTCGGTGTGCAAAGCGACGCTTTTACTCTCTTTGGAGTAAATGCTGAAGTTAGGACACCCGTCGTCGGAGTCGACATCCTCCTCCATCGTATTGGACTTCATCACCTCTTTCGAGTAGATGTTGCTGTTGGGACATCCGTCGTCCTCTTCATCATCCTCGTCGTACCCATAGTTCTTGATGTAATCCAAGTTGGAGGACTGTACAGCTCCCGACTGTATTTCAGAGGAATAACTGGGGCCTTCGTAGAACCCTGTGGGAACGTCCACGTCGTTGCTGTAATCAACGGTCGAAGTGACGGCGGTGTCTTCTCTTTTATCCTCTACGCCCTCCTGTTCCTGAACTTTCTCGTCGTCTATCACCATGTCGGGCTCGCTGTCGTTATTATCCTCGTCGGTACAAGGAGTGTTCGAAGTGTTGGAAATCATGGGAGGAGAAGGCGGCCGCATGTAGTTCTCCTCCGCCTTGCTGGTACTGACAGTTTCGATATCGCTGTAAATATCCAACTCAGACTCGCTGTTCGTTTTACTTGTACCGGCAGCAGTGGGATTTTCGTCCCCCTCCCCCTCCTCCACTTCTGGATTGTACTGATTGACAGCATCGCTGGAGGCGCACAGCGTTCTCCGCGTGTAGTCCTGCGGGTAGTTGTCCTCCCCCCTGCCTCGATTATCGGAGTAACCCATAGACGAAGAAGGCTCGGAATGGTAATAGTTCGAGCTCTGGTTGTTGGAATAGTAATTGTTCGACTGCCTATTGTACCTGTTGTTTTGATACCTGTTGTTGTAGTAGCGGTTGCTGTTGTTGTAATTGCGATTGTTGTTGTAGTAGGGAGTCTCCTTGACGCTGGCTTGTTGCTTGGTAACGTCGATGTAGTTCTTCGACGACTGCGACGATGGATTTTCAATCTTGAAGTTGCCCGAAGAATCCACCGAAAACGAAGCGTTGCGCGAGTGGAACTGTTCTTGGCTACTCAAAATGCTGTCCAGCAAATCGGTAGAGCTCGAAACGGTTTCCGGTGGGAGGACGACCATAGTTTTTCGTCTCATAGTTCGGCGAATCGCCGATATTTCCGAATGGCTCACAGCCCTGCGGGCCATCAACTGAGATTCTGGAGAATAGTCTTCGTCGTCTCCGGAAAAATAATCGAGATCGTTATTCTGACCGAATAAATGCAATGTTGGTATGCCTGCCTGGTATCTCATGCCGCTAATATTGCTGGGGGGATTGGATATTTTGACGTCTGGTAGATTCTGCGGCACCGACCTCGGCGTACATATCCCCAACTGCTGGGCTAGCCTTTTCTTTACCGTCTTGGGCTTCACTGTCGGTCTATTTTCTCTACGTCGACTGCCCCTAGCTCTCCTTCGCCTTGATGATTTTTTAGTGCGTTTTTTCACAGCTACCGTTTCCCCAGTCGCTTCGTCTATCTCGTACACGATTCTGTATTCTGTTTTACGGGAAGAACGATTCCTTCTAGAACGTTTTTGTTTTTTTGTCGACCTCCTAGTCGATGTGCTGCTGGTAACGGTAACTGACAATCCTGTGGTAGTTTCAAGAGTTGTGGATTGGTATTCCTGCATATTGGCTAGAGAGTTTTGTTGGCGATTATTTTGTATCCTCCTCCTTACTCTTTCGCTCTGTCTTGTGCGTGGAATCAATCTGTTGATTGAAAAGACTCATTTTTTCAATTATAACTTGAAACGTGTTTAATAAATATTTAAGAAAACCTCACCTGGCTGGTTTTAAGCAACATTCGTTTAAATTTCCATAAGAATCGGCAAAATGTTCGGAACATTTTGAAATTTGGACAAAGTCAACGCACTCATCACATGTTTTCTTGAAAGTACTTATATCGAATTCAATTACTGTTTCGAACAGTTTCAAGGCCATGCGGCGTGTCAAGGATGTTGATATATGTTATTAAAATGTAAGGGTATCTTATAAACGGCAATTCTAGAGGAATGAAAAAAGATAGAATGCCTTTATATTCATTCTGCTGATATAAGCCCAAAATGATAGTTTTATGGTCTTCGGGTACCATTATCAAGTCTTTGAGGTATGTTAGGCATGACTAAATTGCTTTGTTCTAATTTTCCAACTCACTTGTGTCATTGCGAAAAAGTAACCCTACAAGGAAAATAACAGTTATTTACATGAAATATCTGAAAATATATTTTGAAAATTTCGATTTCTTTCCAATAAGGCAGTCATCTGCATTTGGGATTCTCTAACAGAAATTAGACCGTTCAAAAAGTATCAGAATATACGAGATAGATCCACCATTAAATTCATATAGCAATATATTCTTGGATGGATTGTATTCCATTCATTATTTGCGATAATACAATACAAGTATGCTGGAATTGTTTTAAACCACAAAATATACACGGTATATATTTTTTATCATTTCACTGTAATTTTCGAATGATTTTAATTTTCCCACATAGAAGAAATTATAAACCAGAATCAAGTAAAAACAGGTTTCAATTATTTGTTATTTGTTGGTAATGTTGTATATACAGTACAACTATTATTATAGATGAGACCAAACACCAAACAAGTTTTGTGCGCGTGAAATTAAATTACAAGCATCAAAAATATCAACACATATTGCGGTGAAACGTCATCACAGTACAGTGTTGAGTAGAAGAGTAGAGTATCAAGTACGGATAAGTAGTACTGTTTTTGGAGAGTTGAGAAATGTATTGAACAACTTCAAATTTTGGGACTGCGGATTTTTGGAACCTCCAAGACAAAAGTATTTCAAGCATTTCTATATTGCTGTTTCACGTTTATAACATACCTATTTGTTTTTCACATGCACTTGGTTTAAAGGATATAAGCAAAGAAAGACATGCCTTGCCGAATACAGAAGCATGGCCACAGTTTGAGGAAGACATTTCAGAATCGAACGAAATTGAGAAAGATTTGTTTTCAAAATTCAACAAAGATAATGTTTCAGCCCGGCAATGCATAAAGGACGCTAGCAGCCGAGCTCATCAAACACCTCAGAAACTTGAAATTATGATATTGATACAATCAACTACATCTTTAATCTTGTGTTGCATTATATCATAACCATAAAGTTGGAGCTATTGATGTGTTGGACGAACATTATCACTAACGCCATCTATGCAATAGTATTATTATCTACATTATGTATTAGGGTTCTCCATCAAATTCGGAAACGGAAAATTGAAGTACATGGTTTGACATCATCCTGGAGTGAATTGATTTGCAGGAATCATTTAGAGTTTCTCTCTCTTTTCCTCTGCCCCTTTCCAAACAGCCTGAATAAGTTAACTCACTGCCCTGGTACTGTGTATATTTGAATGTATCATATTATGTCACCTGATATTTATATAGGCTAAGAGTGTAGGCTTTCACGGCCGGTGTCTTAAATTATAGCGTCTATTGGGTTTGTTAGCTATGATCTGCAGGTTTTTGGAAGATTTCGAAATATATAAAAGTATTAACATTGTACATTCTTTAATCTAAGTGCTTCATTTTCTAAAATACAAGAAAAGGAAGAGATATTTTCAAAGGCAAGAGATTTTTTCAAGTATTTGGTTTCCGTGCTGGGTAATCGCACGTTAAAAGGTGAGGCCTTTTTGATCCATCGCTCGCACACGTTTCGACTTCAGAGAGTTGACGTTCGTCAGCTGGTTAACAGAAACGAACAATTTTAGAAAGAACAATGATCAAGAACTTAGGTATATTTGTGGAGAGAATGAAGTTTGATGAATTATTTTTCGGCTTTCTTCAAAACACAAAAGTCAAAGTCCACATTTCATTCTGAAGTCATCTAATGGTCGAACTATGATAATAGTCGTGAACTGAAGCGGTTCGAAATAATACACGGCCGAACGCAGAACAGGAATAGAACAGAAACAGTATAGCGAGGCCCACTTCATTATATTCCAAAATTCAGGAACTTCTCAAATCAAGACAATTACCCTAATTAAGATTATATCCATAGAAATCATCAATTAAAAATCTATATTCAAGATGATCCATTCACGGATCCATGGAAGACACGTCTACTTTTAAAAAATACACTGTGTCAGGTTGATATTTCTCAAGTAAAAAAAATTATCTACTGAACTGAACATTTTTTCTAAAATATTCGTCTTTTATTTTTGTGTCTTGCTTCTTATGACGGATGGAAAAAAATAATCACTGAATATTATTTGAAATAATACCGAAGTTGTTCTCTCAGGATATCCTCTCCACAGACAAATTAAAACTGAAAAATGTTGTTTAGAAATCATGAAATTGTTTTTCTTTTGAAAACGCAATATTCAATTCTTCATGTTGAAAACATTCTCAGTGCTACCATTTATTGAGAAAAAATGTTAAAGTTTGGAAGTATCCAGTCAATTATTAATAGGTGAAACATGCTTGTGTGTAACTAGTTTATTTAGTGTAAAACAAAGAATAGTTCACATGCAAACATAACCAGAACAATCATGCTTCAATCAAGAAAGTTGGTAGACCTTTACGCAAAAAGAGATTTCAAATTTGACAAACTTATTATCAATATTCAATAATTAATTCAAATAAAAACCCACATCAAATCCATATTTGCAATAAAACACCTTGAATAAATAGGGAATATGCATAAAATTCATATTTGTCTCAAATATTTTTTCTCGAATCTTTATTATAGTCATATTATAATAAAAAGGTAGTTTTTTCATTCAATTAGTATTTTAATACATAAAATATATCAAAATCAAAGAATTAGGGAGGGAAATTCAAAGCACTTTCAAAATTCAATGAAATACCCGAAGATATGAAAAATTGTAGAAATATCAATGAATTTAAAATCAAAATAAAAAAATATTTATTCAAATGAGAAAATAAAATTCGATGGATTCTTTCTTTGTTTCTATATTCTGTTTTATTTTTCTGTTTGTTGTTTCTTTGTAATTCTGAAAAAAAAATTATTCAATGAAATACCAGTTTGAAACTGTTTGACTGTTCATGATATTCCTTTATAGAAACTCAGTTATAATTAAAACATACCCTATTATGATTTCATAATTGTTATTGAAAAAAATATTGTAACATTATTACCTGAAAATAATATTTAAGAAAAGGGTATATATACATTTTGTATTTATTTATTTATGTAGCATTGTGAATGAATTACGAATAAATACTTGACACATGTTGAATTCAAACTTACAAAACGCGTCTCCATTGGACAAAATGAAATGTGGCCTCAGACGTCACAACAGTGGATAAATCAAATCTCGATTTCACGTACGGAAGTTTGTTAACTAGGTTAGGTTAGAATTTTCCACTGCCAAATAGCTAATACTTACTTCTGACTGATTCACACTGAGCTGTACATGAATATAGCACACTTACGTTAAAATCATCTTTACAACAATGAAACACGTTTCTAAACATACATTATCCCTTCTCATTATCTCCCACCAGGGTGGGGCAAAATCTGATTTTTATTAAAAAAATCAAAAATCATTATTTTAAAAAAATCACGATTTATTTGATTTTTTGATTTTTTAAATTTCAATATGAAATTTGAACATTTCGATTCTTTGAAATTATTGTTGATTATTTAAATGTATAAGTCTAAAAATTTTAATAGAATTTGCGGCTCAAAACTTGTGACAACGCATTTGTCGCGCTTCTTGCAAGAAAATTCTTGTCGCGATTTGTTTTCGTCCTATACACTCGCTATACAGTGCCGAGTGAGACACGAACAGGTTTTTTGTGCCTTTTGCAAGCATATTCCTGTCGAGGCTTGTTTTCCTTCTCAACCTATAAATTGACGTTGCCCAACAATTTCACGCATTTCGCAAGTTGTACGCACTCGGATATTAGAAACAGATTAGGCATAGAAAAAGGGGGGGTTTAAATTGTATAACGAAAATGAATAGACTGAAAATATACAGTAATAAAATTTAGGTGTTACGTTTAGTTTGAGAATTTGGAATTATGTACTTCTTTTTTGTTGTTTTTGCTAAAAGCAGATACTCCTTTTGATCTTCGAATAAAATTTTATATTATGTTGTTATCTAGTTCTGAACAAAAAACAAAAATTGATTTAAAATCATGACTTCAATCGTGATTCTAATCACTTGATTTTAATCAGCCCAACCCTGTCTCCCACCATTGTGTTTGTATTTTGGCATCCCTTGAAATACGAAAAAACACTTTATTGGGAGTAATTCTAAAATGTTTTTGCAAATAGATAACATACAATACTCTAGTAAGAAGTTTTTTGCTTCTTCCACGATCTGTATAAGAGATACATCAGGAGATACGTACTTGGACATTTTCTAAAGCGCGCGCTACAGGGTGACGTTTGAACGGCTCCGATTTATTCAGTTTTGAATTCCACTTTGAAAAATAGTTTCAATATTTTCAAGCATATTTATATTTTTCTCTACGTCATGAAGGTGTAAATGATTAAGTTAAGACATAACAAAAAATTATGCATATTCCCTGAATATCCAATAGAATTCAGATATAGGTAAATCATCCTAGATGAACATAAAAATTGTATATCGCACATTTTTTTTTCCTTTTTTTTTCGACTCCATGAGATCCATTTTTGAGAATTGGGACTGGGAAAGGGACTTTCTTCAGTTCAACTTTGTCAATCAAGAAAATGTAAGGTTCTATCAATTATAACTCCTAAGTTACATTGTTGGGTATGTGATATGTTGAAGCATACAAGGCGTTCCTTTAACCCCACAAAAACCTTTTCCTCCAAAAAGATCCAGTAAAAATTGTACATGAGCCAGAAAATAAAATAAAGCATCCATTGGCCAACGCTTATAATATACCGCTAGACAAATATAATAGCATTTAGTTCCACAACAAATTCAACAGAATAGATTCACTTAAAAAAAACTATAGCTCGTACAAAATCAAAACTGTTGCACGTCGGTGACGACGTAAATTCAACCCAGTTACATCAATCCAAACAAATGCACTGGAACGTTAATATATTTTTTTCTAATTTTGCACCTTTAATTCTTTGATATACTATTGGCTACATATCCGATGTTGCCACAATTCATTTGATGTTTACCATTAGCCAACTGTAATTGGGACAGGCTGGCTTGAATTTATTATACATAAAAACATCTATCGAAGTACAAAAATCATGAGGGTATACTGTTTCAAATGATGAACTTGCTCTAATGTAATGCAAACCAACCTTTTACCAGTATGCCCATTAAAACTTGAAATATTTTCGTCACGATTTGACGAAAATATGTGGCAGTCTCTCTGGAAATATACAGTGTGTTCCTACAAACGCAAATTCTGGGTTCAACACGAAGTAACACCGCAGCACGTTAATTTTTTGCAGATTATGTGGTTTTAGTTTCAAGTATTTCTTCTTTCAAAGACTGTAAAAAAATGGTCAAAAAAATTTGTCCCTGCTACCCGGTCTAATTATTTTTTCAAGATCTGTCATCTTGAAGAAGGCCTCAGAGAATAATTGGTCGCATCTTTCCATTTTTATGTGAAATATTTAGCTTTTCATATAGCCACTCATATTGTACCGCTTAAAAGTGTTGGCATATTACTATAAGTTCTTTCATATAGCAGCTTTGTTCTGAATATGATTAATGATGGGTCATTTGACCCTCTGAAATTTTGTCATGGACTTGTAAGTGTACTTATAACTCGGATAAATTTTCATCATAACAGGTAGGTACAATTTTACCAATCATTTAAGTGGTTTTGACCACGAGGTCAGATGAACTGATACTGTGACGTTTTCACAATACCTAACGCAAATTAATCTAATACTACAATAATCAATGGTATTTTTGAATATACGATAACTCCGTAACAATGGCAGAACGGTAACTGAGCTTCATTCTGCTAGGTTAGGTCAACCACCAACGAAAAATATCAAAGTTATAGTAAAACTAACTAACGCCTCGTGTAGATAACGATTGCTGTCAAAACTTCCTCTAAGTAGTCGATTACTTAAGCAACGTACCCATAAATTCGTAAAAAGCAAACAAAAACGAAGCCCAACCCTCATGCATCCGAATTCCTGATGTTTTTTTACCGAAATTCTGTCCCAGTCGACGAGACAACGATGAAAATCTGACAACTATGACATAATTTCGCGCGAATCATCCGAAATTCGAAAGCATGAGGATTGAGCTTCGCAGGTAAAGCGCCTCCTACGACGCGCAACAGTTTCGTTCCGCACGAACCCTAAAACGAATGCAATTCACCTCGTCGAAGATCGCCTGCGCCTCGGTCCGTCCGGCCTGTCCATCGAGTCGGCGTCGTCCAGCAGCAGGTGCACCTCGTACAGTTCGATCTCGGAGTTGTAGACGTCGTCGGGGGAGCAGTCGTTGCAGTACCAAGCGCCCGTCGGTACTTCGGCGAGCGGCGGCGTCAGGCAGTACAGATGGAAGCCGAGATCGCAGCCGTCACACAGCAGCATCCTGTCTTCGTTCTCGAACGAGGCGCAGATCTCGCAGTAGGTGGGATCTTCGAAGATGTCGAAGTCGTTTTGGGGGGCGGGCGCCGATATGGGTATCTGTAAAAAGATAGTGATATACGATGCAGAAAAACTCTAAGTCGTCCCCACAATTTAATATTTAAAGGATATCAGGACGGTGATTCAGTACATGTTTCGAACCTACATAGGTTCATCATCAGCTGAATTAACATTTAATTCTACGGTAAAGGAAGAGTAATATAATATTAGTTGATACTATGAAGTATAAAAATTACTTACATGGAGATGAAAACAATTCAATTGGGAAAAAAGGTCACATGGTGAAGTTTAGATAGACATTAGAGAAAATATATTGAAACGAATTGTACTGAATTACCGCCCTGACATCCTTTAAATATTAAATTGTGGAGACGACTTAGAGTTTTTCTGCATCGTAAATCTACTACACTCCACTTTGAGATACAATGGACTTCTACCACAGGTTAAAAGATAGTATGTTCGATAATCGAGTATCGAAAATAGGGATTGCCTGGAAGATTTAATTTGCCTAGAAAGCGGAATGAAGGAAGGGGCTGCCCAGAAGCGAATGCAAAGTTTAAAACGATCAAATAGGCAACTGAATGAATTATCTGATTCCTTCCTTTCATCCTTTTTTTACTCCCGTTGTATAATATGGTTATTATAGGTGCACAACATATTCAAACTCCAAAAAGCTGTATGAACAAGCTTGCATTCGTGTGAACCACTTTTTGAGAAATATTATATTCTGCTGTTGCTATTTACACCATGTCTTAAGTTCGATGGATGTTTATAGAAAACAAAAAGTAGGATTCTTCTGAAAATTTCGGATTTTATATTTCTTGACCTGTTCTATCGATCTCAAATATTTCTAGTAGTGGTAGTCTAATATTGCGATTTTGCAGCTTATATCGAAAAGTTCTAGTAACTTTTTTCATTAGAACAACCAATAAATTGATTCATTTATGAAATGGCCCATTCACTTTAACACTTGCCAATAATGCTCTACACCTATCTCTATCGGTTTTCAAAAGAAAAAATCTTTTGTGTTGTATATCATCCAAAACATAGTCCTAATTGAGCTCCGGTAAACTAGTAGTCTCCTTTAATGACAAGTTCATATTTTGCCGGTAGTTTGTACAAACCTGAAATCTGGATGGAAGTGGCCGTTACTTGATGAAAATCCTGCCTATAAGATTTTCACACATTAGGGTTTTCTAAACCCTGAATATTCAATCAACACTGAGAAACCGACTCCATTACATACAGGGTGAGCTCAAATTACTATTATTTTCTTTATACATGAAAATAGTCTTTTTTCCAGATGGACCCCCTGTATAATACTCAATAAATTGAAAGATGGAGAAAATATCTTCAAGATGATACGTCATGTCCCTATATCTGAATCGATAAATAGTTTTCTCGATAAAGCCTCGTTTTTGTGAAAAATCATTATGAAAATAATTTGACTTCAGGTAACCGTGTAAATGTCGAGCTTATAACAATGTTGTGCTCTTATGAAATTGTTAATGGCGGTGTTTCATTCGAAATGAATACAAACATCGCTTGTTCAAACGAAGTTCTCATGGAATTGTTTCTTACAATATGATCAAATCATCGCTAGAACTTGCCACTAATTCAATCAAATGTATCTTAAATTAGCACCGATGACCGTCAGGAAGTTTGTAAGATTACAAAATGATACTTTCTATACTATAATACTATATACTATCCGGAGTTACTGTTCTTCTTTGGTAGGCATTGGAGTACTGTATACTCTTTCCTCCAAAACACTTCATAAAAAAATAAGCGGTGTGAGGTCGGGTGATCTCGGTGGCTAATACCAAGGTCCTGAACGCCCCAGTCAACCTTCATCAAATATTTTGTAGAGTGAGTTCACTTGAAACTTCTTGTGTAGAATGAGATAGCGCTCCATCCAGATGAAACCACGAATTTCTATAAATTGTCATAAAATTGATTTTTTCATGAATACCTACCAAAAACTGGGAGCCCATGAGCATTTCAATGTGGTACACACAGAAAATTGAAAGAAGGATCGCAGATGGTGGGTAAATGACCAAAGTCTGCTCAATTGCTGTGAGAGCAAAGACTAGATTCAACTCAGCCTTTCTGTGTACCGATACATTATCGATAAGCGACGCAGTCCAAGTTTGCAAGCTGAACGTAGTAGGAATACTTGCAATCTATTGTCATGAAATCTCCTAGCGCCGGCGCTGAGCCGAGCCCTATTAACATAATTCAACGACCTGTACCAATTTACGCATTCCCGAAAGCGCTCGTTGCCTTCCGAGGCGAATTCTCGAAGAAGCTAACAGATCTAGTCACATCTGAGCGATAGGATAGTCCTGATGTTCTAGACGCTCTTATTTTGTAAGTTCGAGGCGCGAATGGAACATCTAAACTTCTAGAGGAATCGATCAGACTATAGAAGGATGTATTTTCGTCGGGTAGGGGCAGTGTTTTAGTAAAAGTGTTGGATGTTCGAGTCAGCTAAGAAATCTCAAGTATTTGTAAGCGATTTATAAGCGAGAGCAGTAGTTGTGTTTTATAGTGTCATTGCAGTGGAGTATTATTTAATAAAAGAACCCAGAAATATCATAACAGTGGTGTCAGAAGTAGGAACTTTGGTGAAAATTGGACGTTATTTATGGTGAATACGAGGAGTACATCATACGATACGATGGAGGACATGTTGAAATTTATCCAAAACCAAAACGACAGGAAAAAAAAGAATTAAAGGAGCGACAACAAAAGAAAAAAAAACCGTGAAATCACAGATTTTTTTTGATGGACAGTCTTCTTGGTCCATGTATCGTGGACAATTCGAGGCTGCGTCTGAGACTAATGGATGAGGCGAAGAAGAAAAAGCTAATAGTAGCGAAGAGCAAGAGAAACATGAGGACCTGATTTCTGCATTAGAGATGAGGTATGACGATCAACACCGGGAACAGCCGTACCGGACTCAAATGTAAACTCGCACACAAAAATCAGGTCAGAGTCTGCAAGAATTCGAAGCAGATGTGAGACGCCTCATCCAGCTGGCTTATTCAGAAGCACCTGGAGATTTGAGAGAGCAACTAGCAGTGCATATTTTTATTGACGAGCTAAGAGACCCAGAAAACCAAAGATTTCTGCGATCGACAAACTTCAAAAGTAGCGATACTTTGGTTCGCTCTTTGGATGTGGAGGCGGCCTTCCACACCTCGAGGCCGAAAGTGCGTGCAGTTTCAATACGAGAACCTGAACAACGATGTGGCACAGCGACTAGATCAGCCGAGAAAGTTCTGGAGGAAATCAAATTAATGATAAGTGGAATTGGCACCCAGAAAAAGAGGACATGCTATAAATGTAAAAAACCCGGACATATCATCAAAGAGTGCACGGTGAGAATGCCACCAAGATCCAGCTCACCTGCAAGGGTGCCATCTCATAAGCAATCACCTGTGAGGACAAGGTCATCCAGCGAGTCCTCTAATTGGCGGCAGGAATACTAGAATTGGCCAGCATATCGGGGGAGATGCTGGCTAGCAATAACAGAGCCCCCAGGGTCATTCTTATTCACAGGCTAAGAAGAACAACTGATAACTGAATGTTATGAAATCAGTATCTCTATTTCTGTTCGGGTTTGAAAATGTTGGAATTAGTTTACACTCATCCAAAATTATGTGATATTTATCTATATACCTTGTATATGTTGCTAGGATATATTTTTATTATTGATTGATGTGTTGTAGTTGTTTATATATGAAATAAAAAAAAAACTAATTCTCCGAATTGCGTATCAGTAATATCAGTTCCACTGCAGATATATATACCCTGCTAACAGGTTATGGGCCCAGGAAGGAACTGAGAAAAGGCGATCACTTGAATTTTTACAAAAGAAGTCAGTCTCTTAGAAGAAATTGAAAATTTTCATTCCTGTCAATCAAACTGTGACATTGCAACTTCAAGATGACCACGGTAGAGGAAATTCAAGCAGAATTGATCGAATTGCGCAAAGAATTATACAAACAAAATTCTACCCACAAGTTTTCAATGATTTCCACTTCAGTCGGAGGTTTAGCAGAATCCAAACATCTGAATGGTAGTAACTACAATGAATGGAAATTCTCAATGAAAAACTTCCTTGTGGATGCCGGACTCTGGTGTTGTGTGGAACCGAAACAAAACCAATCTGTTGATCCAGATGCAGACCAAAAAGCTCTAGCCAAAATCAATTTATCCCTAAAGCCCTCAGCAGCCGCCGAAACTAAGAAAGCTACAACGGCTAAGCAAGCATGGGACAATTTGAAAAGAGCTTACGAGGACACAGGAATTGTTCGATTAATCGGATTATATTCAAGTCTATTTAAAACCAGATTTGAATCATGTTCTTCCATGCAGGAATACATTGACAAAATCCTGCAAATCGCCGAACAGTTGGAAACCATAGGAGAACCTTTCAAAGACAATGTTATTGGAGGTATAATACTTGGAGGATTGCCAGAAGAATACAAACCATTGATTTTGGGCATTCAAGGATCCAAACAAGTAACTTCCACTGAATTTGTAAAAAGTTTGTTACTTCAGCAAAATGTGAAGGAAATCAATGTAAAATCTTCCGAACTAGCACTCTATAGTAATAAGAGCAGATCTAGCAAGAGTCCGAATACGAAGAATACTAGAAAAGGTCCCCGATGTTACAACTGTAATGCTTACAATCACAAGGCAAACAATTGTCCGAAGCCCAAGAAGCCCTTCAAAGGTCACCAATTCAAAAGAGTGGAACAAGGTCCAGTCGCTCTATCTTGTAAAGATTTCTCGTCCCACTCATGCAGTGAAGATTGGTTTATAGATTCTGGAGCTACAGCTCATTTCACTTCCAATTTATCCTGGATACGTGACTTCCAAAAAGAAAGTGGCAGACAGTTAGGGATAGCTGATGGTCAGAAATTAGAATGCACCGGAAAAGGCCAAGTTGATATCATTCTGAAAAATGATCTACAAGCTACTTTACAAGATGTTATTCATTCTCCAGATATTGCGTTGAATCTACTATCTGTTAGCAAGATTGTCGAAGCTGGGAAAACTGTAATCTTCGATAAGAACAATGGATGCCGAATAACTGAAGTACAAGTTGATCTAGAACCAGAGAACATTCTTGGTACAGCTTCCGAAGTCAATGGAATGTACCGTCTTGACTGTAAAACACTAGCAGCTCACTCTGTGAATTTATCCGATTCATTCACACTGTGGCACCATCGTTTAGGACATTTGAATCAAGACTACATGAAAACTTTGAGAAATGAATTGGCGACAGGTATAGAATATTCCGTTCAGAAATCGAAAAGTCAGTGTGACGTCTGCGTCAAAGCGAAATCGCATCGACTTCCATTTCCAAAATCCAGTACCAGGAGAGCAGAGAAGCATTTAGAAATAGTTCATTCCGATTTATGTGGACCAATACAAGCGGAATCTATTGGAGGAGCAAAATACTTTTTGACCTTCACAGACGATTTTAGTAGAAAATCCACTGTTTATTTTCTACGAACGAAAAGTGAAGTTAAACAAAAATTCGTGGAATACAAAGCAGCTGTTGAAAATGAAACAGGATGTAGCATCAAATGCCTCAGGACAGACAATGGCACTGAATATGTTAACAATGATTTTATACAGTTCCTGAAGACATATGGAATCAAGCATGAAACCACAATTCCGTATACCCCGGAGCAGAATGGTGTAGCAGAGAGACTAAATCGTACGCTGATGGAATATGCTCGTAGTATGTTGATCCACTCGAAACTGGGAAACGAATTTTGGGCCGAAGCAATCAACACTGCAACATATCTCAAGAACCGTGCACCCACTAAAGCTCTTCAGAAATCTACACCAGAAGAAGCTTGGTCTGGCCGGAAACCAAATTTATCTAATCTACATATATTTGGTTGTGAATCATTGATTCACATTCCCCATCAAAAACGGAAGAAACTTGATCCAAAAGCTGAAAAGTACATTTTCGTGGGATACAGTGAAAATTCCAAAGGATTCCGATTCATACACCCAGTATCCAAGAAAGTTGTCATTGCCAGAAATGCCACATTTTTTGAAAATGTCACTTCCACGAATGAAACGTCAAAAACCATTGTCAATCTGTTTCCTCAGAAAATGGATGATGAAGGTAATCTACAGCAGTTCCAAACTGTAGAAGTTGAAGAAACTCCTGTTGAAGTGGGGGAGTTGCCATCATCATCAATCACATCTGCTGAAGTTGTTGCAGATGAAAGTGAAAGCAGATCAGAAAATTCGTTGGAAGAACCGTCACCGAGTACGATCGATGAAGTTCAAGATATTGGAGAACTTCACAGATCAAATAATATCAGAAAATCAGAAAGATTATGTCGTCCAAATAGTTATATTTATAATTCTGATTTTGTTTATCATGCGATGACTGATATATCTAATGATCCTGAAACTGTCCAGGAAGCTTTGTCAGGCGAAAATTCATCAAAATGGAATGAAGCAATGGAGGAAGAATTACGGGCTCATCAGGTCAACAACACATGGACCCTTTGTCAACTTCCATCAGGCCGAAAATCCATAAAAAGTAAATGGGTTTTCAAAACTAAGCTGGCTGCAACAGAAAATATAGAACGCTACAAAGCCAGACTAGTAGCAAAAGGCTATTCTCAGACTCCAGGCATCGACTACGAAGAAACCTATTCCCCCGTCGTCAGATACAGTTCAATTCGTCTCCTTTTAGCATTGGCCGCTAAATACAACTGGACGATTGATCAGATGGATGTTATAACAGCATTTCTTCATCCTAAATTGAACGAAGAGATTTATATGGAACTTCCAAATGGACAAACTTGTAGACTGAATAAGACTCTGTATGGACTCAAACAATCTAGTAGAGCATGGAATCAAGAACTTGATTCTGCCATAAAAGTCTTGGGTTTTAGTCAATCACCAATGGATCCTTGTGTTTACACCAAAAATACGAATGGAAATAGGATAGTTATAGCAATTTTTGTGGATGATTTACTCATATTCTCTGAAAATTTTGAAGATAAGGTGGAACTCAAGAACAGTTTATCGAAAATATTCAAAATGAAAGATTTGGGTGAAGCACATTATTGTTTAGGAATGAGAATAGAAAGAAATGAGAAGGAAGGAACAGTCACGTTAGATCAAGAAAAATACATTGAGGAAATTCTTTCACGTTTTGGAATGTCAGAGTGTCACGGAGTTAACAGTCCATTGGATAATAATCAGAAATTAACAAAGGACATGGCACCAAAGACAGATCAAGAAAGAAATGAAATGTTACAAATACCTTATAAGGAAGCAATAGGCAGTTTAATGTATGCAGCACAAGGTACACGTCCAGATATAGCTTTCGCAGTTGGTAAATTAGCTCGATTCAGCCAAAATCCTGGAAAAGCTCACTGGCAGGCCGTAAAAAGAGTTTTTCGTTACTTGAGAAAAACTTCAACATTGAAATTGGTTTATAAGAAGTCCGATGATGAACTTCTAGGATATTCCGATTCGGATTGGGCCGGAGATCAAGATGATCGAAAATCTACTACCGGATATGTTTTTATTCTCAGCGATGCAGCTATTAGCTGGTCATCGCGGAAGCAAGCAACAGTAGCGCTTTCGACAACCGAGGCCGAGTACATGGCGTTGAGTACAGCAACTCAAGAAGCAATTTTCTTGAAAGAATTGTTGAAAAATATAATTCCAGAGAGTTGCCACAAAACTGTCATCAATTGTGACAACAAAGGAGCAGTTGATATGAGCAAGAGTGAATGTTTTAGACCAAGAACCAAGCACATTGATATACGTTACCATTTTGTAAGAGAGAAGCAGAATGTTGGCGATATTGAAATCAACCCTATCGATACCAGTGAAATGTTAGCTGATTCATTAACAAAAGGTGTAGTTGGGGAGAAGCTACAACAGAATACAAGAAGAATAGGATTGATCGAAGTCGCCAGAAATATCACATAAAGTGGGGGTGTTGGAATTAGTTTACACTCATCCAAAATTATGTGATATTTATCTATATACCTTGTATATGTTGCTAGGATATATTTTTATTATTGATTGATGTGTTGTAGTTGTTTATATATGAAATAAAAAAAAAACTAATTCTCCGAATTGCGTATCAGTAATATCAGTTCCACTGCAGATATATATACCCTGCTAACAGAAAAGCCTTA
>JAVJAQ010001406.1:0-164675 GCA_032362365.1 Zygogramma bicolorata
GCATTGTTTAACAAACCAAGATCGGCTCTTAAAATGCTGCCACCATGTAGTTGTAAACTTGGCGACGACATGCACTGAGAGTAATTCATTTCAGAATATTATTACATATTTATATAGTCCATACATTTCAGGTTATCGCTTCATGATTTGATAGCAGCACTTGAGAAAGCTGATGTTTATATAATCCCACCAAACGATGGTGTTCTAACTGACCAGGAAAGTGATAAATCTGATGGAGGGCACGAGGCTGATCCAAACCGTTTCGGTCCTTCAATTTTACGTACAGAATGTGAAGCAGTTTTGTTTACAAAAAATCCAACAGAATATAATTCAGAAGATGAACTTCCACTCTCCCTTTCAGTACCTAACTAAAGATTTAGATCAGCCAGTATAAAAAAATGTCGAGGATTCAATCCTTGATCTCCAGTGATGAAACCCAGTTAGTAAGACAACTCAGACGCAAGGTCACTCAGTCTTGAAAATGGCTCCGAAATGGGAGCCGAAACGTCGACAAGGAAACTGTTCCAGACGCGGATCAACCGGAAGTTGTAGCTACCACATTTCTGACCGCAGAATCCTTATATATATGTATAGACACAGGTAATATTGACACTGAGGAAACATTGACATGATTTCTTTATTCTTGCGAACTTTAGAAACTACCGGCAACACCGACGCTATTCCGCGGGAATTTGGTCAGCAGGTATACCGCCTAACGAACTTCACTATCATTTATCCAACAATAATCGTGTAGCTCTGTCACTGCGTTGATTTATCAACAGTGGTTAATTTTTTCACTATTACGCGCGTGTTGGAACTTCGTTATTAGGGAATAAAATTGATATTTGTTACTTTTTAGATGAAGCAGGTATGTTATATTTTAACGTTCTTTAGAGTTTATTCCACTGAAATGTGTTTTCAATTATTCCAGCATAAAAACATGTTTTTAGGTTATGGGGTTAACATTGACATGGGTGTCAATGTTACCCTGGGATTTAACCCTTTCCTAAAGCTGAATTTTAATTTCAGAATGTCACCAAAAAAGCGTCCATCTTCTGCACGCAAGTACAAGACTTACAGTAGCGACTCATTGAGAAGAGCCTTAGATTGTATTAAAAATGAAGGCATAAGCGTCAAAAGGGCCGCAAACCTCTACAATATTAACCGTTCAACTCTTATCAATCATCTGAAGAATCACAAATGTGGACCAGTTGGCAGACCTACAGTTTTAACCCAAGAAGAAGAGCGGCACATAGTCCATATTTTAATTAAGTTGGCAGAATGGGGATTTGGGATGGATCGGTTTCAACTGAAAATACTTGTTCAAGATTATTTAAAACGAATTGATCGACGAAACGTCTTTAAAGACGGAATTCCTGGCAAGGATTGGATTGCTGGATTTGAAAAACGGTGGAAAGAAGACTTAAGACGAAGAGTAGCTCAAAATCTTCCTAGAAATAGAGCAGAAGCGTGTTCTAAAGAAGTGTTACAAGATTTTTACATTAAAATAAATGACTGCATTGAACGACTTCAGCTGCAGAGAAAACCGCAGAACATTTTCAACTGCGATGAAACTGGTTTACAAACCGACTGTGGAGTTCAAAAAATTTTATGTAGGAAAGGATCTGCAAACCCTCATAAAGTTGTGAGCAGTACAACAAAATCTACCTACACCATACTTGTTTGCTGCAGTGCCACAGGAGAATATCTTCCGACTTATATTAATTTCAAAGGTTTGCACTTATATTCGACGTGGTGTCAGAATGGACCAGAAAACGCTGTCTACAATTGCAGTCCTTCTGGTTGGATGGAGGCTGATCAGTTTTTCAGCTGGTCCAAAGATGTTTTTGTTAAAGCTACAGCTGACTTAGAAGGGTCAAAGATATTAATATATGATGGACATAATTCACATATAACTGTGCCATTAATAGAACAAAACAACATTGAATTGTTATGTTTACCTGCACACACATCACATGTTTTACAACCACTAGATGTGGGAGTTTTCAAGTCGTTGAAAGTTGCCTGGAGGAATGTTTTAAAAGACCATTATTATAGATCTGGTTGCAAAAGTGTAGATAAAGTTCTATTCCCTTCTTTGTTGAAGAAAACTATCGAAGCTGGGTGTTTTTCGAGGGCTAATGCAATAGGTGGTTTTAGCGGTGCAGGGATATATCCCATTGATAGAGATAAAATTTTGGAGAAATCTATAGAATCAACAGTGTTTGACGAACCTCTTCAAGAAAATACTGCTGCTGATAAACCTACTTCAATTCATTTACGAAACACAGCCTCAGATACGAATAATAGTACCCCAGTGTCTTCTACAAGTTCTGAGCTTTTCTCTCCAAAACAATTGGAAGAATCTCTACTATCTGTTTTACAAAGACAAGAAAAACCTATTTCTTCAGGTAAAAGAACTAAGGTTCGTAGAAAATTTGCAGAGTGTCTTACCTCTGCGGAAATTTTAGAAAGAATGACTGCCGAAGCGAATATGAAGCAAAAAGAAAAAGAAAAACAGGCTGAAAAAAAATTAAAACAAAAAGTTAAGAACATTAAGACGACCAAAACAACTGCTAACAGAAGCAAAATTCAAGAAAGTTCCGAGGAAGAAAGCGATGGTAGTTTGATACTAGAAAGTGATACACTGTCAGAAACATTTTCAGATATGGAATATTTACAAGATACAGAAATTGAGAATAAAGAAAATGAAATCGAGAATAAAGACAATGAAACCAAAGTAACTGTTGGAGCCTGGGTTTTAGTCAAGTTCAAAAGCGATAAAGGTTTCCACAGGTTAGTTCATTATATTGGACAGGTTACTGAAGCAGTCGAGTTTGGTGAAGAGATAGTCGTTAATTTCCTTCGTAAAAAAGAAAAATGTTTTATGTTTCCTGAAAAAAAGGATGAGGCTATTTTACCAGTTCACGACGTAGTAAGAATCTTACCCGAGCCTTACATTCGACGTGGGATGCATTCCTTCAATTGTGATGTGTTTCGCACTGACAAAAATGTTCCTCTCATCGTTTATTAGTCAAGTACTCACTAACTTCAATACAGTTTTTATACAATTTACAGACGTTTTGTTAATTTTCAGATTAGCCTTTTCTCCATCAGGAGAAAACATGTTTTGTTTCCAATATTCATAATAAAAAAATTCAAATTTCGATATTGGCTAATTTATTTTTGATATTACTAAGTCAATGTTACCCTACCTGGTGCAAACATTGCATTTTTATCCATTTCAAAAGGATTTTAATGTAGGTGTCAATGTTTCCTCATGGTAGGGTAACATTGACACATTGCATGAAAAAAAAAAAATCTAAAAAAGTACTAAATAATATTTGGTACGACATTATATCATAATTGTAGCTCACATCATGGGACAAGTATGTGCTATGAAAATAGTGAATATTCCCTAATAATTCTGAGCTACACAGGCATTTTTCCAAAGTTGTGTCAATGTTACCCGGTCTTACCTTATATATATATATATATATATATATATATATATATATATATATATATATATATATATATATATAGGAAAGTAATTCGTGACTGATTAATGAATATGTAGTGAATCTTTTGGGGTTGCAGTCAGTTGTGTTGGGCTATATCACAAAGAAAACTCTCTGTTATTCGTCAAGCTTTCGGCAATCTTTATTTACCTTTTTGATTAGGTATGAGAAGGATAAGAAAAAATCACCCTCTATTTCGACTTTTCCGCCGTAATCTAGAAGTGAAATTATGTCATATGTCTAAATTCATTTAAACGTCACCTTCATATTTTCATGTACAATTTTTGCCTCTTTCATATTATTCAATCTCACGTTAGTAAGTAACCATTCCTGATATATTATCATATGTTAAAGTGTTATGTAATATAGACGTCCTGAGGAAGGCAATAAAGATTGCCGAAAGCTTGACGAATAACAAAGAGTTTTCTTTGTGATATAGCCCAACCCAACTGACTGCAACCCCAAAAGATTCACTACATATATATATATATATATATATATGCTGGCTGGAACTTCCGGTTGATCCGCGTCTGGAAAGATTTACTTGTCTACGTTTCGACTCCCATTTCGGAGCCATTTTCAAGACTTAGTGACCTTGCGTCTAGGTCTGAGTTGTCTCACTAGCTGGCTATCATCACTGGAGAACGAGGATAGAAGGTTGGTGGGATTTAAGGGTTCATTAGTAGTTGTGGCAGGATCAGGTATCGGACGGTCGATGGGAGGTTCGAACGGATTGGTTCCCAAGTCGGAGTGGATAGAAGTATGTCGGACCAAAAGTGGTTTCCAGGTATTGGGGAGTCTTTGAGAATCGTCGCGTTTATTGAGACAGTTGGGACGTTTTTCGATTTCAATGGCTTCACGGGTAATTCTGGTTTGGAGAATTACCCGTGAAGCCATTGAAATCGAAAAACGTCCCAACTGTCTCAATAAACGCGACGATTCTCAAAGACTCCCCAATACCTGGAAACCACTTTTGGTCCGACATACTTCTATCCACTCCGACTTGGGAACCAATCCGTTCGAACCTCCCATCGACCGTCCGATACCTGATCCTGCCACAACTACTAATGAACCCTTAAATCCCACCAACCTTCTATCCTCGTTCTCCAGTGATGATAGCCAGCTAGTGAGACAACTCAGACCTAGACGCAAGGTCACTAAGTCTTGAAAATGGCTCCGAAATGGGAGTCGAAACGTAGACAAGTAAATCTTTCCAGACGCGGATCAACCGGAAGTTCCAGCCAGCACATTTCTGACCGCGGAAGCCTAGCCGATCAAAATATATATATATATATATATATATATATATATATATATATATATATATATATGGACAAACAACCTACTCCATATAATATAAAAATACAATTATTTATGGGATTGGCGGAAATGTGGTTGAGAGAAAATCGAGCAGAAAAATGCCCTCTGAAGTTCAAAAAAGAGTGGAACAAAGCAGAAACACATCAACTGTCATCTGAAGATGTTTTAGTTGTTCAATGGAAAGACAACAAAGTGGTGGCAGCAGCTTCAAACTTTGATACATCTGCAAATAAAACTGCACCACGCTACTGCAGATTGACCAAGTCTACAATAAACGTTCCACAACCTGGCCTCATTTATAACTATAATCGTGGAATGGGTGGAGTAGATAAACTAGATAACAAACAACAGAACGAGAATTCGACAAAGAAAATGGTGGTGGCCTATTTTCGTCTATTTGTTTGATGTGTCTGTAGACAATACATGGCTATTGTGAGAATCATTCATCCTGAAGATCCAGTTTGCTTTGCGTTACTCTCATTCCGAAGAAACTTAGCGCTAACCTTACTTCACTCAAATGGAGTGAAGTCAAGTAAGGGAAGACTACCACCGCCGTTGCCTGTCGACTCAAGATTTGACAAATTGAATCATTAGGTTCATTTTCCAGAGACTGATGGAAGGTGTGTCTTGTGTGAGAAAAAAGGCAAATTTTATTCGTATCAAATGTGACGTGGGCTTGCATCCAAAACATTGCTTTTTCACATCATCATATATGTGTTAATCTTTGTGTTGATATTTTCTCTTGAATATTTATTATATTTTACTTTTTTTTGTATTACGTATTTGTATTTTTCTAGTGTTATTTACATTTCATATAATAAATATCCTTCAAAAGAAATGCAGTTTTTAGTTTCCTTCCAACCTCATACACTAATGGGTTGATAAGAGAAAATCGAATGACCTTGAATGGAGCTGCTGAACATACTGGTATTCCCAGAACCACTCTTAGAAGACACTTAACATTGTGTCAGAACTGGCAGTGATTTTAGCTCCTTGCATAGCAAGTTAGCAACAAAAAGACGAGGAAGAGCTCATGTTGCTCAGTTATATTCAACAAGCTGCAAACCTTCAATATGGATTAAAATTGAAAAATGTACAGATTATAGGTTACCAATTTGCAAAATATAATCATAAAAAATATCCTGCATCCTGGAATGTACATTAAATGACAGGAAATTATTGGCTGCGTCTATTACGTAAAAAATATCATGCATAAATTTCATTACGAAAGACTGAACCGAGTTTAGCTCGCTCAACAGCATTCAATAAAACAAATGTTGCGCAATTTTTGCAAATTACAAAGCCGCATTGGCAAAGCGTCCAGCAAATATTTCGCCTTTCGACATATGGAATATAGATGAGACTGGCTTTTCGACCGTTCACGTTCCACCAAACATATTAGCGTCTAAGAGTGTTAAACAAGTGGGCTCTATGACGAGCGGTGAACGAGGCACTACAGTCACTATTATAGCCGCAATAAATGCTGGCGGAGGCTTCTTACCACCGATGCTGATTTTCCCTCGAGTAAACTTGAAAGACTTTATGTTGAACAATGCTCCACTTGGTACGATTGGTGGGTCAAATCCCTCAGGTTGGTCTAACGAAAACCCATGAAAGTCACATAAGTGTTCCTTGTATTTCACTAGCCAAGGAAAATGGAATTATTTTAGTGAGATTTCATCCCCACACAAGCTATAAGTTAAAGGCACTTGATAAAGGAGTTTTTGGACCCTTCAAAAATATTACATCACTGCAGTGAAGGAACTGATGATGACTCCAGGACATGTTGGATAACCTTCGACCATTTATGGTATAACACTACTAATTTTAGTAGTAAGTAAGGGGCCTCGCTCTGATTATTTGCATTTGGCCCCGCACTACCTATGACTGGCTCTGAGCATGTGCCAGTCGTTTTGATAATTTTATCAGTTCGTTTTCGTGAAAGTGTGATTTCGTGAACATTTTCATTCGGTTTCGTTTTAATACGCCGTTTTGGTAGTGCCTAGTGCTCTGCCTATCCTTTTGGACACTGTTTTTTTCACAGTTCTATTCCTTCTCGCGTATCATTTCGAATAACACTTGGGTATCTGAATAGCTTGACTAGTGGTCATCGTTAAAATAACTCTCGTGTTGTGCTGAAGGTTCTGCATGAACTTGAGATCGGGTAAATTAGTGGAAAAAACCTCTACGATGTCTGCTAACAACGAAGTGCTTGCTCAACAAATCCTGATGACAACAGAAATGCTGCAAAGTCTTATACAGAGTCAATCTAGAGCACAAACTCTTAGTAGCACAATTGCCAATTTCTCTGCTTGCAAATCTCGCTTTGATGGGAGTCCGAATATGGATGTCGAAGCTTTCATTGACTCAATCTCAACATATAAAGACTGTCTAAGTATATTGGATGCACATGCAGTTAAAGGGTTGAGCATGTTATTATTTGACGATGCTGCTATATGGTGGCAGGGCATAAAATCGTCGGTCAGTACATTTGCAGAAGCAGTGGACGCTTTACGACACGCATATGGTTTTTCCAAACCAGCACACCAGATATATAGAAAACTTTTTCCAGTGATCAAGGTGATGAGAAAACAGACATCTTTATCAGTAAGAAACGTGCGCTGTTGTCTCGTTTATCCGGAAATTCTTCAATATCCGAACATGCTCAGTTAGACATGGTTTTTGGACTGTTAAACCCTCGTATCAAAGACAATGTATCACGTGATAAGGTGAATACGTTTAAAGAACTAATACAAGCTGCTCGCACCGCCGAACAGTCGCTATTTGAAAACAATCTATCGCAGAAATCGAATGCGCAAACTTCTCAAGTTTCAAATGGTTCCACAAACCAAAAATCAAAGAATCAGTGTTTTTTCTGTAAAAATTACGGTCATCTGAAGGACGAATGTCGAAAGTTAGCTTCACGAATGAACGCAGATAATAAGAATAAAACGAATTCGCCTTTCAACAGTTCTTCTCATACCAGTACATCCAATGACGGTAAAATTCTCATATGCTACGGCTGTAGGACTCCTGGATATGTAAGAAGTAACTGCCCAAAGTGTTCTAAACCTCCAGAAACAAACACCACGTTCATCTACCTCGACATCAGCTGAGTTTTTGTGCAACTCGCTCTCTGTGACATCCAACAAAATGCGACCTTTAGCTATGGTCAGCATTGAAGGTCACCAAGGTTTAACATATCTTGACTCCGGTGCACAATCTAGTATCGCTGGAGCGAAACTAAGAGACATCTTATTACAAGACAGAGTACCTTTCTCTTCGAAGATCATGGGAATGATCCTCGCCGATGATATTACAATCACTGTCGACGCGGAGATATTTGAAGTTAATCTTCAAAAATAGGGAACATCCTGAAACCCTTATATCTGTTCCTAGCCACACTAGCAGTAGAACGCTTTCAGGCTCTGGCTTTTTGAAAACAGCGAACGTTGTTCTTGATATTCCACGTGATTCATGGTTTTATGGAGATGCTCCTGAAATGCCTTACAGTTTCGTCGATCAACCGGAAAGTATGCACATTGAATGCTGTCGATGTGATCGAAGTCAAGCTCAGGGAAAATGAAGGTGCCTGCCAGTCTATGCGACGCAGAAAGAGAAGTACTCGACGATCTCCTGAGGAAAAATCAAGATCTTTTCAGAACAAATACCGAGGCTACCCCTTTTGCTGAACATACAATATGTCTCACAGATGACACCCCTATCTCTGTCCCTCCTTATCTGAAAAAAAAAGAACTCCTTCGAAAAGAAATTGATAAGCTAGTATCACTGGGTATTGTAGAGGAGTGTGAATCTCCTTACGCAGCTCCAGTTGCCCTTGTTCCCAAAAAGGATGGTACCATTAGATTGACAGTGGACTATCGAAACCTCAACTCGATTACTCGTGCTGATAGGTATCCCCTCCCACGTATAGACGATATCCTTCAAGCTATTAAAGAGTCCGAATATATAACCACATTGGACTGTTATGTTACGACCAAGTTTCCGTCAAACCTTCAGATCGAGATAAAACATCTTTCATCTGCCCACTAGGTACTTTCCGCTATACTCGTATGCCATTCGGGATGCGTAATGCTCCATCGACATTTCAAAGGTTAATCGATAGATTTCGTTCTGGATTGCAAGATATTCACCTATTGGCTTATCTCGATGACTTAATAATTTTTTCATCGACGTTTTCCGATCATATTCGAGAAATACAAATGGTATTCGATCGCCTACGTGTATTCAAGCTTCCTCTGAATCGATCCAAATGTTCTTTTGCTTGTAACTCCGTCCTATACCTAGGCCATGTTATTAGTTCTAAAGGAATAATGCCTAATCCAGAGAAGGTGTCTGCCATTACTCGTATGCCAGAACCCCAAAATGTCAAACAACTGTTGTCTTTTCTACAGACATGTTCCTGGTATAGAAGATTTATAAACTTAGCCGATATGCCCAAGCCACTGACCGTTCTCACTAGGAAAAATTCTCAATGGTGTTGGGGACCTAATCAGGTGAAAGCTTTTTTGACACTCAAGACGCTTTTGACCACTAGCCCGATTCTTCGGCAAGCTGATCCTGCTCAACCATATATCCTCAGGACCGACGCAAGTGCATATGCTCTCGGGGCATGCTTACTCCAGTGGGAGGGGCCAGAAGAGCGACCTATCGAGTATGCCAATAGACTGCTGACGCAGCCGGAAAGAAATTACTGCACCACTGAACGTGAAGCCCTTGCAGTCGTTTGGGCCGTCACGAAATTCAGAGGATATCTTGAAGACGCAACAACTTACGTGCAGAGTGATCATCAACTGCTTAAATGGATCCTGTCTCTGAGATCACCCTCTGGTCGTCTAGCACGATGGTGCCTGATATTGCAGACCTATGACATACGTATAGATTATACACCAGGACGACTCAATGTGGTAGCAGATATGCTATCTCGCCCACCAGTTGATGAAACTGAAATTCAACTTCAGATTTGCCTGTAGATTTGCCTAAGCAGTCTTCCAACGATATTAGAAGTGACCAGTTAGGGGACGAAAACCTTCGGAAAATTATGCATCTTAAGAAGTGGTTAGAACGCGGATATGTGATGAATAATGGAATTCTGGCCAGGTATGCAAAGATTCATTGCCGAGTATGTATCTGACTGCCTTGACTGCCAGCGATATAAAGCTAGTAACATGAAACCGGCAGGACAAGTTGTCCTGCCGTTGTCCTGGACAACTACAAACTACCGTTCAAGCCAGGAGATTTGAAACACTATCCATAGATTCATTCGGACCTCTGCCGGAGACATCTGATGGATTTAGATGGGTTTTCATCACCGAAGACACCGCCAGTCGATGGGTAGAACTGTTCCCGCTGCAAGAGGCAACTGCCGAAAAATGTGCTAGATGTTTGATCGATGAAGTAATTCTCCGCTACGGTGTTCCTCGAAGGGTCATTAGCGATAATTGCTCATAGTTCGTGAGTGCGGTTATGCAACAAGTAGCGCATACGTTCGGATTCAAACAAACTCTTACACCCGTGTATCACCCTGCCGCTAATCCGGTAGAGCGAAAGAACCGCGATCTGAAGTGTCAGTTGTCAATTTTGACAGCCACGGACCATACAGACTGGAAGGATAGATTGCCCTCTATCCGCTTATCTATGAACTCTGTTAAATCTCAAGCAACCGGTTATAGTGCCGCCTACCTAACTTTCGGTCGTGAACTACGCACGCCCGATGACGTGCAAAGAGACATGCGCGCTATACCGGACTATGAAAATTTCGTCTCGCTTATCACCCCTTATCTACGAACATTAAGGTGACGTTTTGCGACAAGCCCGCGACACCACTGAACGACAACAAGACCGCGCTAAATCGTACGCTGATAAATCCCGCAGGGAGTGTGACGAGTACCATGTCGGGGATAAAGTACTGGTAGCCGTGCATGCTTTGATTAAAGCCAAAAAACTCTGATACCACAAAGTTTGCTCCTCGCCGAGATGGGCCTTACCAAATATGGCGAATGGTAACTCCAACTACTTACGAGGTAGCTACCCTCCAGGACTCTTCAGAAGTGCTTGGGAAATATCACGTGTCTGCTATTACTCCCTATAGGTGTTCCACCGAGAAAGAGGACGATGTCCCAGAGCCTGTGCGCCCTCTGCGCAAAAGAGGTCTCCCCCGTAATCAAACAGCCGCTGATGTATCACCAGTGGCTCATCAAGACCTTCATCCAGAAGACACCTTTTTAGATGATGGATGTGCCGAGAAGAGACAATCAGATGAAGAAATGCAGCAAACTGCTGCCAAAGATACCGACGTCCGCCCGTTGCGAAAAAGGGTCATATCGAGACCCAAAACCTGTCTCTGCTGCAAATAGATGAAACTCCATTGCTTCTACTCCCGAGACGTTTCGTGAAGCAAAGGGGGAGAGTTGTAGCACACCATAAGGTGACCCATTCGAGTACTACATGCGCTCGGTATTATTACTGTCAGTCAACCTGAAGAGTAGGGCCGTGCCCATCAAATGATTTGATCAAGAAAGGATAATGTCCAATATGTATAAAAATTCTGCTGCATGCTCTGATGCAATATTCTTTCAACACTTCAATTCCAGTGTTTGCATTGGTTGTTAGATTCGGCCGAAATAGAAACGGCTCCAATTTACATGCAAGACTCCTGTTTGTGGTGAGGGTTCGTTATATTATATATATTCAACAAGCTGCAAACCTTCAATATGGATTAAAATTGAAAAATGTACAGATTATAGGTTACCAATTTGCAAAATATAATCATAAAAAATATCCTGCATCCTGGAATGTACATTAAATGACAGGAAATTATTGGCTGCGTCTATTACGTAAAAAATATCATGCATAAATTTCATTACGAAAGACTGAACCGAGTTTAGCTCGCTCAACAGCATTCAATAAAACAAATGTTGCGCAATTTTTGCAAATTACAAAGCCGCATTGGCAAAGCGTCCAGCAAATATTTCGCCTTTCGACATATGGAATATAGATGAGACTGGCTTTTCGACCGTTCACGTTCCACCAAACATATTAGCGTCTAAGAGTGTTAAACAAGTGGGCTCTATGACGAGCGGTGAACGAGGCACTACAGTCACTATTATAGCCGCAATAAATGCTGGCGGAGGCTTCTTACCACCGATGCTGATTTTCCCTCGAGTAAACTTGAAAGACTTTATGTTGAACAATGCTCCACTTGGTACGATTGGTGGGTCAAATCCCTCAGGTTGGTCTAACGAAAACCCATGAAAGTCACATAAGTGTTCCTTGTATTTCACTAGCCAAGGAAAATGGAATTATTTTAGTGAGATTTCATCCCCACACAAGCTATAAGTTAAAGGCACTTGATAAAGGAGTTTTTGGACCCTTCAAAAATATTACATCACTGCAGTGAAGGAACTGATGATGACTCCAGGACATGTTGGAAAACCTTCGACCATTTATGGTATAGCACTACTAATTTTAGTAGTAAGTAATGGGCCTCGCTCTGATTATTTGCATTTGGCCCCGCACTACCTATGACTGGCTCTGAGCATGTGCCAGTCGTTTTGATAATTTTATCAGTTCGTTTTCGTGAAAGTGTGATTTCGTGAACATTTTCATTCGGTTTCGTTTTAATACGCCGTTTTGGTAGTGCCTAGTGCTCTGCCTATCCTTTTGGACACTGTTTTTTTCACAGTTCTATTCCTTCTCGCGTATCATTTCGAATAACACTTGGGTATCTGAATAGCTTGACTAGTGGTCATCGTTAAAATAACTCTCGTGTTGTGCTGAAGGTTCTGCATGAACTTGAGATCGGGTAAATTAGTGGAAAAAACCTCTACGATGTCTGCTAACAACGAAGTGCTTGCTCAACAAATCCTGATGACAACAGAAATGCTGCAAAGTCTTATACAGAGTCAATCTAGAGCACAAACTCTTAGTAGCACAATTGCCAATTTCTCTGCTTGCAAATCTCGCTTTGATGGGAGTCCGAATATGGATGTCGAAGCTTTCATTGACTCAATCTCAACATATAAAGACTGTCTAAGTATATTGGATGCACATGCAGTTAAAGGGTTGAGCATGTTATTATTTGACGATGCTGCTATATGGTGGCAGGGCATAAAATCGTCGGTCAGTACATTTGCAGAAGCAGTGGACGCTTTACGACACGCATATGGTTTTTCCAAACCAGCACACCAGATATATAGAAAACTTTTTCCAGTGATCAAGGTGATGAGAAAACAGACATCTTTATCAGTAAGAAACGTGCGCTGTTGTCTCGTTTATCCGGAAATTCTTCAATATCCGAACATGCTCAGTTAGACATGGTTTTTGGACTGTTAAACCCTCGTATCAAAGACAATGTATCACGTGATAAGGTGAATACGTTTAAAGAACTAATACAAGCTGCTCGCACCGCCGAACAGTCGCTATTTGAAAACAATCTATCGCAGAAATCGAATGCGCAAACTTCTCAAGTTTCAAATGGTTCCACAAACCAAAAATCAAAGAATCAGTGTTTTTTCTGTAAAAATTACGGTCATCTGAAGGACGAATGTCGAAAGTTAGCTTCACGAATGAACGCAGATAATAAGAATAAAACGAATTCGCCTTTCAACAGTTCTTCTCATACCAGTACATCCAATGACGGTAAAATTCTCATATGCTACGGCTGTAGGACTCCTGGATGTGTAAGAAGTAACTGCCCAAAGCGTTCTAAACCTCCAGAAACAAACACCACGTTCATCTACCTCGACATCAGCTGAGTTTTTGTGCAACTCGCTCTCTGTGACATCCAACAAAATGCGACCTTTAGCTATGGTCAGCATTGAAGGTCACCAAGGTTTAACATATCTTGACTCCGGTGCACAATCTAGTATCGCTGGAGCGAAACTAAGAGACATCTTATTACAAGACAGAGTACCTTTCTCTTCGAAGATCATGGGAATGATCCTCGCCGATGATATTACAATCACTGTCGACGCGGAGATATTTGAAGTTAATCTTCAAAAATAGGGAACATCCTGAAACCCTTATATCTGTTCCTAGCCACACTAGCAGTAGAACGCTTTCAGGCTCTGGCTTTTTGAAAACAGCGAACGTTGTTCTTGATATTCCACGTGATTCATGGTTTTATGGAGATGCTCCTGAAATGCCTTACAGTTTCGTCGATCAACCGGAAAGTATGCACATTGAATGCTGTCGATGTGATCGAAGTCAAGCTCAGGGAAAATGAAGGTGCCTGCCAGTCTATGCGACGCAGAAAGAGAAGTACTCGACGATCTCCTGAGGAAAAATCAAGATCTTTTCAGAACAAATACCGAGGCTACCCCTTTTGCTGAACATACAATATGTCTCACAGATGACACCCCTATCTCTGTCCCTCCTTATCTGAAAAAAAAAGAACTCCTTCGAAAAGAAATTGATAAGCTAGTATCACTGGGTATTGTAGAGGAGTGTGAATCTCCTTACGCAGCTCCAGTTGCCCTTGTTCCCAAAAAGGATGGTACCATTAGATTGACAGTGGACTATCGAAACCTCAACTCGATTACTCGTGCTGATAGGTATCCCCTCCCACGTATAGACGATATCCTTCAAGCTATTAAAGAGTCCGAATATATAACCACATTGGACTGTTATGTTACGACCAAGTTTCCGTCAAACCTTCAGATCGAGATAAAACATCTTTCATCTGCCCACTAGGTACTTTCCGCTATACTCGTATGCCATTCGGGATGCGTAATGCTCCATCGACATTTCAAAGGTTATTCGATAGATTTCGTTCTGGATTGCAAGATATTCACCTATTGGCTTATCTCGATGACTTAATAATTTTTTCATCGACGTTTTCCGATCATATTCGAGAAATACAAATGGTATTCGATCGCCTACGTGTATTCAAGCTTCCTTTGAATCGATCCAAATGTTCTTTTGCTTGTAACTCCGTCCTATACCTAGGCCATGTTATTAGTTCTAAAGGAATAATGCCTAATCCAGAGAAGGTGTCTGCCATTACTCGTATGCCAGAACCCCAAAATGTCAAACAACTGTTGTCTTTTCTACAGACATGTTCCTGGTATAGAAGATTTATAAACTTAGCCGATATCGCCAAGCCACTGACCGTTCTCACTAGGAAAAATTCTCAATGGTTTTGGGGACCTAATCAGGTGAAAGCTTTTTTGACACTCAAGACGCTTTTGACCACTAGCCCGATTCTTCGGCAAGCTGATCCTGCTCAATCATATATCCTCAGGACCGACGCAAGTGCATATGCTCTCGGGGCATGCTTACTCCAGTGGGAGGGGCCAGAAGAGCGACCTATCGAGTATGCCAATAGACTGCTGACGCAGCCGGAAAGAAATTACTGCACCACTGAACGTGAAGCCCTTGCAGTCGTTTGGGCCGTCACGAAATTCAGAGGATATCTTGAAGACGCAACAACTTACGTGCAGAGTGATCATCAACTGCTTAAATGGATCCTGTCTCTGAGATCACCCTCTGGTCGTCTAGCACGATGGTGCCTGATATTGCAGACCTATGACATACGTATAGATTATACACCAGGACGACTCAATGTGGTAGCAGATATGCTATCTCGCCCACCAGTTGATGAAACTGAAATTCAACTTCAGATTTGCCTGTAGATTTGCCTAAGCAGTCTTCCAACGATATTAGAAGTGACCAGTTAGGGGACGAAAACCTTCGGAAAATTATGCATCTTAAGAAGTGGTTAGAACGCGGATATGTGATGAATAATGGAATTCTGGCCAGGTATGCAAAGATTCATTGCCGAGTATGTATCTGACTGCCTTGACTGCCAGCGATATAAAGCTAGTAACATGAAACCGGCAGGACGAGTTGTCCTGCCGTTGTCCTGGACAACTACAAACTACCGTTCAAGCCAGGAGATTTGAAACACTATCCATAGATTCATTCGGACCTCTGCCGGAGACATCTGATGGATTTAGATGGGTTTTCATCACCGAAGACACCGCCAGTCGATGGGTAGAACTGTTCCCGCTGCAAGAGGCAACTGCCGAAAAATGTGCTAGATGTTTGATCGATGAAGTAATTCTCCGCTACGGTGTTCCTCGAAGGGTCATTAGCGATAATTGCTCATAGTTCGTGAGTGCGGTTATGCAACAAGTAGCGCATACGTTCGGATTCAAACAAACTCTTACACCCGTGTATCACCCTGCCGCTAATCCGGTAGAGCGAAAGAACCGCGATCTGAAGTGTCAGTTGTCAATTTTGACAGCCACGGACCATACAGACTGGAAGGATAGATTGCCCTCTATCCGCTTATCTATGAACTCTGTTAAATCTCAAGCAACCGGTTATAGTGCCGCCTACCTAACTTTCGGTCGTGAACTACGCACGCCCGATGACGTGCAAAGAGACATGCGCGCTATACCGGACTATGAAAATTTCGTCTCGCTTATCACCCCTTATCTACGAACATTAAGGTGACGTTTTGCGACAAGCCCGCGACACCACTGAACGACAACAAGACCGCGCTAAATCGTACGCTGATAAATCCCGCAGGGAGTGTGACGAGTACCATGTCGGGGATAAAGTACTGGTAGCCGTGCATGCTTTGATTAAAGCCAAAAAACTCTGATACCACAAAGTTTGCTCCTCGCCGAGATGGGCCTTACCAAATATGGCGAATGGTAACTCCAACTACTTACGAGGTAGCTACCCTCCAGGACTCTTCAGAAGTGCTTGGGAAATATCACGTGTCTGCTATTACTCCCTATAGGTGTTCCACCGAGAAAGAGGACGATGTCCCAGAGCCTGTGCGCCCTCTGCGCAAAAGAGGTCTCCCCCGTAATCAAACAGCCGCTGATGTATCACCAGTGGCTCATCAAGACCTTCATCCAGAAGACACCTTTTTAGATGATGGATGTGCCGAGAAGAGACAATCAGATGAAGAAATGCAGCAAACTGCTGCCAAAGATACCGACGTCCGCCCGTTGCGAAAAAGGGTCATATCGAGACCCAAAACCTGTCTCTGCTGCAAATAGATGAAACTCCATTGCTTCTACTCCCGAGACGTTTCGTGAAGCAAAGGGGGAGAGTTGTAGCACACCATAAGGTGACCCATTCGAGTACTACAAGCGCTCGGTATTATTACTGTCAGTCAACCTGAAGAGTAGGGCCGTGCCCATCAAATGATTTGATCAAGAAAGGATAATGTCCAAGATGTATAAAAATTCTGCTGCATGCTCTGATGCAATATTCTTTCAACACTTCAATTCCAGTGTTTGCATTGGTTGTTAGATTCGGCCGAAATAGAAACGGCTCCAATTTACATGCAAGACTCCTGTTTGTGGTGAGGGTTCGTTATATTGGAGAGAGCTTTTTTGTGAATCAGTATTATTACTTTTCTTCGGGTTTGAAGGCCGTCGTTTTTTGGAATTACTTCCTGAAATTTCGCTGGCGCGAGTGGCTAGCTTCTTCAGAGGTACATCCATCCTTGAGTTATACTCCGATGACTGGGTATTTCGGCTTCGTAAAGCGTATTTATATTGATTCAGTTAGTTTACTTCAGTCGGATTCGGAGAATAGTCATCAAAATTCTCCGTAAATGTTTTTAAATTTGATGATTACATCAAAAAGTGTTTTTCCATATTCAAAAATTTCAACAATATACCAGATATAACGGATATAACAATGAACAAAGTGCATATTAAAACAACATACATATGTTTCATCTGAAAAACACAATACAGTACTCTCTCGCTAATCCGCCACCATAAAATCCGGACCATTGGCGGATTACCAGAAACGGCGGATTATAGTGTCTAGGAACAAGAAAATAAAAAACATATGTAGATATTTACTCATATGCAGATATATTTTGTATTAGTATGTAGGTTTACAAAAAAGGCACACCACTATCCAATTTCTTTAAAATTTCCATCTTTTCTATTAAAGTTAAAGTTTCGTGCTTTCGTTTAGTAGATCGCGATTGTGGTGAAGAAGCCATTTTTTTGCTAATTAACAACAAGAAAGACGCGCGACCATTCGTTTCTGTTCCTAGTGGCGGACTAACGAGTAGTTATTTACGACTAAATGGCGATGTATAGAACATTCCAGAAAAAAAGAGAGGGAGGTGATTGCGGCGGCGGATTACCGAACCAAACTCGTTCAATAACGGCGGATTACAGAGAGTCTATAGATTGGATCAACTTGCGAAAAAACGGCGGATTATAGTAGTTGTCGGATTATGGAGCGGCGGATTAGCGAGAGAGTACTGTATATAAGTATAGTGTAGCTACAAGAACTAGTTCCATATCATACCCTGTCCACTTGTTTTTTTTTTCAATTCAGTCAATGCATCTTTGTGTGTAGTATGGGTATGGGTGATGTAATACCAACATTTTTGAACTTGGAACTCTGATGATGAAAATAATATAATTCAAAACATTGCCCAAGAAAAAAGTTTTTTTTTAAATACGACAAGAGATGTCTCAACATTGGTGAATTTTTTGAAAATTATGTTTTAATAACAATATGAAATAGATATCAAAGATGGGGAAGTTGAAGTTGAAACATTTCTATCAGTATTTTGCAAGTTTTTACGGGCTTGAGGACCGTGTACTGGATTTTTGAATTCCAGTCCACGGTCCTCAAGCCCGAAAAACTTGCGAAATATCAACACCGGCCGTGAAAGCCTAAATTCTTTCATTTCTATCAGTGTCATTTCAGTTAGAATGGTATCCATACATAACTTGTAATTGCGAGAGACATGGAGTTTTTGATTTGACATTATATTGGGCCATTTTTTCGATATATATTGAAGTGAAACAACAGCCATTTTCACTACATTCATCATATTCAATTTATCCCTAGTTCTGATTTTCAGTATAGTCACAGGTATAGTCTTTCAGTACATCTTTAGAGAATATCTAAATTCTTGTGAGATTATTTATTGATAGATCTCAGTAAAGAAATATATTTTATAGATTAATGAAAAAAGATTTTGATTTTACGCTTGCAGTACTCACAGTTTTTTAACTTTTTTTAGAGTCATTTGACTGTAAAAAAAGTTCGAAAAGCTCAATTGAGTAAAATGTCCAGATATTGTCTGGTTGGATTTGTGGATGATAATATTTAATATGTGGCGCTATCCAAAAGCATTACTCACATTCAGGAAAAATTAGTTTGAGCACCATATAAAAGAATGGGGTTCTATATATGGTAATTATGCATTTTTATTACTATATGACAAACAAAAATGAACACTGCTACAAAAAGAATGTTGTAAGTTGATGAATATTACATTATAAGTATTCAATACTATCAATATTTTTCAGGATGGGCAAGAGCAGATATTGCAGAAGACACTCAACCTAGAGTATACGTTCACTATCTGTTGTTCACCTGTCAACAGCAGACATAAACTATAAACAACTGAATGTCTTCTATTCCTACTCCAAATCAAAAAAGCATTTTTGCATGTTTTGTCATACGTTGCAGACACAATTTGCTAGACATCTCCAAAATAAACACAAGACAGAAAGTTTAGTCAGTCAGTTCCTTGCATTAGAACCAAAAAATGAATTGAGAGCAACACTGATTTATGCAATTCGTACGAAAGGCGATCTTATGTACAACACGTGCAGAACATTTGATGCCAACAATGATCTTATTGTTGTAAGGAGACCTACGTTGAACAAAGAAAGGAGTGCTTCACACTACAAACCTGTAGAAGCTGTGGTGAGATGTACTCATCATTGTCTCTTGCATCTCACCACAGACGTTGTGAAACCAATCGAATGAAGGGATCCAAAGATGCTCTTATCGACAGTAAGAGAAGTATATTCATCACCACAGCTTGTCCAGTACTGAGAAATGAGGTTTTACCAGTCCTTCGAAGTTACAAAATCACACAGGCAATTCTGTCTGATGATCTCATAATTGCATTTGGAAACAGGATGTGTCAAAAATACAGATCACCCCACCTTCAAAAGATGATCAGAGCGAGGTTGCAGTGTAGCTACACTGTATTTAGCATTTAGCAATGAAGGAGTAGCACACAAACATTAACAGATTTGAGCAGTTTTTTGATCCTGAATACTATGACTCCGTAATAAGTGGAATTAATGAAATGTACCAACTGAATGAAGAAACAGGAAAATAGAAGTAAGGGTACGTAATGCTGAGAGATATCTTCTCTAACACTCTTTCGCAGAACTCTTTAATCACGGATCAAAAAAGTTCTAGGAAACATGACTGCTGAACAATTTCTGCTTCACTATAATGGTACTGATGATGGCTACCAAAGCGATCAAAATAATGAAAGTAATTGTAAATATGCTACCAGGAAAGTTTTTACTGCTGCCCAAGAACAAATGTTAGTTGATTACATAAAAACTTCATCGAATATAAATTATGGGCTCATCTACAAACAAATAAGGATCCTTGTTTACGATTTTGCTGTTATCCTGCCAGATCCACGTAAATGGAATAGTGAGAAGAAAGCTGGCATAGACTGGCTTCAGGGTTTCATGAAGAGACACACTAGTCTGAGTTTGAGAAAACCAGAGTCTACAAGCTTGACCAGAGGTATTGGTTTCAATAAACAACAGAGTTGAAGAATTTTTCTCCAATTATAAAATAGTTTTGAGCAAATACAACTTCACCCCAGCACTGGGGCACATTCAGAAATTTTCATGATGATATTTAATAATTATTCCTTCAGCTACAATAAAAATTATTCCAAATGTCAATAGTCTACGATTCAGGTTATTGGTTGGACTATAACCTGAAAAATTCATTCGACCAAAAAATATCATTGAGAACATATCAAGTTGAAATTACTATTAAGAGGCCGAATGTGCCCCCAACTCCGCTATTTATTTCTATATGATATTTCGTATGATTGTCGGTAATATTGTTGTTCTGCTTTATCGTTTGTGCCATTAGGACAATTTTTATTTGACTTTTCCATTTTCATGTCATATGTTATAAACATTCAATATCGTTCACAGCAGAATATTTTAAATAAGTGAAATATTTCCACTAGTTTAGGTCTCCAGTAATTTGGGCTAACGCTTAAATTGGATTGAAAAAAGTATTTTTCTATACTGTGGAATCAGAATGGAGAATAAAAAGATAAACACCACGAAACTGATTCTTTTATTTTAATTATATTTTGTGCATTCATAGGCAGAGTGGTCTAGAGAAAGTTCATGTTGCTTAATTGAAGAATATGAAAGGTTTCCATGCCTTTACGACCCTAAACATAAGTTTTATTCAAAACAAACATGCTCGTATTGAAGCTTTTTTAAAAAATTACAGAAAATTCAGAAAATAGACAAAACATTACAGCTTGAAGGCATTAAAAAAATCACGAACCTTCGCCAGCCATTTTCACATGAGCGAACCAAAATGAATGAAGTGGTGAAAGTGGGAAAAGTATTGAAATTAATTAATTTTCGGTGAGTATGAATTTTAATGTTGAAAAATATAAAACATTGAATACTGTGTAAAAATCATATTTTCGCTGTTTATTGTTTTGTTTTGTTGCCTATTGTAGTATAATTATTTTTAAAATATTTGATTTTATTTTGCAGCTTTAAGAAAAGATGCCAAAATAGTGTGTTAAAGGAGAAAAATGAGATAATATCATGGAGGCGTCGATACTTGCGATGTATAAAACAATATAAACAGGAAAATCGAAATATTTTCTACTTAGATGAGACTTGGGTCAACGCTGGCCATACTGTTGATAAAGTTTGGACTGATATGTCAATTATCAGTGCTCGACAAGCGTATGTGGAAGGCCTATCTACAGGACTGAAACATCCTTCTGGAAAAGGAAAAAGACTCATTGTGTTACATATCGGTTCTTAAGATGGGTTTGTTGAAAATGGATTGCTCTTGTTCGAGTCTAAGAAGAAGGGTGACTACCACGAAGACATGAATTCCGATCTCTTCGAACAGTGGTTGCAAAGAGTTCTGGCAACTTTACCTGAAAATGCAGTAATTGTTTTAGATAACGCATCATACCACAGCAGGAAGTATGAAAAATTACCAACAAGTGCTACGCGGAAGGCTGATATTCAAACTTGGTTACAACATACATACATACATACACTGATGATATGGTCAAGGCAGAACTGTTAACATTGGTGAAAAATCATCCTATAGAACAAAAATATGTGGTAGACGAAATGATTAAACTCACAGGTAGGTGTGTGCTGAGGTTGCCACCGTACCATTGTGAGTTGAATCCCATCGAATTAATTTGAGCACAAGTAAAGGGCGAAGTTGCCAGAAAAGTTGCGTGAAAATATTATCCAACCAAGCCCTAAATAATGTTACAGCCAATAATTGGCAAAATGCTGTCAAACATGTAGATGGTATTATATCCAAGATGTGGCAATTGGATTTTATTGTGGAGCAGCATTTAGAACCTATCATTATTAATTTAGCTAACGATGTTTCCTCATCGGAAGACTCTGATAGTAATTCAATTACGGCACCAGTTCAAGTACCATTCAATTTATAAAGCGAATTTATATCTTATTTTTTTAAGTTTACTGTTTTTGAGATGTTTAAACTTTTTTATTTGTTCACCCTGTATTTAACAAATGAAATTAAGATAATTTTAATATATATTTTCAAAATATAAAAAAGAAAATGGAAATCTATACACAAAAGCCAATTGAATGTTGAAATTATGTTATTATTATAATATAAATAAATAACCTATAAAAAATCGTCGGTTTCCTCCGTTGCGTCTGCTTTGTGTTCGGGATTTGCGAGAGTGAGGTAAAAAATGTAATCCATTAGCTCCGAGATCATCGGAAGGATCAGACAAATTTTCTAATTGTCATTTGTCCTTATCAAATAATATTTGGTTAGGTTTATATTTATATTAGTGAGTAGAGTATATTTAAATAATTATCACATATATTTAACTTTATACCTAGTTGGTGTCAGTAAATACAACCAAGAAATATAGTGTAAATGATTGTATCTGAAATGTCTGAAGCAGAGGAAAATTTAACATACATTTGTAGGGTGATGATTTACAATACAATCTACATATACTGTTCAAGAATTGCCAGTTGAAAGGGAATCCAGTTCACTACCAAGTCCGGTCACAGTATCTGATACTGATCTCGACAGAAAATTGTGGACACGTGAAGTTACTCTCAGTCTTATAAGTTTGGTTGATAAATATGACAATGATTTTCAAACCTCGGTGAAAAAGTATGTTTGGATGAAAATTTCCAAAATAATGATGGAGAATTTTAAAAATAAATTGACATGGCAACAATGTTGTACTAATTGGAAGTCACTGAAAAAGACCTATAAGGATGTGAATGATCATAATTCCATTTAAGGAAAAAACAGAAGAAAATGGGAATATTTTTGATGCCATGGATGGCATACTCTTCAAAAAACCTGGAATCCATGCACCAGCTATCTGCAGTAGCCATACAGGACTAGTGGTTTCTGGACCTAAGAGTCAGGAAGGTTCTACTTCTGGAAATAAAGAAAATGAATCTAATACTTCAGAAACCGAAACTTCTTCGTTTAAAAAATGTGAACCGTTTGAATCTTCCTTCTTGAAGAAAAGGAAAATGGCTCTGAATTTATATTGGAAGAATTTATCATGATCGATTGTGATGAAGTCGTTATTTATGTACCAAGGGAATGAAGAAGATGTTTATGCTCTATAATAATATATGTGATCGGATAGGTTTCCGCGGTCAGTTATATGTTGTCGTTGAGTTCGGGTTGAACCGACATTTATTTTGTAAGTATAATGGTCTTCTGAAAACATTCAATATGTTTTATGTTTCAGATGGTCTAGGTATATTGTTAAAATATCCAGTCTAATTGGCGATGAAACCAATAATAGAGCGGAGTTATTCATGAGCATTCTGGCAAGGTTTACATGTGGTAAACGTTTGAATATTACTGGAAGGGGCTCTTTCCAGAGCCGTTGTGATCTGACAGCATTAAGATACTGCTGAATATTTCATGTGTCTATGTTGGCAATTCTGTTCTGTTGGCTACACTAGATATAAGTAGGTGATGACGAAATAACTTCTTGATACAGATTCATGCAAGTCAAGTTGTAACTTTATATTTTTATGTAGTGTACGAAGTCTAATTAAAACTTCTTATTGAAAACCAATTCTTTATTTCTGGGAAAATCCACGGAGCTCAACTAGTTCAACAGATACAATAAAGGTATTAACTGGCATGTAAACCCATTCCAGAAGAGGATGTCATTTCAGCCAGGTGTTCATTTTAAAAGGTACATCGAATCACAACAGAAGGGACGTGATTAAAAGCGTGCGAGAATTATGAATTCCTAAGCTAAAATATCCCGAAAATGGATTTATCAAACTAAAATGAGAAAATTTGATTATGGACCGCATGCCAAACAGGTGGAACCCACGGAGGAAGAGATAATTGAACTGAAGCAGATGAAACTGAATAATATGCAGGTGAAAATATGATATGAAAAATTGTATTTTCGAATATTTAATGAAAGTAATCAATTGGTAGACTTTGAGAGTTCCCGTTCGTAGGGAGATGACAACTGGTCAGAAATGTCTCTTTTCACGTCACTAAGGATCAGACGGATCAAATTGCAGAATCGACAGTGGGACAATTTGAGAATCATATGTCACTTCTCCGTGAGAGAAGTGACAGATTAACGGCATCACATTTTGGAGCGGTTATGAATAGAAGAAAGACAACAAGATGCCATAATCTGGTGCATCAAATCCTTTATAGTGATCATAAAGACTTCAGTCATATTTCAAGTATTTTCTATGGAAAGAAGAATGAACTTGACTTCGAAAATACATTTTTAGCAGATTCTCCAGACGGATTGTTTTTGTTAAAATTGCATTTTTGTCAGAACGATTTGAAACCTGTGGATTTTATAGGTCTTATAGAAAACACGCACTGTGTGGAAGTCAAATGTTTGCATAGAGTTTTCAAATGAGGGTTAACATTGGAAGAAGCTACCTCACAAAAAAAAATTGCTTGGAATTTAATGAAGGCATGTTGAAATTGAAAAGGAATCATCAATATTATTATCAGGTCAAAATAATCACCGTTCATAACAGTTTCAACAATATATCTAAGTATAGTTTATTCCAGGTGCAGGGACAAGTAAACATAACAAAGAGATCACCCTGTTATTTTGTTGTATATATTGACGAAACCCATAATTTGTTTGTTGAGGAAATACAAAAAGATGAAGTTTTATAAAGAGAAAAAATGTTGCCGAGTTTGAAACGTTTCTATGGAGACTGCGTTTTGGAGGAAATAATAAGACAACGGTCATTCCGAAGTGAAAAATGTTTTGATCCATGTTGGATAGAAGATGCCATGAAATCCTCGAAAACACAGCATGACTCGACGATCTGAATTTTTTTTATTGATTTTTTCAATACAGGAGTTGGCGCTATGGCTTTTCCGAAAAAAGCAGCCTCAAAAAAGGTTCATGTACAGGGATATGATACAATGTTTTGAGGTATTTTTGCCATTGATTCATCAACGAATATGCAGTGTGTTCCGTTTGAGAAAATTTTTGACATATTTTTTTTTGCATTACCATAATAATATAAATTTCAGTACACCCTGTATGTTATGGAGTCGATTATGCATCTGATTTGAATGCACTACTTTCATTCAAACCATGATATGAATTTTCTTGTCAAAATAGGGCTATAATTGAAACCATATCTTACACAAATTATTTTTTATATTTCGAAAACCGATGAAACCTGTTACAGCCACTTGTATTAAATATATGGAATTATTTGGTTTTATTAATGTTAATTGAAAAACCGTTTGTTGATTTAAATTGAACCGGCTAGCTAGAATTTTAAAATAAGTTAGGCCAAAATGAGGTATTTTATTAACGAATGAAATTGTTTTGAATTCCTTCATTTTTATTAACAGAATATTTTATGGTGTTCAAATAAAATTGTATTTTAGGTTACTCATGAGAAATGGAAGCACTATATCAAGCACACAAATCAATCAATCAGTAATGACTGGAAAAAAAACGCATTGATGCATTTTATTTTCTTCCTGTTATCATAGATCTGAATGAATCGGACTCCCACTATGATGATGAAAATGATTTTGTCAGTGATGAAGCTTATACTTTGCTTTTTATTTCATTCGATATCCTATTTCAGTTTACTTTTTTTATCCGTTTGTTCGTTCCTTTTTCCTGTATTTATTTATTGCCTGTTTTGTCCCATACATGTGTTACTATTACTACTAGTACAATACTTACGATATTGTTTCTCACAATGACACAAACGATAATTACTACACAATATTCAAAAATATGAGATATTCTATCTAATTTTAAATAACCTTTGGATTCACCCCAAAAATAAAATTGTATAATACATTTTTAATATATATTATATAATTCGCCTTCAAATCACGATTCGGTAATCCGTAATTTTTTTAAATTTAGTCAAAGATCATGCTCAGGGACGTTAAACATCCTCAAGCTAGAAATTTCAAACATTAGTTGAAAAAACGGAGATTTCAAGTTGAAACAAAACTACAATGTATTCATAAAAACACTCCTTAACATACATCATTATATGTTATTGATTATAAATTTGAGGTTGAGTGTAAAATAACATCCAACTGATATAAGACAAACGTAAAACAGCAGAATACGTCACCGACTATGACGTAACGGCAAAGGATGGTTAAACAAAGTATTCGAGTGGGTCCAAGAAGATTTTCCTGCAACTTCGAGCATTCGCATGATATAAATAATCCAATGGAGCTTTTCTCGAGAATTTTCGATGAAGAAATAATCGAACTTTTCGTGAGTAGCAGTAATAATCATGCTCAACAAAAAAATCGAACACCTAAAATGTAAAACATTCCGAATTCAAACCTTTCATTGGGGTTTGCTTGCCTACGAACAGGTGTCAAGGAGAAGAATGTATTGGGGGCGTGAAAAAAATGGGTTGCCGAAGCAAATTCAAGGGACAGATTCGAATACATTTTTTCCAATTTACATGTGTCAGATAATCAACAATCAGGCCGCCATGACAAATATGCAGTGGGGCCCCTTTTTACTTTTCTGGATAAAAAGTTCATGGAGAACTCAATTGTTAAAGACATGCACTGATTTGATGAAACCATGGTACCTTATTATTGACGCCGTGGCTGCAAACAGTTCATTAACGGAAAGCCAATAAGGTATGGGTTGAAAGTACAAAACTTGCTTATTTGATTTGGTTTTTAAACTATTCCAAGGTGCTACAACAAATATAAGTGAACGATATGCAGAGCTCAGGATTGGCGCAGAAATATTGGAATATTCACAATGGGCAAGAAATGGACGCACAGAAAATTCCATTTATTTTTCGACAACTTCTTTACGTCCATTCCTCTGATTGAAGAGCTGATGAAATAAATTTTTTTCGCAACTGGTACAGTAAGAGAGAACCGATTGGCAGGAAATCCCCTCATAGACTCTAAAGTTCTGAAGAAAAAAAGCGAGGAAGCCATGATTGAAGAAAAAATCAGTATTTAATAGCATTAAAGTGGCATGACAACAGCATCATAACTCTTTGTTGGAATTTTTGAGGAGTCGAACCTCTTCAAGGTCAAACGATACTCGCAAAAGGAGAAGAGTATAATCAACGTAAAATATAATGTATATGCTCTATGATATATATCAAGACATCAATGTTGAAAAGTTGGCAACACTGTCTGTCCATGAGCTAGAACTGCATAACTGTAATAAAGGTGATTTGATAATTTAAGGATTATTGAACAACAATCTAGTAATTATTGCTGTTTCAATATATAAAAGTATAGTTTATTTTCCGGTGGAGCAGCCACATGTCATAAACATGTTTAACTCTAATAAGGAATGAGTCGATTGCTCTGACCAGAATATCAGCTTATATCGCACACCTCTGAGACGAAAAAATTGGTTTATTCCTTTGCTTGCCCGCAGCATTGACATGTGCGTTCAGAAATATAAAGACATACTTTGTAAAAACTTCAACTTGAGATTTAAATCACATAAAGACACATGTGAAACGTACTGTTTGTACGTCATTATTTTGTGGTGTGAAAACAGTTCCTTCTGGTTAGAACAAGTCTAATTAGTCAGCAACTTCTCGTATAACTTAAATTTGACTATCAAAAAATAATAAGATCTGAGGTAAACCACCCAGTCTTCGACACCTATTCAATCATAGACACTTTCAAATTCATTTTACGGAAATAAAAAAGTTCCAACCCAAAAGTAATATTTCTCAAGCTAGTTTCATTTCTTGGTATATGTGGCAACTATGTACCAAATTAACTGTCATCATTAACCGCCATTTTCAATTCAACAAGTGCAAAATTTCTGTATATATGTGTCCATAGTATGAGATATTGTTAAGGTAAGAATCTGAATAAATATTAACATAACCGTTATAAAATACGATCTAAACATTTTTTATATTCATACCCTATCGAAAATCTCTGATGGAGGAAAATCCATTATTGTGTTTATTGGGAAAAACTCGAGTGTCAATTACTGGTTCACGTAAAGTGCCATGTGAGACCTACATGGTCTCACGTTGTCCTGTTAAATCGTAAGTCCAGTGTGATCTCACATATGATTTTCCAAAAAATTCAAGAAAAAATCGAATATTTAATTTGTGTCGATTATAATGAATCAGAAGAACATTTGGTATAAAATAATGAAAATAAAAGTTGTATGTTCTGGTTGATTTTACTATGGAGTTTTATGAACATTATGTTCATAAAAATTAAAGAGTGTACCGTAGCTGAGGATGACAGAGGAAAACATTCAAATCATAAAGAAATTCCCAAGGAAATTAAAGACGATGTTCGAACTCACCTTTTGTCAATCCCAACCATTGAGTCATTACACACGAGCACATTCCGAAAAACTTTATATAGACGGAAGTAAGACGATCGCTCAGTTACATTGTGATTATAAAGCTGAATGCGAACACCAGGAAAAACCTTTTGCTAATCTAACTATGAAGGTACAGAAATATCTTTAACCATGAGTTCAACATGGCCTTCTTCGTACCAAAAAAGGATCAATGCCAAGCCTGCGTGAACTATGAAGATTCAAATGGAGAAAAAAGAAAAATCCCGAGAAGAATACAACACCCACATTGAAGAAAAACAATCGAGTAGAAAAGAAAGAGAAAGAAACAAAAAGAGTATTTCCTCTCCATACCAAGTAGCGTGTTTTGATTCACGAGCTTCTCTGACAACACCAAATGGACAAGTATCGTCCTTCTACTATAAATCGGAACTGTCTACCTATAATTTTACAGTAGCGGATCTTACTTCAAAAGGGCAGGGACCTGTGAATTGTTACATGAGGCACGAGGGCGAGGGTAAGAGAGGAGCAATAGAAATAGGCACTTGCTTATTGCATTATTTGAAGAAGGCTGCTGCATGTAATATCGGTGATCTTGAAATAGTATCTGCTCCGGCCAACAAAAAAACAAATTCGTCATTGCTGCTTACCTTTATGCCGTGGCTAATTATGAAATTGAAGCGATTACTCATAAATACTTGGTCACGGGGCATACCCAAAATGCTCATTCCATAACAGAAAAAAGCATCAAAAGAGCTTTAAAATCCGGTCCTATCTATACGCCATCCCAGTGCACAGCTATAGTACAAACTGTGCTAATTTCAAGAAAATCGGTGAGGTTACCGTATTCGCTACCTTTACCAATACGTGCAGTAAAAAGTGGCGGAAGTGGTGTGATAAGGTGAAAAGGTGATCTGGTTGATAAACTATCGCGCATCCCGATCGTTTTTTGTACAGAAAAGAAGATAGAAAATGCCCTATTTTGAACCTTTGAAGGGCCCTAACTCCGAAACGAAGGGCGAGCGCCACGTTTTGACTTCAGATTCGTAATCAGCGGCTAAAATTTAAGTTGAGAACATTTTTTTTAAAAAGCTCGGGTGACCGGATAACAGACTTTTACCGCAATTTCATTAATCAGATTCAAATGACTTGACAATTTAAAAATCTAAAATAAGACAAATTGTAAATTCAGTTATCTCCAAAATACCTAATTTTGAGTTGTGCCACTATTGTTGCCGGTGAGCGACATATGTCAAACACTAGAAAAATATTGTTGTTGAGAGTTGTGAGATCCATGTAGATCTCCGTCAAAAAGTGGTTCTGAATATGTTTTCCATTTCATGAAATTCACAAAGTCCAGTTATCGACACTGGTGTAATTACTGGACTGGAACACGTCGATAATTGGATTGGACACTTTCCAGGCATGGCCCCATAAAAGAAATAAACACCGGAGCAACATGGGGCTCTCTAGATGATGATGAAAATGAATGGAGTAAGGCTATAAAAGAAGAAATAGATTACATTTAGAGAAACAACACTTGGATCTATGTGAATGAAGAAGAAGCGAAAGGAAAAGAAATACTATCAAGCAGGTGAGTATTCAGAATTAAAGAAAATGGAAAACATAAGGCAAGATTGATAGCAAGAGGATGTATTCAAGACAAGAAAAACATGGACTACAAAGATATTTACAGTCCAGTGGTGGACACAACATCTCTAAGACTGTTATTTGTAATAGCAGCAAAGAAAAACTGGATTATGCAACTCTAGATGTCGAAACAGCCTTTATATATGACGAATTAGAGGATAATCTCTATATGACAGTGCCAGACGGTTTCAGTCAGGCAAAGTATACCATTTTTTTAAATCATTGTATGGTTTAAGACAAGCGCCTTGTCAATGGAACAAGAGATTGTCTGCATTTCTAAGAGAACAAAATACAGAGAAGCAATTGGAAGCTTGCTTCACTTATCTTGTAAGACACGTCCAGATCTTGGTTTTGCAGTTAATTTTGAAAGCCGTTCCATGGCAAATCCAAAGAAACAAGATTACACAAACGTGAAGAGAACTTTGAGATATTTAAAAGGAACACCAGATGCTGGAATTTTCTACACTACTGAACAACAATCTGCAGAGAACATCTATATGCATTTTGTGATTCAGATTTTGCAGCAGATATAAATCCAAGAGGGACAGATCAGAACAAAGAAACAAGAATAAAAAGCACATCAGGATATGTGTTTGGTGGACCTATAACATGGTCTTCCAACCGTCAAAGTGTGGTGGCACAATCAACCATGGAAGCAGAACTTATTGCTGCATGTGAATGTACAAAAAAACTGAAGTACCTCATACAACAATTTTATAGTAATAGTTTGTCTAATTTTGTGGTTGTGGTTATTCGTTCATATTTTCTATCTACCATGTCAGACCATTTATCTTCTAGCGATGAGGATATGGAAGAGTTGCTAGAACTGAAGTTCCCAAAAGAAGGGGAATACTTTGAAGAAGTAGTGCCACAGTTTATTGATGAACTATATGCAGAGCATTTTCGATTAACTCGAGAAATGACCGAAAAGTTAGCAAATCGATATGCTAATTCTGATCATTACAAATGGCAGGAAGGGGATTCAGATACAAATAATGATACTCGAATTTACAAACAAGGTTTCGTTCAAACTAGCCGGAGACATGCGCTCTACGACAATCCTGCATTAGTTGTGACCTGGTTTGTAATCAGTTCCGAATGTGATCCGCGAACGAATATTATATGTCATGGATGTGGGCAGAAGGGCCACACCAATCCCCAATGTAGGTCAACATCAGGAAGACAAAATTAAAAACCATGTGCACTATGCAAGAAAACCAATCACAAGGAAAATGACTGCTGGTTCAAAGAAGAATATGAATATAATGAAAATAAACCAGGAAAAAGTACTGGAGACCAAAATAAATCAAATAATAAGAAGATAGCATCCGTTGCGGAGTCTTTTATAGCCAATCTATATCAATTGAAGGATGTGGAAAAGTTGAACTAGACACCTGCACCCTCAACAATGTCCATTATGCTCTTGATCTAACAAGAAACCTATTGTCAGTGAACTGTGTCACAAAATCACGAAACACTGTTTACTTTGATGATGAAAAAGTTTACATACTGAATACTAAAATTGAAATCCCTGAAGAAAATATAATCATCGAGGGAAACAAAACAAATAATGGTCGCTATGTGGTCAATATGAATAAAATAGGAGGAGATACCTCAATTGTAGAAGATACAAAATATGAAGCAATTGAAAGCAGATCAATGCATCTTCAAATCACAAGATGGTGAGTTATATCTTGGAATACATGTAGATAATGGATATTTTTTAATTATACAGTTTTATATTGTAGTTTTTGTTATTATAGTCATACATAATAATTTCATAATGACAACTTGGCAAATGACAGATCAGATAAGGGAACATTTTTAAACATTGATACCAACCCACTATTTCATGATGTAAAATATAATCTGACAAATGTTCATCAACCCAACACTTGACTTGATTGACTGAAGCTAAGCCAAAGAAGCATAGAAGCATCATCAAGCTTATCCTCTCCATTTTTTTTGTATGAGGATATTTAGCATTTTCCAAATAAATAGAATGAAATAAGCATAATAATTTTCTTCATAATATTATGCGTCTATCTGGTGTGATGATTGATCAAAATTTTCGACCAGGAGTGTTCGATTTGTGAGAATCCTCTCTATTTTTTTTTTGGGTTATTGGATGCTAATTCCATAATTGTTGGGAAAAGACGACCCGTCTCCTACATCGTTTTTTCTTCATCACAACTAGGACAGGCTTATGGGACAGTCATTGGATGACAGCCTAGTTTGTAAAGAATTGATTTTTATTTTTCATTGAACCCTCTTTGCAATTTATATAGAACTTAGAATATTAGAATATTTTCAAAAAACATTGATCACCCAATGGGCTCTATGTAGGTTCAATCATCATTACTATGTATATGAGGTTCATTTAACATTACGCTAAGTGTTATTACTATAAGGTACAATCTTCCAGGAGGTTATTGAAAATTTAATAATCTGTCCTCCATCTAACATTGAATTAAACTTTAAAATTTCATTAAAATTACCTGATTATTTCTAGCGTTACATCTGCTTTTTACTTTAGGTTTCTCGTCTCCTCTCATCAGGATCAGCCCTTTTTGCGCCCATATAAAAATAATTAATCGAATAGCAATCAATTCACACCCAAATCCCACCGATGAATAGCCGCAGGAGCACTGTGGAGTAACATTTTTCAACTCGAGAAAATTAACGGAACGAAATAATATGTCCACGTACTGGAAAAGTTCACCGAGAAGAATGACGAAAGGGACCATCATTGTTAACGAAAGTTGGCTAACGCTCAGAAAGTGTGTCTTGCGGTCGCCATTGAAAGGCCAAAGAACTTGTTGCAATATGTCGTCAGGGATATAGAGGCTGAGGAAGAGTGAAAGTTTATTCAATCAGTGGTTGTTTGTACGGAATTTAACGAAACACACAATGTTAATTGCACATTTGATGCTGTCCGAAATCACCTCACCTGTACGGGGAACTTCGGACACTAGGTATTGAAAAAAACTTTCCCTCGTTTTAAATAGTTTTCATATGGAATATGTTGAAAAGAGATACCAAAGAGTTTATACTAATTTTTTAATATCTTTTCGGAGGAAAACTTTATAATTCGTCTGGAATTACTCCCTTTGACGGTACTTGTAACACATTTATGATTGAAGTGAATCGAGCCCAATGGAATTTCTCACTCAATCAAATCTATTCGAGGGATCCTAAGTGGCAGCGTATCTCGTGGAAATTGGACCTGATGAAGTCGGAAATGAGTAGACTGAGCAGAAGTGAGCCGACTCGAAATTGAAACCGTGTTTGTTCTACTAGTTCTAATTTATTCACAAGTGATGGAACTCAATCATTCATAAGTAGAAGGCATAGAAATGAATAGATAGAAGGTGGAATACAAACTTTTCTCAAAATGCGAGGAATTATTACATGGAAAATGAATAACAGGAAGACATCCTGACGTTTACTAATGATCATGAGGTGACTAGAGAAATCGTAAGAGCAATCGATAATGATCCTATGGAGTGGGATAGTGATGATGATATAACCCTAGCAACCTTTTCATGTTCAGTTGATAAGGTTTCGAATACCGAAGAAATCAATTGAAAGAAATCGTTGAGCCAGTTCCGTTCGAATTAATCTTCTGGACCAAATATTTCCGACTATCTGTAGAGTGCTGTGGATATTTTTATAAATTTTTTCACCGAAAAACTCCTGCGAAGAATTGTTTTCGAAACTAACTTGTATTCAACACAGAGAAATTATTAGAAGTCAAAAAATTTTACAACATTCGAAGGAATCAAATTTGCTTATGGGCATGGTCTTCCAGGCTGGAAATATGTGATGAATTCATTTCATCATGCATGGCAAAAACTTGTTTCAGTTGGCTCCTCGGTCATATTCAACTTAATAATAATACAATCGAGCCATATAAAGGGCAAATTAATTGTGACAAATCATATAAGATCAGGCCCACTCTTGAGACCTTGTCACAAACATATGCGGAAACTTACAAACCTTCAAAATTCCAAAGTATAGATGAATCGATGATAAGGTTCAAAAGTACATGCTCATTCCGACAGTACATGCGGATAAAACCTATAAAAAGGGGATGCAGAATGTTGGTACGAGCAGACGATTCTGGTTTTGTTTCACAATTCCAGATATATGTAGACTGCTTACCAATAGATGCTTTCATAGGAGAAACGAATGACAAAACTGAACAAGGCTTAGGAAGTAGAATAATGATAGATTCGACCAGAGATCTGGTAGATAAACATCATAAAGCCTACGTTGATAATTTCTTCAATTCTGTCAGTTTGCAAATCAAGTTACAAAGAGAAGGAATTTACTGCTGTGTAACAGCAAGAACAGGCAGAAAGCGATTTAAAAATACTTTCCAGCAAAGTAAGTAATAAAAAGGGGTGATCAAGATTGGTATATCACTGATACTAGTATATTAGCCGTGAAATGGGATTGTAATGAACCAGTTCAATTCCTCGGTATATTCTACAACTCCTACGATATCGAACAGGTTTCTAGAAAACAAAAAGACGGCTTCCGCCTGGATGTAGAAAAAGTTTACAATAAGAGTACGGGCTACCTAGATCTGAGCAATATGTACAAGGCATGTAATGAGATCGACATGAAATCGAAAAAATTGTGGCACAGGATTTTTTGCCTTTTTGTCGATCCGACTGTTGTGATTGAATTTATTATTTACGAAGAAAGAGACCTCGAATAGGTCGGAGAAGTGTTGAAACTGCAGTGAATAAATTCAAAATTCATGTTCTTTGGAAATACGTACTATCAAACCAGCACATATACTAGTGCATGGTAATGAAGTTAGATGCACACACTGTTGCACATGGAAGGAACCCCACAGGACAAAATGGCACTGTTCTTGTTATGTTGACCTTCAGGATATGAGAGACTGATTTGCTGCCTTCTATTAGGAATCAAATTTTTTAATTATCCGAATGAACTAAGTTGACTATTTTTCTGGTAAAAAAAATAGTCAATCAGCATTTTTATCAGTATGAAGCACTAATTCATGCAAGCCGTTGAAGGACATACTTATTTCATCCAAAAATCATTTTACCCAAATATAAAAGGCAAGCTACAATACAGTCCACACCATAATACCTATAACAATAACCATTGAATAATGTGGATTTCCGGTCTCATTTCAGATTTAATAGGACTGCTTTTGAGGTAATTTGTTGTGCATGGTAAAAAAATGTAATTAATAAAATAATTATATTTTCTTCAGCGTGCGCCAGGAGCTATCGGAAGAATCACTCTCCATGGGGAACGCGTTCGAAAACATCCTCCGACTGCACTGTATCATCCAGAAGCCGTGCGAAAACGGATGAACTCGATACTTTTGGAGTTTTTATGAAAAAAAATCATGGAAATTAGTACTGAAACACATACGCTATGTGTCTGTCACGATATGCAGTTAGTACGAAACTCACAAATCAACTAATATTTATTGCAAACGACGATCGTGAGTTAACGGTTTCTAATATGCTCAACTCAGTTAATGTCTATCTGTTTCGAATATATATTTCTTGCTTTTAGCATGTGGATCCTTGATTTTCGCTGAGGAAACACCAGAGATCTTGAGAGCATTTGGACAAATTTCGGCTGGCACTTCTGATCATGACTTAAATAGCAAAGGTATTGTTTTTCCACTGTCCGATGGTATTACAACTGTGAGCCATTCCAATCTGTTGTATCAGGGGTTTTTAGTAGTTTGGGAGAGTTGTCTAGGGGGCGCTGTAGTTACTGATGATAACTGTAAGAAATCTGACAACAGGGCTGGGGGAGATTGGATCGAGGATGTCAGATGTCAATGGTTGTTGGCGGTGTTTGTTGACGGGCGGTGTTTGTTGACGGGCAGTAAATAAAAGGCACTTGAGCTAGGAGTTGTGAAAAGTAGTTTTAATTGAACAAGCCCTCGAACTAGCCTCTTGGAGACTGGTTATCCTTTTCCAGACGATAGCAAAACATGGTGGCAGCATCATGTAATGAAGTCCAAACAACATTGCCAGAACCTTAACTGATGTATTGCACCAGAATTTATCTTCAGAAAATGCTTGTGATAAAGTGCGGGAGTGTAGTGCGCAAGATCAAACTAGAGTGGACAATTCAAGGGAACTTTGCACTCCGGTAGAGACTGATAAACAAATGATCTGTGAAAACAATCTTGATGGAGAATCTAGGCGACCTGAAAGAAATCGAGGGAAGCCTAAATGGTTGTCTGATTTTGTAACCTATCAATGCTTAGATTTAAGTTTCTAAAAAGAGGGAGATGTTGTATCAGGGGTTTTTAGTAGTTTGGCAGAGTTGTCTAGGGGGCGCTGTACTGATGATAACTGTAAGAAATATGACAACAGGGCTGAGGGAGATTGGATCGAGGATGTCAATGGTTGTTGGCGGTGTTTGTTGACGGGCAGTAAATAAAAGGCACTTGAGCTAGGAGTTATGAAAAGTATTTTTGATTCAACAAGTCCTCAAATTAGCCTTTTGGAGACTGGTTACTGGTTATCTTTTTCCAGACAATAGCAAAACACAATCTTTATTTGTAACGTTTGCAGACACTGCAAAGTGGAAAGACGATGACGCAATGAAATACCTAATATAGTTTCGACTCACCAAACTGCGTTCTTTACTTTCAAGCACAACCTTGAACAATCAGCGAAAGTGCGAGAAACTGGCAAACGAACTCGAAGCTGAATAGCAGGCAGATAAGTATTGAGATTTCACTTGGAAGCAGTGTGAAGCAAAATATGAAGACTTAAAGAAGCGCTATAATTAGGCTAAGAAAAGAATGGGTGAACGCTGCAGTGGAGAACCTCCTATAAAGAAGTTCCGTTTCTTTGACGAGATACTATAAATCTCGTGTCAACAGTGACTTCCTTGAAACCTTCAGTGTAGCTCTTGGGCAAAGGCACCTCTTCTAATCAAGATGAGAATTAGAGCTGTTCAAGTGTAAATAGTGAGAACTATGACAACAAAAAACAAGAATGGAGGCGAAGGTGACAGCTTTGACAAAAGCTGTTGAAGACATTTCCAAACAGGAAAAGACCCGAGAACGTCGGCAACAAGAATTTTCGGCAGTCCTAATACGATGAACCGCCCCATTGACGAACTTTAAAACGCTTTTTCTTCATTTTTCCCAAAGATGACTCGAGTCAAATTAATTGTTCGTGTGTGGCCCATTTTCATGTGGCTAGGGTATTATGGTATTATTCATTTGCCACGAAGCTAGAGTAACTTTGTCCCTGTTCAAGAAAAATGTGGATGGTTGGTTCATTCGAATTTTCAGAAATCCTAACTTCCATTATTTTTCAGTTGAGTCTATCATTCAAGTGATATTTGGCAATACATTGTACATAAATTGGCTCATTCTCGTTGGTAATACCGTCCAATGAGCCAATTTATGAAAAAGGCATTGTCAAATATAAATTTTGAAAAAGTTGTTACGAAATATGGGAGGACCGGCAACAGTGGCCGTGCGGAAACAGTGGTCACCTCTCAATATTTTCCACTGTAATCTGTTTAAAGCGCAGTCACATAGAAGGTATACATCCTCTTGTACGTCTAACTGCCGGATACAGTTTGATTCTCGGTGGTTCTTCGTAAACGTTCGTAAGTGAGGGTGCATGTACGACAACACGTTGCAATAACTTTGGTAAGTAGCTTTAGTAAAAAATTAACATTTAACGATTTAAAATTCTGGAACACTTGTTTTGTGAAGTAAGCGATGTATATTCCAAGTTTTTCACTATTGAAGTTTATAACAATGATTTAAGAAAAGGATTATCAAATAAATATTGAAACATGTGCTTCCGACGACGGTGGCCACCTGTTTGTGAGGGAACACTGGCCATCACTTGTTTTACCAAACTAAGAGTGGTCACTGTTTTCTACAATCATTTCTTATTTTTTTTACATGACGAAAGCCTGTTCGTGTGGCAATACACCAGAAATTGAAATGAAGAACACACTTTATGAGGTAATAGAGATAGGTTTGTTCCTCAAAAGGCATATATCCATTCAATGATGAAATATTCGACGATTCTATATTTCTACCAGCAAGAGTTACAGATGTTCCAGATATGACGAAACCGGAGACTTCTACTCAAGATCAATCAACCCTACGGAGGGCAGATGCAACAGAATCAATTCAAGATCAATTTGAACCACAGATAGCAAGTCCTTCCGAAATAGGAAGCCCTAGTCCAGCCACAATATATTATTCACCAGGAGCTGTTATTCTTTATCCCAAATCAACTATGCACACCACTCGGAGTGAAGCCGAACGCATTTCCCAATGTCCTTGGGTTCATTATTGGTACCAATATTTTCATGAAAGCAAATTCATGAAGTGACAATTCATTCCACAGTAGAAAAAGTTATAATGATAATCCAAGCCACATGCAATATCGAATTAGAATTCATAGATATTTATTGCGGATTTATTGATCCAAAAAAGACGATTGTCGCACGAGCTTATGGCTGATGCGGAAAGAGAAAGGACCGATGAAAATGTTAAGGAAATGAGAAATATCAGTATTTCAGACGAGCAAACAATTTTACAACAGTTGCAACTGGATCATCCCAGAGTGTAGAAAAACAAAAAAATTAGCCGAACTCGTAAAAGAATATATTGACGTATTAAAACTAGAAGCTCACGTACGAATGAAATAAACCATAGGATTATTGCAGAAGATGTTCTCAAGATTCTCAAGTATCCAAACAAAAACCATTCATCTTGACGACTGATGCTAGGGGCAAGGCTTCTAGTGGCATACTTAGCCAGGAATACAACGGCCAAGAATTTGTAGATCACTGAATGAAGCAGAGCGCAGATATTCAAGTATAGTGTCTTGCTGTTCTTTGGAATATTTAAAAGTGCCGCTGTTACTTGGTAGGAAGCCATTTCACGGTATACACCGATCAGCGACTTCTTTTTGACCATAAAAAACCCCAGTACAAGGTTAGCTAAGTGGTCCATGGCCCTTATGGAGAATAGTTTCAATGTTAAGTACAGACCTGGAAAAAGCAACACCAAGGCAGATGCATTAACACGCTTAAGGAATGCGGAAGAACCACCTCAAATCCTAGGACACATCCTGTGTGCAAACACAAGATGACCCTCTTCAAAGTACAGCTCTAACGACAGTAATATGAACAGCTGAGGAAATTCGAAAATGCAAGAAAATGGTTAAAGATTTTAAGCCAACTTATACTGCAAATCGTTCAAGATTATGATCGCTATTATATCAGTGATGATGGAGTTCTGCGCTTGGAAAGAAAGGAAAACGAAAGATATGACAGATTATGTACACCCAAGATTATGGTACCAGATGTACTAGAGATATTCCAAGAGATTTCTACTGGAGAGGAATGAAGCAAGACATCATAACATATTGCAACGCTTGTCATTCATGTAATTTAAGGAAATCGCACTATCAACCTCCAGCGGAATTACAAAAACTAACAGTTCCACACTCAGTATTTGGGAGAATTTCCATGGACATAGTTGGACCTCTGAATCGTACCAGAAACGAAAATAACTATAGTCTAACAGTCATGGACTATCTCACTCGATATCCGGAATGCATAGCAATATCAGATATCACTGCCACCACACTAGCGAAATCATTCGTGACCGAAATCATATCCAGGCACGGAGCACCCAGTAAGTTAGTCAATTTGTAGCCAATTGACGTCCAAAGCTTTCGCCGAAATTTCCAAAACTCCGAGAATTTCCCACCTCCGTACCACTTCCTATCATCCTGAATGCAATGGATTGATATAGAGCCTACTGAAGCTTTCGTGGCCTGTGTTTGAAATAACAGTGTTTCTAGTCGGGATAAAGGCTGTCGTTGAGTAATTTTTTTTTTACAGAAGGAAGGAATTCTAGGCAATGACGGCCTTCAATCCCGACTAGAAACACTTTCATTTTATACCTACAGGGTCTGCAAAGAGTCTTAATTGCAATATCAATAATTTATTTCTTTTATCATTTAACTGTTAGTATAACTACTTCTCTTCGGGCTTGAAGGCCGTCGTTCTTTGGAATTTCTTCCTGACGTTTCGCTAGCGCGAGTGGCCAGCTTCTTCAGAGGCTTATTCATCTCCGATGACTCATCGAAGATGACTCATCTCCGAAGAAGCTGGCCACTCGCGCTAGCGAAACGTCAGGAAGAAATTCCAAAGAACGACGGCCTTCAAGCCCGAAGAGAAGTAGTTATACTAATAACCTCGGCCGCGAAAGCCTTAACAATTTTAACTGTTAGATAGTTTGCATTTTCAAATACCCATAAAAACGTCTTTTTAGTTGCCACTGCAAAAGCAACATGGAAGAGACTGAGACAAACTTTTATACAAAAACTGTCAGAAGAACCATTCAAAAGGTCTGGGCAGATGATGATGCAAAGGGGAAATGGGCATTTTTTTTATTCTCTTTTATTTTTAAAAGACACCTGCACCTCTCGGGCAACGAAACGAAATTTTTCTATTGCAGATAATGCCAACAATACCTTGTCGGGCGACAGACGTTGACGATGACGTTGGTGATGACAGCTCATCACAACTTACAGTTTCCGAGCCTGCTTTCGATTCCAGACCAGCATCGTCGATGAGTACGTCGACACCGATATTTAAAAAAGCTAAAATTCAAAGAATCTCGGGTATAAGAGATGCACTGAGTGAATCACTGATTCGAGTAGAAGAGGAAAAAAATGGAATACCTAAGGAGAAAAGAAGAATATCGACAGAACAGAGAGGAAATGGCTGAAGCAAATAAAAGTAGAAAAGAAATAGATGAAGACGAGTCATTTTTTAATAGCATTTTGCCACATGTAAAAACATTTGATGTAAGTTCCAAAATGCAATTTCGAATAAGTGTGCTTTAACTTGTACAGAAATACCTACTACAAACACAAGAAAACAATGCACAATCATCTAGTGAACAACAGACGCAAGTACTAGAACAACACCAAGCAACAACAAACAAAGACAATATACAATCCTCTACGGAACCTCATTTCACAGGTTTACGTTTTCAACAAAATATACTTTCAACATCAAGTCATTCATCAACTCATTCGGCTTATTTTCCACAAAATGAATTCTACAACCCTGGCAACCGAGCAACATACCCAGCAGAGTACAATGATCCGAGACCTTATAATCAGTTTGAAAATTAAAATGTAAAGATGAACTACGGATTGACCACCATAGCGTGTCGTCGCTTAGCATATGAAACGACCATTAAAAATAATATTACTGTTCCTAATAACTGGTTAGCGAACAAAGCGGCAGGTCTGGAATTGATGAGAAGTTTCTTGAAGCGACATCCTGCATTGAGTATCAGACAACCAGAGGGTTGTGCCTTCCTCGCGCCACAACATTCAACAAATATAATGTAGGAATATTTTTTGATGAATTGGAGAATGTTCTGAAGAGACACGAAAGTGTTGCTAACGGCTCCAGAATTTGAAATCTCGATGAAACAGGAACGACCACCGTCCAGAAGCCAAAGAAAGTCATTACTTGCAAAGGTGTTGAACAAGTCAGCCAAGTAACGAGTGGTGAGCGAGGTTCCTTAATTACAACATGCTGTTTTGTGAGCGCAACTGGAAATACCATTCCACCAGCTCTCGTATTTCCTCGCACACACTTCAAACCACATATGCTACGTGATGCCCCTCCTGGCAGATTAGGACTCGCAACGCCGTCGGGGTGGATGAATGGTCAGTTATTTGTTCAAGATATGCAGCACTTCATTAGCCAAACAAATTCTTCACTTGAGAATCCAACACTCTTACTTCTTGACAATCATGAAAGTCATCTCTCTGTCGGATGCATCGACTTGGCAAAGGCGAATGGTATGACAATTCTAACTTTACCGCCTCATTGCAGTAACAAACTGCAACTTCTAGATGTTGGAGTTTATTTCTCATTCAAAGCACACTATAACAGAGCAGTTGATTCGTGGCTTATGTGTCATCCCCGAATACCTATGACAATCTATGACATACCCGAGTGTATAACTACAGCTCTTCAGCATTCTATGACACCGATCAACATAGCATCAGGCTTCCACAAGTCAGGCATATTTCCATTCAATCGGGATATTTTCACAGATGATTTTCTACTAGCTGTGTCACTGACAGACCATTAGATCCTTCCTCGGATCCTTCTACGTCTACAAATGCTACTTCACCGACTCCATTGGATCCCATTGAAAACCAAAGCTCCGTTGAAACTAATGATGCTACTCCGTCTACTTCTGCAGTCAACTGCTCTGATAATGACTCCTTCTAGGCCCCCTTCATAAAAAATGACTTTGGAGATCCATCGTCAACTACGAAGAAATTCTTTTTTCCTAAAGCTTCTGGTAGGAAAAAATTCAAAAGAGGAAACGTGGAAGAAGCTTTATTTCGACGGACACTCCGGAAAAGTTAGAATTGGAAGCGGAAAGCGCTGAAAGACGAAAAGTTAAGGCAAATGTAGCTAAGAAAAAAATCGTTGTAGAATCAAGCTCCTCAAGTGAAGCGGACGAGGAAGAGTTGGGAAGTTCAGCATCAGAATACGATGAAACTATGGATGCCCCTCTAATAGGATTTGAAGAATTGGATAGAAAGATCGTGATCAACGATTATGTTCTTGTGAAGTTTCATGGAAAAAAGGTCACAAGATATTTTGTAGGTAGAATCTTGAGTGACAATTGTGAGGACTCTGAATATGACATAAGCTACCTAAGGAGAAGGGACAAGTCAAACAAGTTTTTCTATCCAAATGTTCCAGAAATTGCAAGTTTCTTTTCACAAGACGTTCTTATGATCCTTCCAAAGCCAACTTTATTTGGTAAAACTAAGAGACAGAACCAGTGCGTTATCTTCGAGGTTAATTTTGGACAGTTAGATGTTCACTAATAGGTATGTATCACTCTACCCCATGTCAAGTCTCAGTGGACCACCATGGGGTACATTGAGACAATTTGTATCACTATACTTGGAAGTGTGTATCTCATGAATTGATTTGTTTAATTTCAACTTTGGTTCTTTTTTTATTAAAGATATACTTAGCCGACATTATGATGTTTTTATTTCAAATAAATTCAATGATGGTTTAATTATAAACCAAAATGCAAAAAACCGTCTCACTGTGGACCACTCTCTCTTAACTGAAGATGTACTTGAAGACGTAACTGAAAAATCCATGGAAATTCAGTCCGAACATGCTGGGATGCAATATTTCAACATAGAAAACTTGCCAATTGTTTTTGATGTAGGAGAAAATAATGTTTTTAATGAGGAAGTTAACTTCGAAACTGAAAATTTGGGTGGAGTTAAAGATCAATTTAATAATAAAAGTAATATTCATAATGATGGTAGCCATAGTTCAAGTTTCAATGAAATATTATATTGGCCAAAAACACCTGATAGTAAAGGTAACAGACAGACAGAAAAACTTCCTTATGTAATTACTGGAACCGAATGGCGAGAGAACGAAAGGCATCAAGTGGAAGAAAAGATCAAAAATGAATCAGAAAAAGAAGAATGTCTTGAAAAAAAGAGAAAACAAGCTTCATTGAAAACTCAAAAGGAAAAAAAACAAGAATAGAAAAAAAAAAATAAGTACGAAGCAAATCACAAAACAACAAAAGAAGAAACAGCCAAACAAAAAAGAAAATGCGGAACCTGCAATTATCCAACCAAACATTTTGAAGCACCAGACTCAAATTTCGGAAGCCTTACCCCAGAAAATGTTAAAAAAGTCACGAAAAATGTATTTAAGAAAAAAAACATTGAAATTCACTCCAATATTATTTTGAAATCTTGCCAAAACTCAAAAGATTTGAGTGTTTTTCTACGGCAGATTGGGCTTGCACAGGATTTGAATATTAAGAAAACTGTGGGTTTATGTTTCAGTTGTGCTTTCAATTGTACTGTAAACGATTACGCAATTCGGTGTTATAGCTGTGAGAGAGCCTATCATGTTAGGTGTTTGAAAAAAAATAATATTCATAAGTCTAATTCTGAAGTTTTTCACTGTTCAACTTGTTTGAAAAAATTGTAGCTGCTGCAATTTTTTGCTTCCCAATTTGAGAGCAAACAAAACCGTCTGCGGAAACATAATTTTTGTCCAGACTGTTTTACTCTTATTGGCACTGAGAAATTATTTGACACTTCATCATTATCGAAGTAAAATTAAGGACTGTTCTCAACATTTTTGAAGCTACTATTCAGTTTGAATGAAACAGTATGGAAACTATTTGACCTTTTATTTAATACCCTCTGGAAATTTTTCATTTCAATATATAAAATAATTTGAAAGTTATAATATCAAATGCAATGATAGAACCTTAAGGGGACAATCACTGACAGGTTCAGTAAAACTATCACAGAGGAAATATCAAGTATTTTATGTTCAATATAAAATAAGTTCAGGCGCCTAAGTTCTCACCCTAGGAGGTGAATTCCTAACCGAATGTTTCTATAGGATAAGATTTGTATTTCTTTCATTCGATTGAGATGAGTTGGTTGCGTAATCGACCCCTCTCGTACTTTTGCCTGAAAAAATTATCATGAAGGCCTAGTTAATGCATAGTGCATAAGTTAATGGATAATGCATAACTCAAATTAGGGAAAATTACACCTACCAGCTGAAAACTGACACTTTTGACACCTTATTATCGTTTAAATATATTGAATAAGATTTATTTGTTATGCACTATTCATTCAGTCTGCCTAAACAATATACATATTTTAAATTCTTCTTCTTCTTTTACGTTTGGGTGGTCGTTGCTTCCTTTGGGCAGGCGCAGTTGACCAATGGACTTGTTACATAACAATCTGTTAAGTCCCAAGCGTTCTCCTGGGATATAGGTTATCTTGCTTGTGCAATCCTATATCCAAATACTAACTGTCGAAATTTTTTTTTCAATTCAATTCAATTCATTAACTTATTTGATAACAAATACATATATTTTGGTTGTTGCTATATAGAGGCATCTGGTTTAGGAGTCGATATTGCCTAGGCAAAGATGCCTGTATTGCATTTCGGCACCCTTCCAGTTGCTTTCAAATTTGTTATATATGTAGATAAGTAGCGAGTATAGAATATATAATCAATCAAATAGAAGTTTGTTATAATAATGAGGATGAACCAAGGGAGACATATGGATTTGTTTTTTGTTTTATGTTATTTTTTTTATATATGCATCACGGAATCAACAGAATTAATAATTATGCCACTGTCGAAATTTTATCTACCGGAATTTATCGAGGTTAAGTAATACAAATTTCTTTACTTTCATTTCAAAGGTCTTGTGATTTTCTATTTTTCTAAGGTCAGGTGGGATGAGATTGAAAAATTTTGGACCGAAATACATAAATGATCTTTGCGTTAGAGATTTTCTGAAAGAGTTCCAACAATTTTCGTTACTAGCAGATATAATGGTTTGTATTTCGGTTTATGTGCAATTGAATGAGTATGTATGTCCAAATCTGTAGTCGAAGGTGCTGAAAGGTGTATTAGTACGGGAACAGAATAGAGATAGGTAGGCAAAGGATTTACAGTGGATGTTCGTGTGAGGGCAGGAACTAAGGTATAGTTTCCCTTATATAAAAGCTCAGAGGTTAATATGGTTATGTCGCATATAATGTATGATCTCCTTAATGATTCTGATAGAAGTGTTACTTAAAACAGTAAACATATCAAGAGGGGCAGGTATGCCACATTTAATAAAAGTATAGTGAATATCATAATTCGGTATAGCATATATAGGGCATTCTAGAAAAATATGATTGATTGTTTGCGGTTGTCCACATTCACAATATGGGTTATCATGAATACCTATTTGAAATAGATGCCATTTGCTGCTACAATGTCCTGCTGTATGATACTGGTAATGTGTCTACGATCCATGTGAGGTATTTGCATATACCATGGTATACGGGGGAAAGTTGTTTGTACCCTAGAGTATGAGGTGCCCTTATGTTGTATGTCTTTGTGCCATTGTAAATAAATTTTTTTATTGATTGTTCGTTTCAGGTAAGGTGAAAAGTTATATTTGTCAAGTTTGATATCCAGCGGAATGTTCATGGTTGTGCCTAGTTTTGCCAATACGAATGCTATGTGACCAGGTATCCATGCAAATTTGAATGATATGTTATTATGTTGTGATACCCTTACCATGTCTATAATACATAATGTAATATAATCATGAGTAGATGGATAAATTGTATTGTTTATTGTCTAATGCACTCTTGGAGTCTGTTAGTATAAGGTTTTTAGTTAATTGTTTGTGAATGCAGACCCTCATACCTTCATGTATGGCAATGAGTTCAGCATCACATTTTAAATTGATCCTGTCCTGTCCTTGTCAAACATTAATGAAATGCAGACGAGTTCTGAAATTTAACAGTAAATTCCATCGATTCCATCAGTTCTATCACTGATGATAATAAAAAAACTATTTTGATAGATGGATTTAAGAACTTGCCTGATGAACACGAAGGAGGCTGTACTGTAATCTAGAAATAAATATGTCTCAAGTAACTTCAAGTGAAAAACACATAAAACCATTTTCATAATAAATATTACAGTATGGTATTTATGTTTTTTGTTCACAGTTAGCAAAGAACTACCCAATTAAGGTGGAGGAATAAATAATTCAAATAGAGAAATCCACAATGATTTAAAATGGTGAATAGATAAAAGTGAAACTGATTTTTTTTAATAATTTCATTTAATTTCAATAACAATTAACAAAGAACCGCCCAGAGATACTTATGAAAATTTCAGAATGGGTAAATCTGATGGTAATATCTTGAAAGGTTGTTTGACATTAAGCAATGTTGTGTATGTATTATTCATTATAATATGATTATGATTTTTATCACATATTTTGTTATTCACCAATCAATTCTTTAGGGTTTGAAAACCCAAGAACATCATTCATCATTTCACAAGTTGTAAAAAGGAACTAGTCAAAAAAATCACAAAGACTGTAATTTCATTGGAATTTCGCACAATCGCTATGATGATTCGATAAAAGGTATTGCTTTGTTGTCATCGTATTGGAATAAGGAATTATTGAATACGCATTGAAAACTTCCTTATGGATACAATAATACTGGGTAGTTTTTCAAAGAAATTCTTCTCTAGAATAGATAATAAAAAACTATTCTAGGACCTGTCTTGCATGAACTCCACACACATTTATAGGATTCCTAAATGAATGGTTGCATTCAATCAAGACACACATTTACCAAATGCACATTGAAATGAAAATGGAAGACACAAATACAGTTACATGCACAAAGATAAATAGAGCTCCTGAATAATCCTTCATTGAAAAATGCATTGATCTTTCAATCGAGTGATATTTCAAGTACTCCAAAAAAAGTGTGAAATTTTCACTTTTAAAGATTTCCCTTTGGAATTTTTCTGTACTATAACTTCTAGAGAGTCTGATTTATGACTAATCTATTATGTTCTATCCTCAAAACATAATGATGGTTTTCAAGTTTGAATCAATGAAAAGACCAACAATCCATCACATTTCCCATTATTTAATTTTTTAAGCTGAATTTTTTGATTTGATGAATAATGAACAAATTAAAATTGATATATCGCAAAATGAGATTTATTAAAAAGAAAAAACATTTTTTCACCTTTTGTGGCATATTTTCGTGTTATGCTATTGATTATATTCCTTTTTCAGATAACATACAAAAAATGAGTAAAAAAAATGGACGAGCAGAAACTGAAGATTCGAATTCTCCAACAGAAAAATAGGCGGCTCACAAAGAAAATTAATGATTTGAAGCAACTCTTGGGGCATTTGAAATCAAGAAACCTAATTTCAAGTGGTGCTTATGATAACTTGATGGTAATGTATTTTCCTGATTCACAACAATAGGCCCTATGCTGTATCATGTCTGTTGAAAATATTGTCACTTTTATCCGCCACTTCCGTTATTTTGTTGTGGTACAGCATAGTGATACAGCATAAAGCTGAATATTATTAGTTTTTTCTACACCAATACTATAATAATACTCTTATAGGCCCATAATCTGTTTCATAATGAGATTCATTATGAAACGGATTGGAAATCTGTATTGTAATGAAAAATCTGTGTATCATAATGGGCTCATTATGATGCAGATCTGACATTACGATGACATATTTTTAATAAATTGAAAATTGAATTCAGTGGTGTTAAACTACATTGAAAGTGTCATTACGATGACAGATTTTCATTCAATTGGAGATCCAATTCAGTGGTGGAAGAATACTTTGACAATTCGGTTCAGAATAAAATCAGAATATACAGAAAACAGTTATTGAGAAATGAAGAAATAAATGTAAATATCCCTTCCACTTCCAAATCAGTGGAATCCACAATACAAATATAATATTTATAGATCTTTATTATTTATCGAATGTAGAAAAATAGCGTAAGCAACTCTCATGTAATGGTTATATATACTCGCATAAGCCTTATATGAAACTCACCTTTGTTTCGTATCCCGGTTATAGATAGATAGATACTTTATTGGTGTTTCACAATATTTGTTTACACAAGTCAGTTACAGGTTAGCATATCCACTAGAATTTAAAACAATCAAAAAATACACATACACAAACATCAATAAAACTTGGTTAATATCAAACACAATAGTCTTAAATAGCATCAAAATTTTTATTGAAATATTCATCATTAGCATAAAAACATTTTTTAATCAGGTACATGGTAGGCTGAGATCTTTGATGGAGGGTGGCAATATATTGAACATTTTAGGGGAAAGGTACTGCACACCTGTTTGTGCCTTACACAATCAAAAGCCTTTGTCAAGTCACAAAATATACTACCTATGTATTCCTTATTGTTGAAGCCTTCTTCAGTTATCGAGATCAATTTATTTATAGCATCTGTTGTAGAATATAACTTCCTGAATCTATATTGAGATATATTAAATAAACTTAGAGAATCAAAGTAAGCCACCATCCTCGTCTTCAGAGCTTTTTCGAATATTTTGCTTAAAATGGGAATAATAGCAATTGGCCTAAAATTATAGCAAGTATTGTGTGAACCTTTTTCATAGATAGGAAGCATTTTTGTTAACTTGAATGATTCTGGAAATATTGAGGATCTTTGACAAAAATTGAAGAATTTTGTGAGATGCACTGCAATGTCATTGCCAATACTTTTGTATTAATCGCCTTCATTGTAATATCGTTGCATGATATACTATTGATTGATAATCGCAGAACAGAGAAGTGATGAGAAAATCGGTTGTCTTTAAAGTCGGTTTACTGACGATAGTTGAACGTGACACCGTCATAAGAACATACTGATGGAATGGTTGCATTTTTCAAAAGAAAATTTTAATTTTGATTGTTTGATTGATGAGATTTTGTGTGGATATAGAGAAGAAGGTAAATGGAAATCACAATGGAATTGATCATGTTACATTTACTTGTACGCATAAATACAATTATGTCAATTTTATTTTTTCTGTTAACTTATTGTTATAGTTTTTGTCAATTATAGCATAACCTACAATCGCTGCACTAGCGGACCGATGTTATTTATTTTAATGATGAAAGCACGAATATTCGACAATATATCACTGAACATATATTAAATACCGAAAGAATCATTATCTTTATCGCATCAATTATTGTTGCTATAAACAATTGAAACCACATTCACTTTTCACTGCACTTCATACTTGACGAAAACGTGTAAATGTATTATTGTATAGCAGCAGTCTACGCGGACGCATCGCTCACTGGAGTAGGAGAGAGACAGATGTCGAACGCTGCCGAACGCGCAGGCCGATTGTGCCTCTCTGTCGCTCGTTCCGCGGTCTCGCTTGCACTTCAAGCCTTAAATGGAACGCCTCAGAGCGAGGTAACGCCGCATGAGTCATGTTTTTTGGTGCGTGCAGCCGGCTCCATCGAATTATAAGACGTTGTCACGTCAAAAAATCATTTATTGAATACTTTTATGCATGCCATTCCATCTGTCTATCAATTCTTACAATTCACATTTGGGGAAGAATTATTTGAAATATAGGTGGTGAATGTGGTTATGATTTTTTTTAATGTCAATACAAATAGGTATTCAAATTTATGATATGAATCTCATTTGATTGTTTTTTTCCAAATCTAATAATTTTTTATTCTGGAATGAAAATGCCATCAACAAAGAATTTTATTTTATTTCCCCATTGTGTTTCAGGAATATCATAAATGAGTAGTAGATTATTTGTGAGTTTGAAAATGAAGACCATCGCCATGAAATATAGTATTTTTTCAACACACTTCCAATCCGTTATTTTCAATATAGATATAATTGATGTGTATCTATTAGATCCCATAATATAATCCTAATACCTCCGTTTTGGAGTTTTTGCAAAACGCTCCCCTTGAACTACACCTCTATTAATAATTAATTTATCAGAGACTGATTTGCCTGATTTGCATAGTTGCTTTCTGTTTGGGAGACAATCCTCGAACCATTTGAAGACTTGAAGTTGTAACTAAAATTTTTTCAACTGCAGATTCTTTATTTTTGAAGTACAATATCTTGAAAAATATCTTCTCAGAGGTTTCTGTTTCCAATGATTGTATTGGGTAAATCTTTGGTAGCTACCCAGGTAGCCAGACTGACGAATATGACGTCTACAGGACCGCTATTTTAGGTCTTTTGGTCTCTCACGTCTTTTGACCAGAAGTTGACGTCATGTGGACGTCATTCTTGTGACGTCCTTTGGACAGCCACTGTTCAACGTCGTAAAGACGTCAATCTGTGGTCTCAATAGCTTCGTTTTGGTTTCGAAAAACAAGAGTTCTAAGACTTGACTTGACTTGATGAATTTGATATCCCAGAACCCAATATTTCCCAAAACCAGAACAAACTTTAAATGTGGTCCAATGGAATCAAAATCAAACGAGAAACACATCGAAGGCCTACCACAACTAAACTGCTCATTATTCTCGATTCTCGAGCCATCTATTTATTCCCCTAGGTCATCTTCAGATTTTAAATTTAGCGCCAAAGACCATTCCCATATTACCGGTAAAAGACAACACTCGCGGCTTTTTTCGTATCAGCGCAGCGTATCTCTTTCTAACGCGCGGTCTTCAGATCGCTCTATGTTACTTCAAACGTTTGAAAATTAACTTGAGAGACCCCCAGCGGTCCCTTCGCGAAATCGACTAAACAAGTGCCAGAAAAGTGGCGGGCTTTAGCGTGGCGATTGGCGACATGCCGACCCGCGGCAGTCGACGTTGAAGTAAACAGCTAATAGGTACATCTAAAAATAGTGAAGTAAAACTTCAAAATACCAGTGTTTTACCGCGAGTTATGGGACACCGATGACCTGAACGCCCTCTAACCACACGCGCCACATACGCCCCCCAGGAAGCGGATGCTGTGTCAGCCCAATTTGATAAGAAGTTTATATAAAAGGTTTTTTATGACGCCTCTCGTCACTCTTTACTTGTTCTTAGTGTTATACAGAATATAAGTAAATTGTCATTTTCCAATTTCAAAGTTTTTCCTTCTTTTTAAAAATTGTTTTCGCAAAGCCACGACGAAAACTGGCGCAGTCGTTCGGATTTTGTCAAACGAAGTTCTTATCGCATATTATTTCGTTTCGTATCAACGATTCATTGGCAAGAACCACCCGAAGAAGCTGAGGAGCCGAGATTTTGGAAAAACCTGCCGGACAAGGACAAGCATCGCCGAATCCGACTTCACGAAGACCAGGGACAACAGACAAGCATCGCTGGACTCCTATTGGCACCCTAGACGTTAAGGTAGAATTAAGAAGAAACAAAGAAGCAAAGAAACAAAGAAACCAGAAGACTGATTAGAATAAGAATGATAACTACGATCATCGCAATACTGTAAGTCGAATTTAAGTACATTCCAAACCTTTCCAAATCCCAAATTTGACCCTACCCTTAAGTGATTGTATTATAATTTTTCGTTATATTTAACATATCTTTCTGAATTTCATTCAATTTGCGCGAACAAGTTTTATGAATTTTGAGAACGATTTAGATAACTTAGCTAACCTATTAGAAACTTCATTTAGAGAAAATATGCCAGAAACAACTAATTATCAATTATTAAGATTACATATCGATACTATTCCACAATATGAAGGAAATCCTCACACATTAGGAATTTTTCTAGATACTTGTGAAAACCTCATTGCCACATTTCAAAGTCAAACCGATCAAACATTAAATAGATTTTTATTGAGAGCAATTATTGGAAAATTATCAGGCAGAGCACTAACACTCATTGGTTCTCGCATAGAATTAAAAACTTGGACAGATATAAAAGCTGCTTTACAACTTAGTTTTGGTGATCAAAGAAATCTTGATTGTTTAGTACAGGATTTAATTTCTCTATCACCCACAAAAAATGAATCGCCGTATAATTTTGGTATGAGATGCCAAGATTCTAGAAGTCTTATAGTATCAAAAATTAATAATTCCCTAATAACACCTCAAGAAAAAATTTTACAAATAAACAACTACGATGAATTAGCTTTAAAAACATTCATTCGAAACCTCTCAGGACAATTACAAAATAACGTCAGATTAAGAAACCCAGATTCACTCGAAAAAGCAATGTCACTAGTCATTGAAGAAGAAAACTTCCTTTATTCACAAAACAGAGTAAATAATGTAAATACGCATTCCGTTAAACTATTTAATAGAGTCACGCCATTACATCAAAAACCTAATATATCTAACCCTCCAAAAATTTATTATCCCCCAATTACTCAAAATAATTATAGACCCCCTCAAAATAATTTCGTGAAACCAAACTTTCCACCATTTCTAAATCAAATGAATAATAATCAAAGAATACCATTCCAATCATTTCAAAGACCTCAATTTACACCTCTAACTTGGAAACCAAATAATAATTTCCCCACGCAAAAACATCCATTTTTCACAAATCAACAAACACAAAGAATACGATATCCACAACCAACAAACCAACAATTTAAACCTGAACCCATGGACACATCTTCAGGAAATACAAAAATAAAACCTCAAAATAATTTCCACGCCACCGAACTTTTCAACCAAGAATTTCAAAATGAATATGACCCTGAAAATTACTATTTTGAAAGCGAACAAGATTTTGAATCATTCTGTAATGAAAACTATCAATATCAACCGGAAAATGAGACATCGCATTCTCATACTGTTGAGAATCCACATAATTCGGAATATGAAAATCCATATAATAACTATGAAAACGAAAATATAAATTCAAATTTTCACAAAGAGGATGTTTCACAGGACCAAACATAATAACATATCTAGTCAAAGCTAACCTACCATATATCTTTATACCGGAATTAAACGCTAATTTTCTTATAGATACGGGAAGTACAAGAAGCCTCATTAAACCAGAACTAGCTTATAAATTTTATAGGAATAATATTTTTAAAGAAGATTTCAACATACAAACTGCACATAACATCAGCTACCATGATGAAGTAGTCAATATCCCCATTTTTAAACAATTCAACGAAAACAAAATTCACAAATTTTACTTATTCAATTTCAGTAATAAATATGATGGATTAATCGGAATAAACTTTCTTGAACAAATAAAAGCATCTGTAGATCTTAATACAAAGCAAATAATAACACCCCGTGCTAAAATACCTATAATTTACGAATCGGAAAAATACTCTAACCTAAAGAAAAATCTTGAAAAAAATAATCACATTATAAATGTTCCTCCTCGAACAACAATGATAGTTAAAATACCCGTTAACAAAGAAAAAGGCATAGGATTTATGAAATATAGAAAATTTGAAAAATTAGTCGAATCACCTCAAGCCCTTGTTAATATCGAAAATCACTTTGCATATACTACGATTACAAATGCACATACACTTCCAATCAGAATATCAATTGGCAAACCACTTAACATTGAATTATTAAATATGATCGAAACAAATTTTATTGAAAAAATGGAAACTGATGAAGAATTAGATACATTCAAAGATAATTTACTAAAAGCTAACATGAAAAATTTACGACTTGACCACTGTAATAAAGAAGAAAAGGAAGCTATAAGAAACCTTTGTTTTAAATATAGAGACATTTTCTATAATGATAAAATTCCATTAACTTTTACAAATGAAATCCGACATAAAATAAAACTGACAGACGAAAGCCCTATTTTTACTAAGACCTATAGATATCCCGAAGTTCACAAACAAGAAGTTAAAAATCAAATTCAAAAAATGTTAAATCAAGGAATAATACAACCATCAACTTCACCTTTTTCAAGCCCTATTTGGATAGTTCCAAAGAAATTAGATGCCTCTGGACAAAAAAAATGGAGACTTGTTATTGACTATCGTAAACTCAACGAACGAACCGTAGATGATAAATACCCATTACCAAACATAAACGATATTTTAGACAAGTTAGGAAAAAGCCAATATTTTACAACATTGGATCTAGCAAACGGTTTTCATCAAATTGAAATGCACCCTGATGACATTCAAAAAACCGCTTTTTCAACTGAAAATGGACATTACGAATACAAGCGAATGCCCTTTGGTTTAAAAAACGCCCCAAGTACCTTTCAAAGAGTAATGGATAATATTCTACGAGGACTACAAAACGAAACTTGCTTAGTATACTTGGACGACATAGTAATTTTCAGCACATCCCTCCAAGAACACATCGAACGTTTACAAAATGTATTTGAAAGATTAAGACAAGCCAATTTCAAAATTCAATTAGACAAATCAGAATTTTTAAGAAAAGAAACGAACTATTTAGGACATGTAATAACACCAGACGGAGTAAAACCGAATCCAGATAAAATAGACGCGATAAAAAAATTCCCTATACCAAAAACGCCCAAAGAAATCAAAAGCTTTTTAGGACTTATAGGCTACTACAGAAAATTCATTAAAGACTTTGCAAAAATAACGAAACCATTAACCTTATGTTTAAAGAAAGAGTCGAAAGTAATACACGATACAAAATTCATAACAGCATTTAACACCTGTAAAAATCTTTTGATTAATGCACCTATACTGCAATATCCAAATTTTCAAAATAAATTCATTTTAACAACTGATGCATCGAACATAGCATTAGGAGCCGTTTTATCTCAAGGAACAATTGGTTCAGATAAACCAATAGCTTTTGCCTCAAGAACTTTAAATGAATCAGAACAAAAATATAGTACCATAGAAAAAGAATTACTCGCTATCGTATGGGCCTGCAAATACTTTAGACCTTACTTATTTGGCAGAAAATTTACGATATACACAGATCACCGCCCCCTTGTTTGGTTATTTAAACTCAAAGAGCCTAACTCAAAACTAGTACGCTGGAGACTAAAACTTGAAGAATTTGACTACGAAGTTGTATATAAAAAAGGTAAACTAAATACAAACGCCGACGCATTATCTAGAATTCAAATAAACGCTATAGAAAATGAATCAACGACTAATAACCCCGGAGATATAGTCGAAGAAACCATATCTTTATTAAGAGATTTATCAGAACACCCTATTGCAAGTACAAGTAAAACCCAACCTAAACAAAAAATTAAAATTTTATCAGATATCCAAATTAAACCACCCGAACGGACTAAAGAACCAACACCCTCAGAAGAAGACTCAGATAATACCCAACACAGTAACGCAAATGAAACGACTAATGATGGAATAAAAATTTATGATGAAATAATAAATAATAAACTCAATCAAATATTAATTTTTCCGCACATCTACCCCATATTAAAAGTTAAACATGAAAATTATAAAAATCATAGAATATACACAGTCAAAATTCCAGAAAAAAATAACGAAGCCTTAATATTCGAATTTTTCAGAGATTACACTATTCAAAACAAAACATATTGTATGTATTTCCATTCTGAAAAACTTTACCAAGATTTCAACAAAGTATACTTAGAACATTTTTCAGAAAACGGACCAAAAGTCATTAGATGCACGAAAAACGTTAATACTGTAACTAACAAAGAAGATCAACTTCTATTTACAAAACACCATCATGAAAGTAAAACAAACCACCGAGGAATTAACGAAACTTTAGAAAAACTAAAACGAAATTATTATTGGATTGATATGAAAACGACCGTCACAGACTATATAAACTCGTGTGACATATGTCAAAGAACAAAATACGCTAGGAAAAACCCCTATGTACCTCTCATGCTAACGGAAACACCTTCAAAGCCTTTTCAAATTGTTCACATAGACATATTTCAATATGACAAACAACTGTACCTAACATTAACTGACGCATTTTCAAAATTTGCCCAAGCAATACCAATCGAAGGAAAAACCGCTATTAATATTAGTAAAGCCCTAATTAAATATTTTTCATCTTTCGGAATACCAGAAAATCTAATCATAGATAATGGAACAGAATTTAATAATGAAACAGTAAAAGAAATTTTAAACCTGCATAAAATAAAAATTCATTTTACCACCCCTAAACATCATGAATCGAATGGAGTAGTTGAAAGATTTCATTCAACAATTATAGAACACCTAAGAATATTACAAGAATTATATCCAGAAGAAAATGATCTTATGGATTACGCGATAATAGGTTATAATGAATCCATACACAGTTCTACGAATTTCAAACCTTTTGAATTAGTTTTTGGACACACAAATTCACGTGATCCCTATGAATTATTTACGCCAACCTCCTTTTTCACGGATTATGCCGAAAACCATAAAAAGAAATTAGAACATGTATATGATAAAACAAAACGGTTAATTGAATCAAAGAAAGAAAAAGTAATTGAAAAAACAAACATACATGGAAATACTAATGACGATTATCAAGTAGGACAAACCGTATTCAAGCAAACTCAAGAAAGAAATAAAAAATTAAATAAATTTACCGGACCTTTTACTATATCAAAATTACTAGAGAGAAACAGAGTTGAAATAACAAATAAAAATAACCCTAATAAAAAAGAAATCGTTCATATTAAAGAACTAAGGAAAAAACTTCTTATTTCAGACTCTTCGCCCAAACCAACGCGGAATTGACACCAACATTCCACGAACTTAACGATAACCCTGGACTACTACCACTGAAATTAGGAAATGCCCAAAATAAAATAGACCAATGGTCGTTTGTTCAAGTATTTGACATAACAAATGTAATAAGAGAATTCACTATTCTAAAAGAGAGACTTGACAGATTGAAATTTGCCATCGATAACAAAACGTATGGAACTAGCTACAAAACAGAATTTTATAATTCTTATTACTTGACAGAATTATTAGAAAAGAAAATAACAACCCAAATCAAACAACTTAATCCGCTAATTAAAAGAAGACCTAAAAGAGGACTTATCGACGGATTAGGATCAATTATAAGATCATAACTGGCAATTTAGATCAAAATGACGCAGAAAAATATGATAGAGCAATTGAAATACTTTCTTCAAATCAAAATAAAATGAAAACGCTTGTATCAGAGCAAATTACACTTTTACAAAGATCAATCGATAATTTTGAAAATAATACAAAAACCCTTCTACACAATCAAGAACTCTTACAATCACGTCTAGAACTTATTGAAAATCTCATACACACTCAAGAAGTAGAAAAAATTGAAACTGAACAATTTTTGATAGTACAATTAACAATTTCACAAATAACAACCGCATTCCAAGCAATATATGATATTCTAGAGAAAATTGAAATTGCTATAACTTTCTCAAAACTAAACATTTTTCATAATTCCATGGCTGAACCAAATGAAATCTTAGATGAAGTTGAGAAAATAAATAAATATTTAACTGTAGGAAAATTACCATTTGAACCAAAGCTTGATAATATATTATTATTCGAAAAAATAATGGAAATTAGTGCATATTCAAAACAGAATAAGGTAATCTTCATAATTGATATACCTATAGTCGAAATCGAGAATTATAATTACTATCATTTATATTCCTTACCAACTCCTAAAAATAATTCATTTCAAATGATAATTCCGAAATCCAAATACCTTATCCTGAACGAGCAAAATTATGTACTTTTCGACATAAATTGTCATGAAATTGTAAATGAAGAATTTTTGTGTCAACTCAACAATCCTGAAGTAATCACAGAAGATGCCCCGTGCGAAATTCAAATGCTAAAATATTCAAAGAAATTGACAAACTGCAACTTAGTACCTGTTGAAATAAACCGAATGAAAATCCAAAAGATAGAAGAAAACAAATGGATTGTTATCACTCCAAGCCAAAAGGTCGCAAAACAGATTTGTCAAAATAATCGAGAGTCAATCCCTCTCCAAGGAACTTTTGTCTTAGAACTTGCATCTCAGTGTGAAATAAAAATAGAAAATACAGTCATGAGAAGTTTTCAAAACCCAACAATTGAATTTAAACCATTCAAATTTCCAAAACTAGATTTTGAAAGTAATCACTCAAATCTAAATTTCAAATTTCGAAAAATCGATCCGATTAAACTGGAAGCCCTCAACCTAGACGAAATGAAACACATCCAAGAAACGCTGGAAATCAAGAAAGAAGAAAGCAAGAAAATTCTGGATGTACCAATTAGTTCGAAATCGATTGATATTTGGACAATTATTTTATATGTCATATTTTTCATAGTTATCCTGTATGGAGTCTACCGTTTCTATGTAACTAGATGCCGAGCCATACCGGATGCCGTAACAAAGGAAGAACCCAAGGTCGCCTTCAGAAATTCCGCAGTTAACCCGGAAATTTCACTCTAAGGATGGAGGAGTTATGGGACACCGATGACCTGAACGCCCTCTAACCACACGCGCCACATACGCCCCCCAGGAAGCGGATGCTGTGTCAGCCCAATTTGATAAGAAGTTTATATAAACTGTTTTGTATGACGCCTCTCGTCACTCTTTACTTGTTCTTAGTGTTATACAGAATATAAGTAAATTGTCATTTTCCAATTTCAAAGTTTTTCCTTCTTTTTAAAAATTGTTTTCGCAAAGCCACGACGAAAACTTGCTATTGCTATTGCATAACTAATAACTATCTTATGAAAATAGAACAAATGCAACATCACACTTTTTCTTAACTCATTGATCAGTGGCTACTCTTTCTATGATTCAGTTGGTCTAGGGCATGGGTGATTATTTCATGAATCTCTAAACCAAATATATAAATTTTGCACATCTTAATGAAACTTCCGTACAGAAACGGACTAAGCGTTACCTACAATCTCTTTCCAAGCTTTATTGGATTACGATAGCCCAATGTGGTTGGATTATCAACGTAATTAATATAAATTGAATATTTTTTTATTTCCCAAAACGCTCGTGAACAGATTGTTGTAGCAATTGCAGGAACGACTCACTAGTGATTTAACTTACGATGAGCATAGGTGGTATAACAGCTGCTTGATTGCAATGCCAGAAACGGGCCTTTCACTTTATCGGCGATGGTTCTTCCAATTTTCTCCACGAGATACAAACCACACCAATAGCCACAAATAAAGTAATTAGTTTTCCTATTGACACACCAACTTCGTGGGGGAAAACAACCAAAAAGCCGACACGGGCGTAATGGTAACTTTGAAAAATACTTGATAGCTGCAACGAGCATAAAACAGGTAGCGAACGAATATAGTTCTCGACGGGTTGAGTCAATGAATTCAACTTCGATATACAGTATATCCCTGTAATTTTTTTTGACAGTTTTTTTTTCAGTAAACAAAAATAAATAACCACATTTATTCTAAACCATACTCTACACCTATTTTTCCTTCAGTCTTTTTCGTATATCATGAAATAGAATCGCACAGGGGAATTTTTCTTTTTAAAATAATTTATACCACCCTGTCGACGAAGAGTAACGCCAAAAAAATATTTTTTTCATCATGAAGTTTTGAAAATTATACCGTACAACGTCCGACCTTGAAAAATTGTCTCGTTCAAAAGTTAACAAGGAGGTAGATACTTTTAACGTCCTCACTATATAATTTTATATAACTCAATTCCCGTAGGTGCTGCAGGAAATTTTAACAGAACTCAACATTACAAATTCAACGTGGTGTAAAGGGGCGCGAGACAACTATCAGCAGGTGATATTTTCCATCGATTCCAGTGACAGATGCGACCAAATTTTGAGAATCCTCAAAGAAAATGGAATCGGCCATCGATTCAACTCAGTCGTCAGTGTCATTCCTTGCTCTATCCAGTATCACGCCAATCCGGATTTAGAGTTGAGAGAAGATGAGATCATTGATGAGTGAGTATTACTATTTACTTCTCAAAATTTTGTAACATTTCCTCAAAAATCTACTTACAACAACAAAATGGGAATATGAACATGAACACTCAAATGAATTAGAACAGTTTGTTCAAAATATGAATTTGTCAAGATCTTCAACTGGAAGTTCAACAGTGGCATTTAATTTCTTTTGTAACCTTTTTGTTGAATGAAACCTTTTTATTCCTCCTAGTCTGAGGTATTTTTTGAATGCAATCATCAAATTCATGACAAACAATGTCTTGAAAAATACCAAAACGAAATCTTTGAATAGAAACAATGGTGGGTCTCGATGTTTTTACCAGCTCTTATTTTGCAGCGGTACTTTAAAAAATGACCCTCTCGTCAATAGATGACATAGTATGTACTAATATTTATTTGAATAGAAACAATGGAGGGTTCTGAAATCAATTTCATATCAAGCTGAGTTAAGCAGTGTCTTCTTGAAATCCAGATTTGCAATATATGTAGCCGAAAGCTCCGGAAGTCAAAATTCCAGCACACGGCCCTTAAGCCCGAAAAACCGAAGATGTATTAACACCGGCCGTGAAAGCCTACATTCTTTCATTGATTTTGAATAAACTTTGAAGTATTCATTTGATTTTCTACTCAATTTCTATGTACAGTATCATATTCGAAATCGGTATCTGCCAGTTCGCACTATCTCTCGTAAATGAATATTGAAAATAGTGTATCGAGAAGCGTTTATATAGTAATAATCAGCACGTTAGGAGGGGTAATAAACCTGAACACCTAAGGTATACATCTGCTGATCAGGTTCTGACATGCACCCCCATACAGCTGAGGATTAACGGTCTGAACACCTGTGGATGAGGTTATTAACCTGAACACCTGTGGTGAACAACTGCTGCATGAACCCCCATACTGCTGAGGATCAACGGTCTGAAAACCTGTTATCAACCTAAATACCTGTGTTGTTGCCCCCCTCCCCCAACCATTCCTTTCATAATATATAAAACGGTATTCTAAGTAAACATAACGATAATAAGTTATCTGAATCATAAACAAGATGTGAAGCTGAGTTTGATTTGAGCGACGACAGTACTTTCAAGAAGATACCTTCAGTATTGTTGGGTCAAAGGTGATATTATTTGAACAGTTCAAGGCAAAATTTATATCAGTGAGTCTGAATTACGATTACGAGTTCACTACGTGTATTCAAATATCAGGTAATAAGAATGACACCATAAGTTTCAATGAGGTGGAGTGGCAAGAATTCGTAGACCTGCAAGGAGTGATAACCAATTATCTGAACTCCAACGTAGAAGAGCATGTCGACAGCAGAAGATTCAGTTTGCAGAATATGGATGGTGACGTGCTGGAAAATGCTATCAAGATACTTCAACCCAGACAAAATTCAGGGTCAGGAAACACTGGTATTATATTGGAAATGGTATATTTGTATCCCGATATCTTCAAAAAATATTGTGGAAAATGAAACAACTAAGATTTAACGAACAGTGTAATACTGTACAAAAACTTGTTGTATGGAGTTCTGGGTATAGACTCTCAAGGCAGAGGTACTGGGAAATAGTGGCTTGTGACAGAATGCATTACCAGCGCCGTATTAAGAAACTGGCTGAAATTATCATTCCTATATGAGATTATTAGATTAAATATATATAATAATTAGATGTGAAATATATTCAGAAATATTTAAATTAAACGGTTATATGAATTTCACTCCACAATTTTATAACACATCACGTTTGTCAACCCAAGTCAAATGTCAAGATCCAGCCAATTATTGAATATCTTATTTCCTTTGCGTCTAATGATTTTTTCAACTAGGTGCACGTCCGGATATTTAGAAATTTGTAGTTCTTCAGTATAAAAGACACCTTTGATCTCCTGCCCTGCTTGGTTGGTACCAAATGTAAAATTTCCGTTCGACCACATGGGTTCATAGGATTTGGTAAATGCTTCGTGGTACTATCACAATATCTAGAACTACTTACTACAACTATTTGAACTTGGCACATTTAGGATCAAGAGTCTTTGAAAGACTGTAAACAGTATTCAAAATTTTTTTTGCATTTTCAGCAGTAACTTCACTTGGTTTCATGTTTGTAGTGGTATGCCTAGTATTATTATATTCATTCACAATATCTGGGAGTGAAATCAACCAATTGGAGGATCCTTGTAAACTAAACTGCTTCCACATCAAATTCTTTAGAGTTCGATTGATACGCTCAACTATACTGGCTCTTGTGGTGGAAAGAGAGCTGTAGTGATTAATTTTCCAATTGCTCTTGGAATTCCTCATCATAAAATTCTTTACCTATGCCCGTTTGCGAATTTCTTGGCTTTGTCCTCATTTGGGACAAAATTTTGTTCATGGTAAAAGTAACGTCCTTTCCAGTTTTACGTTTAACGTATTCACCGAAAACGTTTATAACTACTAGAATATAACTGAAACCTCTATTAGTTTTTGCGTAAGGAATCATTTCCATCAAATCTGCTTGCACCAAATTCATCATTTCCAGCATTATTTTATGACGCTGCTCAAAGGTCCTTCTTGCAGGCTTGTGTAGTTCATCCACTATGCCTTCTTTGACTTTATTCATTTTTTGTTATGGGGCATTGAAAAACAATTTCAACAAATAGTTTTTGCTGTTGATCGAGAAGAAAAGTGATCATATATTATCACCTTTATTAAAACACTTATCAGAAAAGTCGTTCAAATGGAACAATATTTGCAGACTCTTAATTGGTAAAGGATAATATTTGCTTTGGTAAGGAGGAAATGCTTTCGATTTTGACACTGGAAATATGTCAGAAATCGTGTCATTTTCCAGTACAAAAAACTGGCGCTTTTTTGAATCTGATAGAATACATTTACAATGATTATTTTTTTCACTTGTCAAAATGTGACGTTTTTGGCATTTCAACCAATAGTAGCGGGTTATTCTATGGTTATTCTAGCCAATCATTGGGTATTATAGCGATAAAACTGCCTGGTCCTTTCGATTGTTTCGATAAAACGTTGTTTACCTTTGAACTGTCAAAACTATAAGGTTTACCGCGTCGATTCTATTGAACTGGCTCATATTTATATAAATTATCATGAATGAAGATGGCGTACAATTAGTTTTTATTGAGTACAATTCATTTTTTGTTGTATGAGAAGAAACCGTTGTATGAAGATTTTGATACAACGACATAACGAATGATTTTATGTTCCTTCTGGCGCGATTTTCATTTCATAAGAACCTTGTACAATGAGAGGTGTGACGCCATCTCTTGGTATCGTCGGCAAGCATTATAATATTCGATGCGTGAGCATCATATCTCTTCTGGATCATAGAGGGCATACATCGTTGTTTGACATTTCAAATTTGTAAAATTGTCACCTCCTATTCTCCGTTCCTTTTTATGTGAATGAAATACTGATCAATTAAATTGTTCTTCCTTCTATTTGTTCAAAAAATAATCCCTTCAAATACAACTTATTTTGAGGCAAAAGCATTCAAACAAACCGAATTAGATAAAATCACTTGACCTACGGACTCGTTTTATCAATCGGTTTGTTCTCATACTTCTGCAAAAAAAAAAGTTTTTGTGGAAAATGAAAATTCATCGATTAAATTTGAAGGACTCGTGGTATTACCTTTGATAATCAAATGAATTCCATAAGTAAAAAATTTTACTTGGGCTGGGAGATGATACTATATCTGGTTTTAAATAGGAGAGTTGACTTGGTTTCAGGAAATGTCTACCAAATTTATCAATTGGCATTGTCAGCGTTGTGACTGACTGGAGACGAAGGAGTAATTTGTATCGGATAACTTATTTTATAATTTTCGATTCACTTAGTTTTTCCAATATTGATATAATTTCATCATTATGATTTTGATTACCAGCAATTTGAGATGCTACCAATGGTCTCAACCTATCGACTATCTCATTATAATCATAGAAATATTGATATTCGGTATGTTTATTATTCAAAGTCATGATTTGCAAACCCCTACCATTGGTTGTTTTCGATTTGCTTCGTGTTGAAATTGTCGGGAGAGTGGAGGCCCGTTGTCTGAGTTTGGAATATGGTTCGATTATGAATTTCTCCCCTGGTGGCAGATTTTTAACGTTTTGTGGGATCACTTTGTATAATTTCGCTTGAAAATATCAATATAGTGATCAGTATCTGCTTTCTTATATCCGATGGGATTTTTCTTGAACAACAATTCATACAAACCAGGTGTTCCGATGTATCGAATACCTTCAATTATAAAATCAGGACCTCGAAAGTCTATTGCAGAATCACCTATGGTAAGTTCGTCGGTCTCCAGATCATGATAAATACCGAATCGATGGTCGAATAATTCTTCTGTATCCCCGATATATTTTTCAATATAAGTTCTTGGTAAGGTTGTATCAGAGGCTTCCAAGTACTCGTGCAACGCAGACTGAGAGGTAGTATTGAGAACATTGCGTATAGTATCCTCCAAATATTGATCGTCTGGCTGTACATCAGGCATGCTCTCAAAAACAGTTTCGTTTGCAGAAATACAGGGCTTGTCAATTGTACTTTTCGAGGTGATGTAAATTTTGGTCGACGCTCCGGTTTCACTTCAGGAGTTTCCATCTTCGGTATGATCCTTTCAGACTGTTGTATAGTAGCTATAAATTCTTTGAGAGGTTGTGTGGAGGATTTGTATTGCTGCTCTAATTCAGATTGTGATTTGGCGATTTCACTTATTAACATATTATACTTTTGTTTCAGTGCTCTCCGAGAAGCTAAAAGTCGTCTTTTCAATTGATGTTTCATCTTCAATGTTAGGATTGCACTTACCAATTACACAATTTCCATCGTATTTATAGGGTGATGAACGTATCGAAACCCTTTCGATATCTGCCAGATTGTATGGGACAGTCTTTGTCTATGACAATAAAACCATGTTCATCTTTCCAACATGCAGCACACAACTCTTTGAAGTCTTGGAAGGACATATCCACACTAATATGATTATCAGATAAATGTTTTAGGTTTGTCATCATGTTTCGTTGAAATATAATCAGCAGATTTGCATTATAGCGAATTAGTTGTTCAGGTAGAATAGGATTGGCACAAGTAGAAGCAGTCTGTTTATGTCGACCAAAACCCTCCACGTCGTGTTTTTGAAAAACGGGTTCGGAACTAATTTTATCATAATTAACAACAGCTAAGAAAATGTGTTGTTTTTCAAACTCCTATCTGACGAAACTATATATATATATATATATATATATATATATATATATATATATATATATATATATATATCTTTATTTTCTTTTTCAAGACATTAATGTGAGATAAGATATAAAACAGCAGAGAAAAAATCCTTGATCATCACAAACAGAAAAAACATTTCTCATCAGAGACATTAACAAAAACTGGAAAACATGTCTCCGAAAATATCACTAGGAAGAAATGAAACCATTCATCCATATTACATTAAGGTGCACGAATTTATACATGTGCAGATGATTAACAGAACAATTTGGAAAAAATTATTTACATTTTATATAAACATATACATATATATATATATATATATATATATATATATATATATATATATATATATGTTAGCATGAAGATTCTCACGGACGAAGTATGATGAGTTGTGTTTTCGGGTTTCAGGAGGATCAAAACCACAGAACACGGAATGAAACCCGAAAACACAACTCATCATAAATATATATATATAAGCAACTATCTTCGTTTAGTGTTGAATGAACCGTTGAAGAATAATAATGTCTTTTACTTTTGCTCTCACCGGGAATTCTTCGGTGTCAAGCTATAATTTTAATCCTATATATTTAGAAGATGATGTTGATTATGAAATAGGATTAGCCAATATTGAGACTCACAACAGTATACCAAACATCGATAATATCAATAATAGCTTCAAGTTTGTGGAACGTTTAGAGCCTATGGTTTGGCTTCCAGGCGGCGCTTATGATATCAATGACATCATCAAGTACATTATAACAGCAATTTATAATGAAGATAGTGACGTAAGTGTAAGATGATACCTGATAGGGATACTGCCAAACTGAATGTTAAAACTACAACGAACATTTCCTTCGATGTTGAGAACTCCTTTGGTCCTGTATTGGGTTTCGAACGCAGGGACTTGCTCGCTGTTACTAAATCCGATAAAATGATACGAATTTGCGGGTGGTTCTTTCCTCAATTGTTAACCAGTCCACATCATATATCAGGTTTTTCCAACGGTGCCTGCTGGGTATCAAATAGTGGAGTCACCGTTAAACATAATTTACTTTCCTGTTAGCGTTAAAACCATAAGCAGCAACATCACAGTTACGGTAATAGATCAAGACGGATATCTCGTTAATTTTCAACAAGGAACTCTAACCATTAGACTACATCTGAGAAAAGCTATTTCGTGAAGATGGTTTTGAGATTCAATTTATTGCAAACCATCCCGAACTATATAAAAGCACGTGAGATGACAAAAGTCATTAGTAGTTCTCAAAGACCTGAAGTACTAACATCCGAAAATCGTCAGTTCTTAAGAGTCCCTCGGACTACAGGTGTTAGTATAATGGAACTTCTCAACGTGATCGAACAAACGTTCCTTACGCACCGGAAAATTTGAATTATAACGATGAAATCAAGATTCCTATTCAAGATCTATATGCGTATACAGCTCTACGCAACGGCTACTTATATATTGAAGGAAAATTGACCAAGTCTGATGGAACAGTACCTTCTAAACTCCAACTCATCAACAATGGTATCGCCTTCATATTCCGAGAAATTCGCTATAAATCAAACGATATAGTAGTTCATTCTGTAAGGAATGATTGATTGGTATCAACTCTGAAGAACAATTTATCCTACACTGAAAATGAGAGCGTCTCTTTACAAAATGCTGGCTGGTTACCAAAATAAACTCAAAATTCAAAGAATATTGGTTGATGTTTTGAGAAAATTTCAACGTATGCATACCTCTGAAACTTTCAGTTGGATTTTTTGAAGAATTCAAAAAATTGATAATTATTTTGAAGTAAGAACTTGTACTGATACGTGACTCTAACAATAAAAATTGTGTACGTAGCACTGATGATTCTGAATATATTCGGATTATATTGAGGAGTTCCTCATGTAACCGTTACCATTTCGGAACAACTACGATTGAATGAAATGATCAACAACAATGTGGAGTTACCCATAAAATCCAGAAGCTGGGAGTTGATAGAGAATCCATCTTTGCCAGCAACAACTAGACACCCTTGGCCTGTATAAACAACCACCAAAGTTGAAACGTCAAGACATGTTATAACTGCTTTTCAAAAAAATAGGAAAGGAAAACTCACGTCGAACATGTCTCAATTCGATGATTGTAGGTTGGAAAAAGTGAGGGTATTCCTAAATTCAGAGCAATATACACATAACGATTAGTATCTAGATTTCACGAATAATAAATTTGCAACATCCTATGAGATTTTTGCCAACTTCCAGGAATCATGCTATATGCATAAAAATAACCTATTTTTACTCCAGATTAATTGAAATCACGTACTCCAATTACTCATATTGATTGCTCCTGACAGAAAGAGAACCTACTCAGAGGGTCAGTAGTATTGCTCATTGATTTCGAAACGGAACAAGCGACCAGTACAGATACAACAGCATACTGTCTTATCTTACTCGGAAAGCATTTCACTTACAATCCGTTAACAAAATTAGTCAAACACTTTTTAACGTGTTAAACGTTTTTTACCAGATTCTCATTTTTGTAGAAATTAGTGATACCCCCTCCTTCTTCAAGTTTGAAGGTATAAAGAGGAATTCTCTAATGAGTACAAACTGTAACGAAGATGACTTCAAACCATCGACTAACGCTTTATCGGTTGAATTCAAAGTTACTTAAACGCAAAATTGAGTTGTATTGTGTACAAAAAAGTTTAGTGAATAAGTTTTCCATGTTCAAACTATGACACTTGTAGTGGATATTCGAGGATTCAAAATCGAAAAATAATTACTTTACTGTCAAAAAATCAGCATCGTCAAGCCACCCTTTCCGTTCGAGAGGTTGCTACCAGAATTACAGAAGCAAGCTGATTGGTTGACCAGAAATCATCACTGCATCAAGTGGAGTGAACGCTCTCCCCCAACTCATAAATTTGGAGAAATTTTGGGGAAACTCACACAGTCGGTGTCACATATTCATATCAAAAGTCGTGAAAAGGCTGACTACTTAGAACAATTCACATCCAAACCTGTATATGAGTTAAAAGAGTGGCTATCTTTACAAAAAGGAGAAGCAAAATGCTTTATCATTTGCTAGCTCAGTGTATGTGTTTATGATCTGATGTTTTTCATTTTAATGAAAATGTTATTATGGCATAATAAAGTCTATTTGTACATCCTATATTTGATTTCAAACATGTCGAGAGACATGTTATTGATCCCCATCCGATAACTAGTGGGGGTATGGTAATATATTTCCATAATCTTCAGACTCGACAGAGTATGATGGACTGTGAATCCATACGGTCAGTGTTAGAACTGATAGAATGTTGTGTCTGTCAAGAAGTGACTGGAAAAAAGTATATTCCAAACCATCATTGCTCCAGTGAGCACAGAATAACAGTTGGTCTATGTGATCGTAGATGCTATCAATCAAGGTCTATTAAAGTTGGTTGTCAATATTCAGGAAAGTATTCTGTTTTGAACTCGCCCCAGTCTGAAAGGAAAACCTTCCACTTTTGCCATAGACGACTACCTCGTAGAGTGAAAAATGGAAAGAAATAACAATGGAGGGAAGAAGCCTGAAAGCCAAGTCGTTGTTATGCCCCCCGAAGTTGTGAGCTTTGGGAGGAAAAAGTATTTCGAAATAGGCAGAGGTTCACAACTGAATAATGAATTATTTTGAGAATTCATTGATTTTCAATCCCTCCTCTCCCTTTATATGTGGAATATAAAATGATGTTATTCAGTAAAAAGCACTAGTTCCCTTGCAGTCATTAAAATGTTTCCTTCAGAGTGTATAGTTTTCCAAGATGTCCTCCATGGTTTTCTATTCATAGCACAGCCCACCAATATCTCAAAAATGTTTGTTTGTTTTGATAGAAATGGAACAGGAACGATAATTGGCCTTCGAAATCGTATAGAATGAAACCATATGTGAATAATTATGTGGTAACTGTGAAAAACAAAATACCCAAAAATGGTACTTTTTATAAATTACGACTGAGAACTGGAAACCAATGGTCGAATACCAAATATTTAGAGCTATATACTAGCTTAATTGATTAGCCTCACCTTTTTCAATATTACAAATACGACTTCGCAGGGGAAACCTGAGTCAGTAATCACTGTGGTGTGGTACATAGCGGTTTGTTCATCTTTATTAGTCATCGGATTGATTGTTGATTTCGCAACAATGTGTGAAGTGGATTGGATAACATGTATCACAAGGTAGTTGATGGTTGCACACATGAATGGTACACAATTGTATACATTCTGTTACGGGTTGAATTTCACTCACCTTATTCATCTGATTACCAGCTATAGAAATGAAATAAAAGAGACTATTGAGGCATTTATTTTCACTCAGGTAAGGGTCAGTACTCTATTAAGGCATTTATTTTCACTCAGGTAATGGTCAGTACTCTATATCACTGGAGCAATCTAAGTGGTTGTGCAGTTGTTCGGAGTAATAGCCGCTTACACCTGAGTAGGGCCTTTGTCTTGGGTTCAGGTGCTGAGTACCCTCGAAACTACACCTTGGTCCTTTAGCTGGCCCAGAGAATGATTTAGTCATATCTCGTTGAAGGAATCTCTGAAAATCAAAAATAAAGGGGTAAACAAACATAACATAACCTAAAAATAATTATTTCACAATAAAATTATACCTTGCACTATTAGGCAGTTCCCGATCGAAATCGAAGGAAAATATATGGCACAATGGACAAAGATGAGATAAAATGCATTATTTTTAGATACTTGATGGTATTTTTCAACTTTTGAATTGTCACTTGTCATCGACTGAAAGCTGTCTATATTGACAGCCAGTGACAGGAAAATTCCCCAGGCCAGAGAGAGGTAGTTTTGTAGTTCAAAAAAAGGGCTTCCTTCCTCATTTTCTGATCAGAGCTTATGTGGTAAAGGACGCCATTGCTAAATGCAGATTTAAATTGTGAATTTCCCGTGAATGGTTATTTTGTTAATTATATTGTGGAAATTAATTAACAACAACTTTGTTGGATATAAAAAAACCATTATCTGAAATTCTAATATTGGGCGATAAACTCTCTCTCAACAAAAATCTTCAAGGCCACATGCCAACCAAGGTAGGTCGAGGATTTTACCTGTTTTTATTCTATCAGTTATCATATGCAACGGAAGAACCTGTGTGTGACATTGCTGTTGTTTCAGGCCTTTTTATTTCCTACTTCCCCTATACTTCCAATTCACTGGCCCACACTTGAATGCGGAAGACTCCATACAATACCTAGCTTGCTACGTACCTCACTTAGTAGTTGTTAGCTGCTTGAAGCTTAGTTCCATAGTGGAATTGCATGAAGTTCAGACAGATTGCTTGGTACCACAACGGACATCACAACTATAAGGTCAGACACATCCATTTCTCTATTTCAAACTACCTCCAGGGGTGCAAAGGTAACAACTTTCCTGCGTTGTGCATGACTGTGCTTGTACACCTGCTAAAAGTCACCGTAGCGGCTGGGCCATTTCAATTGTATGCATCGTATTGCCATTCTTCGATTACGAAATAGTTCGCATTGCTTTGTGCCTAGTAGAACATGGGCCTAGTGCTGTGTATATAGTTTCTACTGCACCAATCTTATAAAATTAGTTCCTAATACGTGCATGACTGCTTCGTGGATCAATTGTACTGCCAACCTGTAAATGTGTAGATACTTATCGTAGACTCTTAGTATTGCTTTCTGCCTGACAGAATCGTGGCTTAGTGAATGTAAATATTATATTGAATATTTATGCACAACTTCCTCGTACATAACTTACCTGAGAACATTTTGAAATTGCACTAATAACCTTGTTAACCTTTGGTATGCATACTACGGGGATCTTCTGAGTAAGTGGTTATATAGCACTCTGGAACTACTGCTGTGGTTCTTCAAATTGTAAATAGAATACTTATTTCCCTGTAACAGTTATAATTTCCCATTTTCGTGCAACATTTTCACCATTTTGTGCTTATAATATTCTGAAGTTCATATGGTTCAGATTCGCTTGTCTTAGAATAGAAAATAGAACCTGTAATATTCTTCTTCTTTTAGTGACCGTGGCACTCAGGACCACTTGCCAAATATCGCGAAATTTATTAAATTAAAGAAATTGAAACAAGAAATCTTTTCTTCCATCACTAACACCCAATAAAGAACCCAGCCCATCTCCACTGTATAAAAGCTAGTCAGTACAGGGTGATTAAGATTTCAGTTTTTTTTCTCGTTCTGGGGAACGTTTCTTTGTTTTTCCTTTTAGGAAAGGGGGGGGTCGTGTTGAAAGATCAACACGTTTCTTAATAATTAATTATTTAATTCATATAATTAGTCATTTATTTATAATAAAGGAAAAAATCATAATGGATATTAATAGATTACTTGTAGATGAAATCACGTATGAACTGGCGGTTAGGGGTTTACCAACAGAAGGTACAGTTGCTGATAAGCGCATTATTTTACGAGGTGCTTTACGGTGCGAAAAGGAGGGTATTGAACCTGTAAGAATCCAACTAGCCCTCGATCCATATTCTGAATTCGATATATGTAAAGTAAAACTATGCGATCTAGAAGAAGGAATTCGAACTTTTGATGAGGCGAATAGATTGAATGAGTTCAAACGTATCTCTTCTCGATTATTCCATGTACAGGGTAGACTTAGGAGAGTGCCGCCTTGTGATGAGGCTGGTGAAGAAGCTAGGAAGGCAGCATTGAGTAAATGTATGCGATTAATTGAAGAGGTGTCGGAACTTAACGAACGAATTATGTCAAGAGATCTTAACCGTTCTATTCTAGATGGGGAAAATAATCCTGAAATTTCAATTCTGGATGAAAGGAATCCTTTGATTCCAGAGTTGGTGGGTCAACAGCCGCCTGTCGTAGCCGATATTCCGCCTCAGCAGGAATCACGTTCCGCTAGGGTGAGGTTTGAGAATAGCCCGATAATTGATTTTGTTTCTGGGGAATCTTTCAATACAGGATTCGGTAGACCGCACGGGGATTCCAGGATGTTTTCGAACAATCAGCGTTGGGAATCAACTGGAACACACCCCCCTGACTTACCAGAATTGAATTCTAGATTTCAGCGATTTTCTATTCCAGCGGAGGACATTACATTTTTGAATCAGGGTTTCAGATTTGCAGATGTGTCTAGGTGGAATATTCGATTCGATGGTGAATCAAGTGTTACGACATTTCTTGAACGGATTGAGGAGATGAGAACTTCTAGAGGTGTGTCCAAGGAACAGTTACTCAGGTCGGCTCCGGAGCTATTCACTAAGGATGCTCTTATGTGGTTCAGAACCAATAAGTTTTATTCGTGGGATAACTTGGTGCAGCAGCTCAGAGCAGCATTTCTACCATACGACTACGAAAATAGTTTATGGGAAGAAATAAGGAAGAGGACCCAAGGAGCTCGAGAAAGAGTGGTTTGCTATGTAGCAGCCATGGAAAGTTTATTTCAGAAACTGGGTAGCAGTTGCCCGTCGGAAGGTGAACGAGTGAAGTTGATTAAACGTAACTTCTTGCCGTACATTCAATCGCAGCTTGCTCTTCATCCAATTTATTCGATTTCAGAATTGGTTAGGCTGGCTAAATCTGTTGAGGAGACTGAAACCAGAATACAACATTTCACACCTCCACCCACCAATTACAAGCACTTGGTCGAACCAGAACTAGCTTATCGCAAATCTCATTCAACCGGTTCAATTTCAGCAATAACAACTACTAGGACTCCTGTCAAACAGCCTACTCACGAGATCGAGAACGTTGTTACCGCACAGTCTGAAGCCTCTTCTGTCCCAAGTATTGGTCAACCTGTTTGTTGGAACTGTCGAGGAGTGGGACACCGGTTCCGCAAATGTAACCAACCCAAAAATTTATTTTGTTTTCATTGTGGCTTTGAGAAAGTTACGGTCAACTCATGTCCTAATTGCAAGTCAAAAAACGGCCCATCGAGACTCTAGGAGTCCGGCTAGATGTCTCGGATGTACATAATCGGACAAGCAGCTCTGATGCGATTTTTGAAAATAAAGTTTTGTTGGATTTTGTCATTGCACACGCTAAAAATGATATTCGGCCTTACCTTCGGGTAGATATCTTTGGTATGGAGTTTTTGGGATTACTGGATTCGGGTGCTTCCAGGTCTGTGGTTGGTTCCGTTGGGTGGAATAAGCTGCATAATGTTTGTAATCTTCGGCAATCGAATCTTCCTCAGTGTTTTGTCGCCAATGGCCAAGGTTGTCAGATTTTGGGGGAAGTTTCTCTACCGATTACCTTGGGTGATAGGGTGAAGGTGATAGACGTTCTGGTTGTTCCCTCATTACCCCACAATCTCATACTTGGAATGGACTTTTGGATCCGAATGGCTATCGTACCTGATTTGTTTTCAGATAGTTGGCATTTTAGAGAGGACACGGAGGAATGTGATGTATCCGTTGGTGCTATCCAATCTTTTGATATGCTGTCAGAGCAGGATCAACGTAAATTAAGGAGTATGATAGATGACATTTTTGGGAAAATGGGTAACAAGTTAGGGTGCACTAACTTGGTGGAGCATGTCATAACGACTGATTCTCCCCCCATTAGGAAACGCCATTACCCAATTTCACCTGTTCTGCAGAAGCATGTAAACGAAGAGCTGGAACAGATGTTAAAGGATGGAGTGGTGGAACCTTCTACCTCTCCTTGGGCGTCCCCTATTTTACTCGTGAAGAAGCCAGATGGTCGCTACAGGTTCTGTGTGGATTTTCGGGCCCTGAATCAAGTAACGAAACGAGACGCGTACCCTCTTCCATTCGTAAGCGCAACATTGGATAAATTGCGGGATGCTCACTTTTTAACCACCTTGGACATAAAATCTGCCTATTGGCAGATTCCCCTGTCGGAACATTCGAAACCATTGACGGCTTTTGTGGTACCGGGCCGCGGCCTATTCCAATTTCGACGCCTCCCAATGGGTCTCCATAATGCGCCTGCAACCTGGCAACGATTCATAGACCGGGTTATTGGAATAGATTTAGAGGAATATGTGTTCGTATATCTCGATGACGTGATAATATGCACGGCCACATTTGAAAAACACCTAGAGATCTTGAAAAAGGTTCTGGATCGGATTATGGCAGCAGGACTGACGTTGAATAAACAGAAATGTAACTTTTGCAAACCCGAGTTGAGGTATTTGGGCTATGTAGTCAATGCAACTGGGTTGTTAGTAGATCCTGAGAAAGTGAGTGCTATCCTACAAATTCCAGCTCCTCGCAACGCCAGTGAAGTTCGTCGAATAATTGGCCTTGCCTCGTGGTATCGCCGCTTCGTGCCGAATTTTTCAAAGATAGTTGCGCCGCTGTGCGAACTTACGAAGAAAAATAAATCCTTCGTGTGGGACGATGCTTGTCAACAGGCACTCCAAGATATCAAAGATTATCTTGTGTCGGCACCCGTCCTTTCGTGCCCAGACTACTCGCTACCATTCGTCGTACAGACCGATGCGTCTGATTACGGTCTTGGAGCTGTTTTGTCACAAGTGCATCCGGAAGGAGAAAAAGTAGTATGCTACTTGAGTAGGTCCTTGTCTCCCTCGGAAAGAAAATTCAGTACGACCGAGAAGGAGTGCCTAGCTGTTCTTTTCGCCATAGAAAAGTTGCGACCATATTTAGAAGGGACAAATTTTGTAGTGGTCACTGATCATTACTCGCTGAAGTGGCTCAATTCTCTGAAGGATCCGGTTGGCCGACTTGCACGTTGGGCCGTGAGGCTCCAACAGTATGATTTTGAAGTCGTCCACCGGAAGGGAAAGGAACACGTCGTCCCCGACACTCTTTCTCGGGCAGTTCCGATTTCAGTGGATGTGGTAACCGAGTTCAAGACAGGTGAAGAAGACAAATGGTATACGGAGATGGTGAATAGGGTACAGCGAAATCCTCAACAATTTCCAATGTGGCGTTACACTGACTCTCAACTTTTTAAGCGGTCTAATAAACTCTATCCAGATCTTCGTGACGACATTGATGGTTGGGTACAGGTCGTGCCGAAAAGTAGTCGTCGTTCTATAATTCAACAACATCATGATCCACCTACTTGCGGACACGCCGGAATCTTTAAAACAGCTTCTAGGATCAGTGAGCGGTTTTATTGGCCGAAATTGAAGGCTGATGTTGCTCGATATATTCGGCATTGTAAAGTTTGCCTGAGTATCAAGCCTGAGCAGAAGGCAGCAGCCGGACTAATGCTCAGTGCTACTCCCCAAGCCACTCGACCCTGGCAAACTGTAAGCATAGACCTTGTGGGCCCATTGCCCCGTTCGACCTCTGGGTACTCCTACATATTGACGGTCTGTGATGTGTTTAGCAAGTTCATCTTATTGTATCCTTTACGCAAGGTCACAGCGAAAACGGTAGCCAAAACTTTTGAGGATAATGTCATTTTGATATTCGGGGCCCCTCGTAAAATAATCCTGGATAACGGAGTTCAGTTCCGAAGTAATCACTTCAGAGAGACCTGCGAAGCATATGACATCAAATTAGGATTCATAGCAAACTATCACGCACAAGCCAACCCAGTCGAACGTGTACACAGAGTTATCAAGACCATGCTGACCGCTTACGTCTCAGAAAAGCACAAAACTTGGGATGCATATATCGCTAAAATAGGGTACGCTCTTAGATCGTCAAGACATGAGACGATCCAACTCACTCCCAATTTTGTTATGTTTGGACGAGAGATATGTATTTCAGGTGGGCTAGAACATCCTTTGTCAAACGAGGAACCTGCTTCCGATTTTGATGCCAATGTTCGATCGACGGCCTTAGCAGAAGTTTTCAAGGATGTTTCACGTCGTCTCAAGCGAGCTTATGAGAAGAGTCGTGAGCGCTATAACTTGAGGCGGAGACCCGAAAAATTTGTTATCAATCAGCGTGTATGGCGTAGAAATTATGCGCTCTCGGACGCAAGCAAAGGAATTACATCCAAGCTTTTACCAAAATTTGTAGGTCCGTTCAGCATAATCCGAATTTGTTCGCCGTGGTCGTATGAATTAGCAAACGATTCAGGAAAATCCTGTGGTATCTGGCATGCCAAGGATCTGAAATCACATCCTCCTGACGAAAGGGATGATGATCATGAATAGTATAATAGTTCTATTATGTTTCGATCCTGAGAGCACGAAGACGAGTCAAAGAAAAGTTTTTTTTATGGAAAAAAAAAACTTTTTCCGAGGAAGAAGGGGTGTTGTTACGGGTTGAATTTCACTCACCTTATTCATCTGATTACCAGCTATAGAAATGAAATAAAAGAGACTATTGAGGCATTTATTTTCACTCAGGTAAGGGTCAGTACTCTATTAAGGCATTTATTTTCACTCAGGTAATGGTCAGTACTCTATATCACTGGAGCAATCTAAGTGGTTGTGCAGTTGTTCGGAGTAATAGCCGCTTACACCTGAGTAGGGCCTTTGTCTTGGGTTCAGGTGCTGAGTACCCTCGAAACTACACCTTGGTCCTTTAGCTGGCCCAGAGAATGATTTAGTCATATCTCGTTGAAGGAATCTCTGAAAATCAAAAATAAAGGGGTAAACAAACATAACATAACCTAAAAATAATTATTTCACAATAAAATTATACCTTGCACTATTAGGCAGTTCCCGATCGAAATCGAAGGAAAATATATGGCACAATGGACAAAGATGAGATAAAATGCATTATTTTTAGATACTTGATGGTATTTTTCAACTTTTGAATTGTCACTTGTCATCGACTGAAAGCTGTCTATATTGACAGCCAGTGACAGGAAAATTCCCCAGGCCAGAGAGAGGTAGTTTTGTAGTTCAAAAAAAGGGCTTCCTTCCTCATTTTCTGATCAGAGCTTATGTGGTAAAGGACGCCATTGCTAAATGCAGATTTAAATTGTGAATTTCCCGTGAATGGTTATTTTGTTAATTATATTGTGGAAATTAATTAACAACAACTTTGTTGGATATAAAAAAAACCATTATCTGAAATTCTAATATTGGGCGATAAACTCTCTCTCAACAAAAATCTTCAAGGCCACATGCCAACCAAGGTAGGTCGAGGATTTTACCTGTTTTTATTCTATCAGTTATCATATGCAACGGAAGAACCTGTGTGTGACATTGCTGTTGTTTCAGGCCTTTTTATTTCCTACTTCCCCTATACTTCCAATTCACTGGCCCACACTTGAATGCGGAAGACTCCATACAATACCTAGCTTGCTACGTACCTCACTTAGTAGTTGTTAGCTGCTTGAAGCTTAGTTCCATAGTGGAATTGCATGAAGTTCAGACAGATTGCTTGGTACCACAACGGACATCACAACTATAAGGTCAGACACATCCATTTCTCTATTTCAAACTACCTCCAGGGGTGCAAAGGTAACAACTTTCCTGCGTTGTGCATGACTGTGCTTGTACACCTGCTAAAAGTCACCGTAGCGGCTGGGCCATTTCAATTGTATGCATCGTATTGCCATTCTTCGATTACGAAATAGTTCGCATTGCTTTGTGCCTAGTAGAACATGGGCCTAGTGCTGTGTATATAGTTTCTACTGCACCAATCTTATAAAATTAGTTCCTAATACGTGCATGACTGCTTCGTGGATCAATTGTACTGCCAACCTGTAAATGTGTAGATACTTATCGTAGACTCTTAGTATTGCTTTCTGCCTGACAGAATCGTGGCTTAGTGAATGTAAATATTATATTGAATATTTATGCACAACTTCCTCGTACATAACTTACCTGAGAACATTTTGAAATTGCACTAATAACCTTGTTAACCTTTGGTATGCATACTACGGGGATCTTCTGAGTAAGTGGTTATATAGCACTCTGGAACTACTGCTGTGGTTCTTCAAATTGTAAATAGAATACTTATTTCCCTGTAACAGTTATAATTTCCCATTTTCGTGCAACATTTTCACCATTTTGTGCTTATAATATTCTGAAGTTCATATGGTTCAGATTCGCTTGTCTTAGAATAGAAAATAGAACCTGTAATATTCTTCTTCTTTTAGTGACCGTGGCACTCAGGACCACTTGCCAAATATCGCGAAATTTATTAAATTAAAGAAATTGAAACAAGAAATCTTTTCTTCCATCACTAACACCCAATAAAGAACCCAGCCCATCTCCACTGTATAAAAGCTAGTCGAGTTATATTAAAGGTAATAATTCACAGAGGCAGAGCTCAGTTATTTTCCCTTAACATATCTAATTCAAGCAGATAGCCCGACTGAACTCCAATTGGCATGGCCCCAATTACCCGCAGAGTATGGGCAAAATTTCAATCTTCAAATTCATGTGTGCAAATGGGGGCTCGAAATATGTGGTGGGAATACATTATAATACTTTATACGAAATAAAACCACAATTCTCAATTGTTTCATTTACTCATTTACGTTACTGATAAAATCATATCGAAATCATCTTCATCCATCATATCTTAAGCTAACTGTATCAAAATTTCCAAATTTTGTAACTGTCATCATTGAGGGGTGCAATTTGATAATGACCCAAGCCAGTGTGTTTACATCTCCTGGTATTATACATCTCTAATCATCGGCTGATGAAAAAGTAATTTTGTTTTTCAATTCAGTGTAGATGGTGTGCAAGCTAGACGTGAATATATATTCATTTTCTGAATAACATACCACCATTTCCTACAATTTGAGCATAGTCATTAAAACCTATATCATGTTTAATGGCGCTGCTGGACATCCCTTCAGCTTTTTTTATCACATCGCCAGTTTTAACGCAATATGCTTTGGCACATGTTCCATAAAAAACATTTCAGTAGTTTTCCACTATACTCGTCCTTCATCTTCCTCGCTACCGACTTGGCTTTGGCTATATTATGTACATTATCTATAGCGTAATTTGAGGTATCAAAAAAGTGAACATTTATTTTGATGTCCTCCTTTGGGTTCACCGTAAAGAGTTTTTATGTAGCCATATAAAAATTCATAATTGATGGTTTTGGAAATATCCAAAATCGCAAATCCAGCATATAGTGGTCCATCATAAGTGACGTTGACCTTCTGCAGTTGTAAAGCCACTAGATTCTCGTCAAATATAGAAGACGATGTGAAATGACGCTCAGCGATTAGAGCACTAGCACTTTTTTTCCTCTACCGCTTTTCCAGGACCATAATTTGATGTTTTGCCTTTTATCGATGTTCTCCATTGTCTTTCCAAAACTTCAGTTGACCATCAATTTGGAAAGTTCTCTCCCAAATTCGTTCTTAGCTTCATTTCGTAATTCCATATTCAAGTCCTACGATCATAGCCAAGGGTAGTCTGTGTTTCATAGCTGCACCGTAAAAATTTGTAGCGTCTAGATACATAATGTATTATGTCGCCTTTGATGGATCATAATTCGATAGGAATTTTTTATTGGCAACAGCTCTCCTCTTTTTGCATGTACTGACACCGCCTCTAATTCCCTTCCTGAAGAAATGCACCTTGTCCACATCCGTCAACAGCTCCGATTCAACTTGAGTCTTTCGAAGCATAGCATCCCAGCTCAAGGATGATGCTGTCACATACTGACAAGGATTCAATTCATAATGCCTCAAACATTCTTTCCTGGCGTTCTCAAAAATATCCGCCAGTAATAACACATCTTACATTGAGGTAAACGAGTACTGGCACAAACTCTGACAATCGAATGTTTTCCATACTTATTCAGCCCGTTCATAATCCTCTTCGGATACGCCCTCTGTGGTAAGCTCGTTGTAGAAATTAACCTAAGGTGGTATGTCATTTTCACCTTATCTTTCCGAAGAATCTGTATAGTTATGAGGAAACACTCCCTTCCTTCTGATCAGATTGAACTCTTCATCAATTAGGAAGTTCCTAATTTCAATACATTTGTGAGCTTCCAGAGTTTATCCTAATTTGTCCATAGATTTAGGAAGGAAACGGAAAGAATCCACAATACAATAATACTTGAATATTTCACTGAATTGTGCAGAAGCTTCGTTTCGTATTTTACGGAAAAGATTTTATAGTCAATTGGACATGAGATATAATTCGCAAAGCGAAAGTAGAAATCAATCCCACCACCTTCTTGTGGAGGGGCGTCCAATCAGTGGTGCTTTTTACGAAGAGGGATTACAAAAAGAAAAAATCTTGATATTTATTTGAATGAGAAAGTTCTCAGAAAAAAATGCAATGAGGCATATGTGAAATGGTTGGGTTTGGACAACAGACACGATAGTTGGATTGATGCATCGAATCGTTTATAACATGTGAACAAATGGAATAAAGCAAATATTCTCATCAAACCGGATGCACTTGATATGTCGTTCAATTATGATCTGTCTCCATTAATCATTTCTGGAGTTCGTAGTGAGTCACCAACTTTTGATCACGGATCGCAGGACCTGATTAACCATTAGGCTAATCAGGCTGCAGCCTAGGGCGCGAGGTTCGAGACAAAACCCTGGAAGTAAATGGGTTGTGGAAGGTATTGAGTGATTTTCTTGTAGTGATCGATGAGATCTACAAATTCGTTCTCCTGGTACTTCTCGATAAATAGGTGGTTTCGGAGATTTTTTATTGAAATCCTGAAATTTTCTATACTGTCCGATTATTTTTGTCAAATATTTTTTGAAAGTATGTCGGTTGAGGGTTATTATATTCAGAAAATAAATCTGCACACGATGATATATGATTTATTGAATTTGAACGATTTTTCAACTCAGCTCACATTGGCTATATATGTGATAATAATAATATCACAGCAGGTAGTGCGGTAACTAATAATGATGATTATCCCCCGAACGAGACAGAAGTAATTAACACTCCTGACTACCTGCATCAATATAAATACGCCTTGAAAAATCGAAACGTTTAGTCATCGGAGATGAGTAAACCTCTGAAGAAGCTGGCCAATCGCGCTAGCGAAACGTCAGGAAGAAATTCCAAAAAACGACGGCCTTCAAGCCCGAAGAGAAGTAGTTATACTAATAACCTCGGCCGCGAAAGCCCTATTTTCATACGTGGTATTTTACCTTGTGTTCATTCCTCGTTCCTTTCTAGCTTGGTTGAATTTTTCCTTCTTTAAGGTTGAGCATTCATTCATTATATATTTTGTAACATCATTCTCAAAACTCATTACTCGGTCATTCAACGAAAATATCTGAGATTCTCCACAAAATTATTCATTCCCCACGTTTTGCTCCTGCTCTATTATAATTTCTGGCCAGCCGCAAGAGAGTCTGTCGATTCTCACCGAGAAGCTCGTGCTGGCAATAGCAACTCCGATTCGTACACGAAAAAGTGCCCTTTTCCGACAATTCCACACCCAGATTACAGTTCCTTTGCATTACGTGTGGTAGAGCTATGGAAACCACCGGAGCCAGAGAACTCTCCTCTCTCTCAAACATCAACATTTTTTGGTTCTTTGAACCGGATCATTTGATGGATCCATCTAACTTGATAAGATTAAATTTCAGTGAACTTTTTTTATCCAGGTCACAGTGTTTCTTGGTGTTTTTTACTCCTCTTTTTATATCTTGTTCTATTGTTGCTCGATATTTTAAAACTCATTCGTATTTATTGATGAGGTATAGTTTTCATTTGGAAAATTCATTATTATTTAGAACATTTCTCAAATCTCCCCTACAAATAAATTATTCATCATTTTGGCAAGAAAAACAAGATATTCAGTATACCGTATACCGCAAAAAATCTCTTTCATTTTTTATTGTATTGAAGTATTGTTGCGTTCATACACTCCTAACACAAAATGTGGATCCTTTCACGTATCAGAGATTGAATAAGCTAATGAGACTCTTTTTAAGGTGTTTTTGTTTTCTCTACGTGAGTTCCAGAAAGAGAGAAGGGAACCAGCAATACACGAAACATTGTTTATTTTAGAAAACAATGGAGCCCGTTAAACAGTGATCAAAATGCTTAAAATCTATAAGTTCACAAGTACCTGTTCGAGTTTTTGTGCGCACTTCACATCCGGAACACGGCTTGGCGGCAAACTGGGTGTGATGTGACGGGTACCTATGGCTGCTCGGCGTTAGGCGACTTGGACACTTCACAACTAATACTCAATTGTAACGATGGTTAATTTATGCCGAGTGAATCGGGGAGTATATGTGAAATATAATGAAATATAACAATGGCAATTGTTATAAAAATCGCTGGATCTCGGCGGTCAGTTGTATCACCACCTTGTCTGCTTTACCAGCTGTGGCAGACTGACTTCGTTTTGCGTTGTCCACCAGTACCTTTTCCCCCTTCACCCTTCTGGACGGCTTGAATAACCGAGCCGTACCGTTCCTCGAAACCAGTGGCGGCTACATCATTTTGTATTTTTCCCTCGTTTCAGTTATCAAACAATTTTTATTTGACAATGATTTCTCTGAACTGCTCAGATCTATTCATTTTCACCATGAGTAGTGCTGTAACTGCATTTCGAGATACCGCAATTGATAGAATATCTGTTCTTTATGATTTACCCAAATTAGCAGAAACCGATGAACTTCAGCAGTCATATTTAAGAGTTGGATACTTGGAAGGCACTGATACTTACGAGGAATTCGATAGACATCAAAATGAATCGATATAAAATATTTCTACTCAAGAAGATAACGATCTAGAAACTGAAAAATTGCTCAGACAAGAAGGTGACAAAAAATTCTATCGAACCAAATCGATTCATTACGAGTTATTCGGAAAAACTCCTCAACAACCAATAGCAAAATCACTTAATGACAACACTAGACTTCGAAAGTTGAACAATTCAACGGTGATCTGAAAAACAGGTCAACATTCAATGGTTCATTCAATTCTTCAATTCTTGGTAGGATAATTATGAGCAATATCGAGAAGTTCCACTATTTAATATCCTCCTTATCTGGAGAACCATCAATGCTATTGAAAAATCTCCCAATCACAGATGATAAATACTCTATCTCTTATGCAAACCTTCAGAAACGCTACCAAAATAATATACTTCTAGCTAGCCACTATTGGGACAAAATAATCAACGATCCTAGACACACTTCAGATTCTTTAAAACACCTCAGAGAGTTATTGGACATCTTTTCCAAGAATTTGCAGGAACTGGAAAATCTATCGGTAAATTTACAGAGTAGGATTTCGTTCTTATGAACCTTCTTATCAGAAACTTGAATCCCGAAATTTTGAAACGTTTCGAACTTCATTTTGGTTTTTCAGGTATACCTAAATATGATGAGTTATTTGATTATCTAGAAAAACAATGAACCGCTTTCGATTCTGTTTCTCTTTCTGAAGCTAATAAAAGTGGTTACATTTCATCATCATCCCAACATGAGTCGTCTTTCTCCAAGAAACCTGCACTCCTAGTAATACCTGATGCTAATCAAAATGGATGTTCTTTTTGTCAATTAGATCATAGTATTCATAAGTCTCCAACATTCCTAGCAAATTCTTCTTAAGAAAAATTTACAACAGTTAAAGATCGTAAATGATGTATAAACTGCCTTGGCTCTCACATATCAAAAAATTTTAGTTCATAATCCTGCTGCAGGGTATGGCAGAATAGACGTAATACTTATCTTCTTTCCCGTAGCGATTCGAGTTCCACCCCCTCGATAACCACCAACAATCCCTTCAATTCCGCAGTAACTTCCAATGCTCTGATTTCATCTGATGTGCTAGAGACACCTCTTACTCATTTATCTACTATCACATCCGCCCATTCTAGGGCAAACGATGCATCTTTCACATTATTATTATGCACAGCCCGAATACATGTAAGAGACGATCGGGGTTGTTTTCAACCAATTTGAGCTCTTCTGGTGCGAATCAAGCAAATTTTATCTATCACTGAAAAATTTGCCCATAAGCTCGGACTCCCTCGATTTAATCTGTCCTTTTCATAAGTGGTAAAGAACATACTTCCTCCAATGTATGTATAATGATTACTTGTTATTTGAAACCTCACAATAAGTTTGAGCCTCTTTTCACTGTAGATGTCGCTGTTCTTCCAAATATTTGCGCAAACATGCCGAGTGTCACTGATACTATTGATGAGTGGTCTGACCTATCTAACCTCAAAGTCGCAGATCCTCAGTTCAATAAATCAGCTCCAATCGATATGCTTCTTGGTGCGGATATATTTCCATATCTTCTGCAAGGAGGTAAACAATTTGGTCCAAACTCCAGTACCCCTGTCATCGTCCATAGATATATCTATGGACGATGCCCCTGTTGCTCTTGAATCTGTCACCTCACATCTGTAGTTATGTGATACCTCGCTTGATTTCACTATGAAACGTACTCGTTCTTCTGATGATTCATTGTGTGACAAGCTCTTCATAGAAACACATTTCCGCCTTCCCTCCAGGAGATTTGTTTTCTCTCCCCCTTTTCGTGAAGGAGAACCTTTTTTGGGGATACTCGATCCCTCAAACGATTTCACATACCTACTCGAAAATCGTTTGAAGAAGTATCCTTCTCTTTATCAACAATACCGATTTCATGAGAGATTATCTTTATGTTAACAAATGGAAATTGTTGATAAACCCTCCTCTTTTGACAACATGTATTACATTCCACATTTAGCTGTATCCAATCCTAATAGCACTACCACAAAACTTCTTGTCGTTTTCGATACTGCGTGTAAGTCACCTCAAGGATTCTCTCTCAATCACAGTCCGCTCATAGGGAAGAAAATCCAGAGACAGTATTCTTCTCAACTTTCGACTCCACAAATATGTGTTCACTTCAGACTTGAAAATGATGTACAGACATATTTTAATTCAGGAATATCACTACGATTACCAGATAATACTGTGGAGAATCTCCTCTTAGGATGCAGTGCGACGTATCAGACTTTCCACTGTTAAATATGGATTATCATCGAGTCCATATCTTGCAATTGAGTACTTGTTATAGCTGGCTGAAGATGAATCCGGTTTTCCAGATGCGTCTCTTTTTATTCGTAGTGATGTTTATCTTGATGATACAGTCATAGGAAGTAACACGCTGGAGGTGCAAAGAAGATTCAATCTGATCTGATAGCTCTCATTGAGAAAGGTGGCTTCTCTTTGAGAAAATGGTCATTAAATCACCCTGCTCTCCTTGCACATTGCCCTCCTAATGATTGTCAGCAAGATGTTTGTCATTTTGATACACAAGATTCCTTTGCTAGAATCCTTGGTCTGAAATGGTTGCCCTCTCAAGACTATTTCTCGTATTCCCTAACAGCTATAAACAAGAGGCATGCTCTCTGGAATTGATAGAATGTTCGATCCGATTGGATTTCTTCCTCCTATAACATTTACAGCAACGCATCTCATCCAACATCTATGGTGTCTCGGTTTGGATTCGGACCAATCTCCTCTTCCAGACGTTATTGACAAACGGAGTCGTTATGAATCCGAGTTAGCCGTACTATCTGATGTTAAAATTCCTAGAATAATATCCCCCTCAGACTATTCATCATGCGAAATCCATGGTTAAAGAAAATTGCTCTTCCAAAAGTGGAACTGTGCGCAGCATCACTTCTCGCAAACTTGATGCAGTTTGTTATGCATTCTTACTTACATTAAATTTCTTCCAAGGTATATGCCTGGTCACATTGGCTTGGATCAAGTCCCCCCCTTATCGATGGAAGATATTGTTACGTTCAATTTCTACCGTACGTAATAATGAACCAATTGTATATATTATGTACATGATTTTCTTCATTATAATTCAATAAGGATACAAACTTCTTACTGTTGAGAACTCTCGTTGAATTCTATTCTACAATCTCATCAATAATAATGAACCACATTGTATAAATATTGATTTTATTCGCTGTAATTGATTTGTAACATGTATTCCTTATTATAACGACCATTTAGCTTCATTGAAAAATATATCCGTCCTCGCCTCACTTTTGATGCCTGCGGTATTCACGAAACAGCGCCTGAAACAAATGGCAAGTAAACATCGATAAGTCTGTTAGCGTTAAAAACAAATAATTCAGTACCTTATAATTTTATAACGATTGGGTGCCTTCACAATGCATCTACGAATGGTTGTCGATGTATTTCACTTGGAAGAGGCTCTGGGTTTCATCTGAAAAAGAAAATAAAACATTTCGTCAAGTTACTAACCTACAATTTTCGCGTTCAAAGAGAACATAGGAAGTTATTTATCCATATGATAACAGCTACTAATGTCATATAATATTACTACCTACCTTAATACTCGGTTTCACCATCTCTAATGCCTTTTGTTCATAAAATATCCAATTTGGGTTCCATTTGTTTACCATTTCAAACAAGGATATGACATTTTGACTTTTGAGGTTCAGACACGGTTCGGATGCGGCTATCTGTGGCGCGCAGAACTATCAAGCGTCAGAGTAATTTCTGCATGATTGTTGTTGGTTGTTACCAATAATTTGGAGTTAAGACATGTTCTTCCTCATCTAAACTGTACATTCCAATGATCTTATCATGTTATTCTCTATTTAGGGTATTTTGCTTGTTAAAATCACGAAATATAATCGATGGTAGTCGCATTAATAATGTTAGTGACATCTCTGGGCAAATTTGGGAAGTTCAGTCCGATGTGGTCGAATCTGATTGGTTGACGGAGTTCTCCGTCCAATATCAGGAACAACACTTTTTTTCGAATTCAAAAAAACAATCCGACTTTCTTTCTGGTAACTGCGATTGAAAATCGACAGCGTGCAAAAGAAGTTGATTCTGGGAAGTATATGGTTTTTAAATCAACCTTCATTGGGATATTTTCTTTCCGAATCGAATTTATCAAATTCAGGATTAACTGGCGGTGCTATTGTGCACATTTGGATATTTATCGGAATTTGAACTCTGCGGAGGATTTAAGAAAACTTCTTGCTACGCTATTTGCAACTATCATTTTGAATTTGTTGGACCGGTTCCTTGAGATTTGTCAGGTATGTGTGTAATTTCTTTCTTTCGTCTAATAACGCTCTCCATTCGAAGTTGAAATAATGAGTTTAATATTGTATTCCTTATTAACAGGTGCAATAAGGTCAAAATTCGTAACCAATTCACTAGAGAAGTCCATTTTGCAACGATTTTTTTCCAACCTTGGTGAAATTGTTCCTAGTGGAAAAGGAGAATAAAACCCCTATCAGCCAAAGGGTATGTCGATTTGTCATTTTGGTATTTTACTTTTATATAGTGTTATCAATATATCATCATTATCGGTTGTCTGTAGTTACGACAATAATTTCCTTTCAATAAGTTCCACTAATATTGAATTTCATTGATCGATATTACTGGCTGTGTATTCTATTAGAAGTAGGTATTTTGCGATAAGTTTACATGTTTATTTCGTGCATATTCTGAAAACATTTTCAACTGTTCCTACGGCCGCTAAATTGGAAATCTCCTTGTTGAAATGAAATAGTGGGATTTCACATTGAATCTCATTTAGACTCGTTCATTTAATTTTGTTTTTGAAATGTTCCGACCGATATTGGATTCGAAGAACGCAGCATTTGCAGGAAAGATAAATATTTTATTCCTAATAATCACATACTGCTGTGATTGTGGTGAGCATCAAGGATTTGTTTTTTTTTATTCACTGTTTACGCGGTCATTGTGGTTTCGTTTCAAGGAAAAGATAACTCTTATCTTTTCCTTCGTTTTCTATGAAGGTAAATCCTAATGTAATTTTCCTTCCATAGGGTTTTAATTTTGGGTTTTCAACTTCATTTCGTGTGGTGGGATTATAAGGTGATTCGATTAAGAGGAATACAAGGGAACCAAAGTCAAACTTCCATACAGGGTGGCTCACTCTTCCAATCTACAGGAAGCGATCCTAGAAGTTTCTAGAAGACTCTAGTCAACCTACAGGGTGGCCCAGTTGGGAGGAATACGGAGGAAACCAAAGTCGAGTTTCATACAGGGTGGTTCACTCTTGCGATCTACAGGGTGATATCTCAGAAGTTTCCACCAGGCTCTGGTCAATCAATAGGGCGGCCCACTACTTGAACATTCCTGACTGGTACCCATACCTGCACTCCATTGTGACGAATTGGATCACGCAAGTTGACCGCTACATTCTCTTTTGATTAATATTTTTTTTTTATGTACAATTTCACCTTTTGCTGATTTATTGCATATTCTGCTTTACTTACCCCTCGCTAATGTTATTAGGAGTGGTTGTTTGATAACTTAAATTTATCAAGATTGGATAATTTTTTTTTATCTGACGGAATTTGGGACGGTATATATGAATTTAATACTCTTATGCTTACCCCTACGCATGCGTAACGCCTGAGCTCACGCGGTCGCTTGTTCCTTGGGTAGCAATACCAATTTAAAGTGAACCTCTCAATTTCTGTGTCATGTTGTTATAAGGTTATCATTTATTGTTTATTTTCGTAACGGGTTAAACCTTTTTCTTTTATGAACAACGCCCATTCGTATGCTCGCACTGCCATATCATTGTGCTTATCTATCGCTTGCATATAAGTTTTTTTTTTAGATTGGTGGTTGAAGTTAACCTATGGTATTAGTTGTTGGTATAGTTTAACGAGTTTAAAAGGCTTATGAAGGCTTCTGATTCATTACAGCTTACAGATATCGATTGTTTCGTTTGCATATTATTATACTTTTTTATATTACTATGATATTTGATGTAGATATAGCTTATCGATCTTAAAAGGTTTGAATAGGTTTCTCAAAACATCGTAACTTATAGATACCGATTTGTTTCATTTTGCGTACTAGTAATATGATTAATAAATTCCTCTGAGTCGTACTAGCGTACTTTATTTTCAACTTTTGGTAAATTGGGGTTGAATAATACTTATTAAGGGTATTTCGAGGGGAAATAGATTTACCTGGCGCCCATTTAAGAATCAAATTATTTAAAGTGACTACTTAACGGACCCCCCCACCTTCACTGTAGCTTAGCCGCAAATACCCTGAGGCAGGTACAATCTGGTGTGTCGTTGTACGGTCTCAATATTCGTAGGTAATAGGGTGAGTCTCATTCAAGAGAAAGTCCCTTAATTGCTGGGTTATATAAACTCTAAGAATAACCCAGCTGACTGCGCTTCTAGAGGTTTATTTTCCTCGCAGTTATTGAATTTTTCTTTTTGGTTTTATGGTCCCTCTTGGCTCAGAGAGAAAGAAAATGAATGGCCCACTAGAAGTCTCGTTTATCCTCTAGAAGCGATCGAAGAAGACTGCACCTTTTCCTTGTGGCTAATGTCACTATCAATATCTTCAAGAATCTGTTGGATTAATTCTCGTCTCTCGACAAAATTACAAGTATTACTGCTTGGTGTTATCGATTTATCAGCAATCTGCGAAATGAAACAAAATCATATTCTCCTTTGACTCAGATTGACATCCATCATGCACTCATGATAATTGTTGAACAAGTTCAAAGTGTTTCTTTCTCGGAAGAAATTCACCGACTGAAGCATCGAAAGTCTTTATCAAAGTCTTTCCGTAAACTGAACCCATTTCTGGATGATGATGGGGTGCTTCGAGTAGGAGGTATATTACATTTCTCTGGTCTCGTATTTGAGCATAAAAATCCAGCAATCCTTCCCAATTACATCGTTTGACAGATTTAATCATCGTTAGTGTTCATAAAAAACACTTGCATCCGGGTTTGCGCACACTCCAATAACTTTTATGTCAAAATTTTCGGATATTTTCTCATCGACGTACAATTCATCGCATTTTTAGTAAATGCATCACTTGTTTTAAATCTAAACCAACTCCTATCGCGCCTCCCATGGCAACTCTACCAACATATCAAGTATCTCAGCTGAAACCATTTTAGTGTGTAGGGGTGGTGGTCCCTTCAAAATTACTATGTCAAAAGGTCGTGGATTGGAGAACGACTTAAATTGCCTTTTTGTCTGTTTCTCAACGAAAGCTCTGCACCTCGGGCTGACAAGTGATCTTTCCTCTGATTCGTTCATAGCTGCACTTAGACGATTCATTAGTCGATGAGGTCGTTGTACACGTGTAAGTAGCGATAACAGTACCAACTTTGTTGGTGCTTACCGCGTCCTTAACAACCTTATGAGAGATGCTGTTATTCGGGAGAAACTTGGATGGTCATTCAGCGCCCCAAGTTCTCCACATTTTAATGGTGTCATGGAGGCAGGTATTGAATCGGTAGAAACTGACCCCATGAGAACACTCGAACGTCAAATTCTCACTTATGAGAAGTTTTATACCTTAATGGTACGAATCGAAACATTGCTCAATTCTAGATCCCTTTACGCCATGAGTAATGATCCAAACGACTTGAGAGTTTTGACCCCATATCATTTTCTTATCCTCGAACCTACGAAAATCCTTCCTGACCCTGATTTGACTAATATCATAGTTTATCGAGATATACGGCAACGGTGGCATGATGAGTATATGCATACTCTGCAGCCGAGACACAAAGAAATGGATACCTCCTTCAACACCCCCTCTAGTGGGCAATCTGGTCCTTATAAAAGATGAGCATGCCCTCCCTTCAATGGCTTTTGGGTCGGACAGAATAACAAGGTTAAGCATTTAATTATTATATATAATGTTACTTTATTCTCAAAACTCATTACTCGGTCATTCAATGAAAATATTTGAGATTCTCTACAAACTTATTCGTTCCTCACGTTTTGCTCCCGCTGTATTATAAATTCTGGCCAGCCGCGGGAGAGTCTGTAGATTCTCACCGAGAAGCTCGTGCTGGCAATAGCAATTCCAATTCGTATCGCAATTCAGAAAAACCCGAGAAACTTGACACGTTAAAGCTTTTTTCGATAATTCTACAACCAGAATTCAGTTCATTTGCATTACGTGTGAAAGAGCGGTGGAAACCACCGAAGCCAGAGAAGTCCAAAATTCCAGGTGGGTTGACTTTCTTTCCTTCGGCTGGCAGAACCCTAACTCTCTCAAACGTGAACACCTTGCTATTAAAAAAATCAAGAATTATTTTCAAGCATGTTGACACTCCCTTTTCTTAATTTCTCCAGAGTATATTCGAAAGAGAAGAACCTGATTTTTGCATATTTTTAGTATTTTTTGAGATTTTGATATGACTTTTGGAGCGCCCACCTCCCCCTATTTTCATGCACGATTCCCTCGATTTTATTTTAAGCATTTTTACGTACAGTAACATATTTTTTATTTCATCGAAATCTATCAAAATGAAACACCGTCAGTGGGGATGAGGGGGGTCGCGCTCAAAACCGCTTGATACAACTTTTTATGGAGATGAAAAGAATTGAAGAATCAATTTTTTTCATTCAGGATCTTCAGAGATATCGAGACCCCCGCTAAATTTCTACGCCCAAGAAGGGGATCAGAAATAAGTTCGAATACTTAGAAAAAAATCACCTATAGAGCCATGTATAGAAAAACATACCCCCCAAATTCCTCCCCTCAAGGCGGGGATCGGAAATAAGTTCGAATACTCAGAAAAATTCATCTATAGAGCCATGTATAGAAAAACATATCTAGCTGCGGAATGAACCCTACTCGTGTGAAGGACAACTTCAGTTTCGCTTGCAGATCGATACGAAAACTTTTATCGTATAAACCATGAAAACTGATGCAGATGGTGTAAACCTGCAAGAGGCAACGCCATCTGCTGGGTGACGACCAAAGTCTCAAACTCCCACTGCCCAAGACAGAGGAGACCTTTTACAGCGGGCCATTGTACGGCGAAGCCGCAACAAAAAGCCCGCCGCGATCGAGAATCGACTTCGGTCAACTCGCAGAAAGCTGCAACCCCTCACAGAAATCAGAATTTCTATGTTCAGAATGATTGCATTCACAATCCAATGCCAGACAGCTGTTTTGACCTACCAGGTCTCATCAGTGACACTTGGCTGGATTGTGAACACAAACATTTCGAACTATCTACTCCTTACGAAGTAAGTCTCTGAAAACTGATGCAGATGGTGTAAACCTCCAAGAGGCAACGCCATCTGCTGGGTATAACCATGTTGAAATTTTTACACTAGTTAACGAAGTCGAAACTAATATACTACTAGTTTTTAAGCCAATCGTAACAATCATAATTAGCCTAGGGCGGTCAGAACTCTTGATCAGGAACTGACGGTTCGTCCGATCACTTTGACTACGGTTTCTAATTAGAACGAGTTTGTAAAACTTGAACGTGAACGTTTCTACGTGCTGAAGTCGGTGTTCCACCTGATAGTATTCAACTTACATTGTGGCCTCAGAGCTGTCCGGGGGATCGAATCGGTAAGTTGGTAAATTTGCTGGATAATCAAGATAATTGCCAGAATTTCTTCGATACCTTCGGGTGGACCATGTTCATCGGCTTGCTGAATCGATTTTCACCCTGGATTGCGGTAAAACCATCAAGATGACCTGGAGTGCAGTGAATATTTCAAGATATTAAAGATATTCAGAGACTCTGTAGTGAGTTATCTTATTGAAAATGATGTGTATGAACTTTCAAACTTAGATGTTCTCATAACCAAAAAATTTGACGTTGACCAATTGAAATTTTCCAAACATCACCACAATTTTTCACATTTTCTGACTCTAATTAAAGTATTATATATGCTCTTTGTGATTTATGTGATAGTTGTGGAAGCTTTTGTGTGTAGGAATGTATGTACTTTATCAGAGATAAAGTATTAAGTGATTTGGATAAAAAGACAAGTTTTGATATAAATATAACACATTGCATTTCGAGTTTCATTAAAATTGTCATATGTACTACATTGAGAATGGAGGTAGAAGCTAGGGTGATAACTACTGAAAGAAATGTCAATAGACTCGAAAGTTTTCCTGATTGGGGCCTGAAACGTAAATTCGCTGATGCTGATGGAAAGTTGGAGACGACCCTTTGATGGATCACTTTAAATGGCAACCTGATCGATCATTTTGCATACCGGCAGAAGTGATCGAGTCAAGTGCTCCTGCTGCGGACTCTACGCGAAAGATAGAATGCCTGAAGATGAAGTTTGGACTTCGAATTTATCATGATAAATGTGAATCTCAGAAGCTCAGAATCCGAGTTCAGAGCCCGAAAATTCCACAATCATAGATCACAGAAATACTTGTGAAGTTTGTTTGGAAAATGAAATGAATGTAGTGTCAATTCCTTTCAAACATTGAGCTTGTTCTGTTGATTGTTCAATAACATGTGATAAAATGAGATATTGCTTAATTTTCGAGAGTTTTTGTGACAAAGATCCATTTTTGTTCATTTCTACAATATATATTCAAACTCTCTGAATATTCATTTAGTCTTCTCGAAAGGAATTTGGTGGTTGAAAAAACGGTTCACTAAAAAAGAATATGATTGCTGACAGAGCTGAAATTCAAATGATATTTGACAGATTTGATATTGTTAAACAGAAATTATGATTGAAAAACTCACCGACTTGCAAAGGATATGATTGTTGACGAAGACGAAATTCGCGTTCTGTGTCGTATCTTTGTACAACATATGTAAAGTTAACAAACTCACCGACTTTCAAAGGATGATGATTGTTGACGAAGCTGAAATTCCAATGACTGTTGACAGACTTTGTTCAACAGAGGTTATGGTTGAAAATCTAAACGACTCGCGAAGGATATATTGTTGACGAAGCTGAAATCCAAATGATAGTTGACATATTAATTGTCCAAATGAGGTTTTAGTTGAGAAAAATACTGACTTGCATAGAATATGAATGTTAACGGAGCTGAAATTCAAATGACAGTTGACAGATTTGACATTTCTCAACAGAGGTTATGGTTGAAAAACTCACTTGCAAAGGATGTGATTGCTGACAGAGCTGATATTCAATTGACAGATGACATATTCGACATTGTTTGACAGCGATTATGGTTAAAAGACTCCCTTGCCAAGGATATGATTGTTGACGGAGCTGAAATTTGCGTTCTCTGTCAAATCATTGTACAACATAGGTTATTGTCAGAAAACTAACCTACTCGCAAAGGATTTGATTATTGACGAAGCAGAAATTCAACAACAATTCAAACACTCCCTTCCTTCTAATCAGATTGACCTCCTCATCATTAGGGAAGTTCTTCCCAATTTCAATACATTGGTGAGCTCCCAAAGTTTATCCTAACTTATCCATAGATTCAGGAAGGAAACGTAAAGAATCCACAAACTTCAGCTTCATATACTTCATATAATTACTTCATCTTAGGATCAGGAAATTTCCCAACAAGAATGGATTTCGAGAATAAGATATATTTTTGTTTTGTTTGAGCTATCACTGACAGTGATTTCTGTTTACTAGCCAGCTTTTTGACAAAGAGATGGCAATCATAGTTTGATAAATTGTAAAAAAACACTGGTATCGATTTTGGAGTCCTATAATGTAGGTAACGAATTGAATGGGCTGCTCCGCGAAATTTTTCAGTGAAGTGACAATGTTCTCTTATTTTCACCTCACCGCCATGGACAAATGATTTTTCTCATATATGACATAAATTTAGCATGGCCATATTCGAGTTGTTTTTGATCGGCGAAGGAAGCATCTGTTCGTGATATTTGAATTAGGTGTTATATAATTCCATAATGGTTTTATCCAATTTATCTATAAAAGTTTTCACTACATCAGATCCATGATATAAAAAATATTGGGAGTACTTTTCATCAAAGTTACAGTTCACGTAAAAGGCGAAAGAGTAATGTTGGTCGGTATCACTACTTTTATTCGGGTTGGAAGGCCGGAGCTTTCTTGGAATTTCTTCCTGACGTTTCGCTGGCTCGAGTGGCTAGCTTCTTCAGAGGCTCATTTAATAATACCCGAATAAAAGTAGTGATACTGAAAACCTCGGCCGTGAAAGCCTTAACTATTTTGTCAGTAATGTTGGTGTTCACAAACTTTCACTGTGAACGATACATCATCAGAAGGCTCGTTGTGATCTATGGGCTTCAATATACTTTCGAAATCGGCATAAATAACGAAATAAACTCAAATCTATTTCTCGAAATTGACAAATTTGAAAATGTTCTCTGGAATTTTTCCACCATATTTATTCAACTTCAAGTTGGTTGTTGATATTTTCCTTATGGTATGGTGACAGTCATTTTGTTCATGATTCTCCAGATTCATTTGATCAGTGAATGCTTGTAAGTATCCATCACACATGTATAGTCGACCACCGTGTTTTGATTTTTGTCCCACAACCAACCTCTCTCAAGGAGAGCTATCAGATCAGATTGAAGCTTCTTTGCACCCTCTAGCGTGTTACTCCCTGTGGCTATATCATCAAGATAAACATCACTGCGAATAACAAGAGACGCATCTGGATAACCGGATTCATCTTCAGCCAGCTATAACAAGCACTTAATTGCAAGATATAATTGCAAGATATGGACTCGATGATAATCCATATGTAACAGTGGAAAGTCTGGAATCTTGTACTGCGTCCTGAGGAAAGAATCTCCACAGTATTCTCTGGTCAGATTCCTACATTGAAATTTGTCTGTACATCATTCTCACGTCTGAGGTGAACACATATTTGTGGAGTCGAAAGTTGAGAAGAATACTGCCTCTGGACTTTCTACACTGTGAGCAGACTGTCATTGAGAGAGAAACCTTGAGGTGATTTACTAGAAGTATTGAAAACGACGGGAAGTTTTGTGGTAGTGCTATTGGGATTAGATACAGCTAAATGTGGAATGTAATACATGTTGTCAAAAGAGGAGGGTTTATCAACAATTCCCATGTGCTTACATAAAGATAATCTCTCATGAAATCGATACTTGGATATACTGGAGCGAGTCCAAATTTCTTTCCTGAAAAGAGTATTGCTCGTCCCGAACAATACACCTGATTATATAATCAGACTCAAAACTGGTCGTGTAAAGTTGGCATATAATGTCTTCGAAATGTCTCACAAGGTACTTGCTATGGATGACAGTCGGTATCCTAAAATATGTTTTGAAAGGCAATTGCGATTAATTGGTCTCTGTAAAGATACATTTCACTGGGCCTCACAATTGAAATATTTTTTCTCATCCGTAAACTCTAATATATAGGACACCCTGAATTCCACTTCACTGAGAATCAACAGAAAAATTCTGCTTGAGAAATATTATTCTGAACTCCATGAAGCAGACGTGTCTCTCATGATCCGTTCATTTTTTCTACCATTTCATAGGTATCTCCATGTTTCTAAAAAAAACTAGTAGTTGACAAAATGGTTAAGGCTACGGAAATGAATATAAGTATCGTGTCTATTCCGCTATACCCTGCAGCAGGATGATGAACTACAATTTTTTGATATATGAGAGCCAAACAGTCCATACATCATTTACGATCTTTACCTATTTTTAATTTTTCTTGTGGAGATTTTGGTAGGAAAGTTGGACACATGAATTCTATGATCTAATTGACGAGAAGAACATTCATTTTCATTTGCATCAGATTTTACAAGAAGTGCAGGTTTCTTGGAGATAGACGACTTATGTTGGGATGATGATGAATTGTAACCACTTTTATTAGTTTCACAAAGAGACAAAATCAAAAGCGGTTCAATGTTTTTCTAGATAAACGAATAATTCATCATATTTAGGTATACCTGAAAAACCAAAATTAAGTTCGAAACGTTTCGAAGTTTCGGGATCCAATGGTTTGATAAGAAGGTTCATAAGAACGAAATCCCACTATTCGAATTTGTACGATCGATTATACAGTGCCTGTAACTATCGGAAAAAATATCCAATATCTGTCTGAGCTGTTTTGAAGATTATGATGTGAATTTAGGAGCGTTATTTATTTCGTCCGAATAGTGGCTAGCTTGTAGTCTATCATTTTGGTTACGAATTAAATACTTGGAACGGAAGTTTGTCTTTAAAAAAAAATATTTTACAAAGTACAAGTTCGAGACGACTTTCTCTAACAAACAAGAGTTACAAATGGAATGAATGAAATATAATAGAAAATGGTCTTGTCGCTTTGAGGGTCCAGCTAACGGATTCCTGGAAATGCGCTGTCAGTATATCATGCTTCCATGAGAGCAGCAGAACTGTGGAAACAGTCGTTACATAACTCTTCCCTCCTCGAGTACCAAAAATGATGGAATTCTGAAATCATTATTCGTCTGGAAGGAACCAAGGAACCATTTCAATTTCTGGAACAACTTCTTCTTTCTTCGTCTTCTTCGGGTAGAACCACTTGAGTTTCGATCTTATTTCTTTTTTCTTTTTGATTGATACCACAAGGATGATACCGAAGATCAGTTCGTTATTGATTTTATCGGCCACGGGGATCCTTTGAATTGGTATCAATTTATCTGCAATTTTGTTGAGTTAGTACATTGCTTCCAAGATGAGTTTGAAGAAATTTCGTGTTTCGTAGATATATGGAGTCTTCACATAACTAGTTTGGATTTTTGGCAGAATGAGAGGTTTTCCTTTCCGAATTTTACGTTGTTGAGAAATGACTTGTGGGCCACTTGAATTTCGCATGTTTTCGAGATTTTGACTAGTGCTGAGGTGCTTATTTCGATGTATCGATCATCTTTCCACTCGCCGAAACTTATTTCTCCTTGTACAGGAATGATTAGCACTTCTTCTTGAGTGATTTTTTCGATTATGGAATGGCGTACGTTGATTGGAAGAGTTTGGCAATTTGTCGTAACATTGACTTCGATCAGGTGGGCTTCACAATGGTTTTGCGGGTAGTAGCCTTCAATGCAGAAATAGGTTTCTTCTAGCGGTGGACACTTGTTCGATTCAAATTGATTCTTCAAAGCTGTTCGTGCCAAGTAGGGATATTTGGGGATAAAAATGTGGTGGTTTTGGATAATCGGGTATGGGTGATATCTTCTTTATCTCTATAATCTTTTCTTTTGATCAGATGATTTGCTTGTTGTATTGATTGATACAAATTTTGGGTTGTGTCTTTGTGTATTTGAACATAGTCTAGAATGATTATATGATCATTGAGGTCAAATGGATTGTTATTATTGATATGACCTTTTACTACTTTGAACGAGATGAATTTCGTGACACTGTGAATTGAATTATTATATCCTAATACGGCACGTTTCATGATCTGATTAGGAGAGAGATTCCTGTTTTCTTCATTCAAACATCGATAGTGTTCGATCAAGGTTAAAAGAAACCTTTCGACTGGGGATTTCGAGTTGCTATTTTTCGGTGTTGTATAGTGTAGTTTTATCGGGTATAGTTTGCGAAAGTCCTCTATTTATTTGTTTTTGAATTCAGTTCCTGAATCGGTAGTGATTTTTAGCGGTTCTCCATGATGGGAGATGAAATTGAGGAGATTTTCGAGAACAAGGACACCAGTGAGCGCATTTAAGGAGCACGCTTGACCATACCGAGAAAACGAATCAACTATTGTTGTTAAATTTTCATTCGATATCGTGAATGTATTGATAGCAATGTGTTCGGACGGCTTTGACACGGTGGGTGTAAGATTGAATATGATGACTAGGGGGTTCCGATCAAATTTATTTCTTTGACAAGTTTCGCAATTATCAACGAAATTTTGGATGTCATCAATCATTTTCGGGCAATAAAACCGTGAACTTGAAGATTGTTTCATTTCACTAATACTTCGGTGACATGTCTTTTTCGTACGGTAGAGTTGAAGTTTCTCTTCCTGCTCGTTTGATATTTTCATATCAGTGAGAAACGTTGGACAGAATTTTTGAATGAGTATTGTATTGGTAATGTGACATATGATCGAAAGTTTTCGAAAAACTTTTTCATCCTACATTTGGGATTTTCTATGTCCCCGAGTGTGATGATAAGCTGGTTTTTTGTATGTATTTACGGCGCGTTCCAAAATGGTAATATTTCATGAAGGATTCTCAAATGAAGTATGGACAGTCTCGGTCAGTGTTTTCTTGGTTTCCCTTTGGTGGAACGATTTGAACGTCCGAAATCATATTTATTGTTGGAACATTTTTGGGAGGTTCAAGAATTTGAAAAATAGTACCGTCCAATTCGGAAATTTCATCGAGATTTCTCAATAAATTTCCGATTATTTCGTTGACGTCACCTGCATTGTTTTGAATTGATAATAAAGTTTAAAGCGCGTTTAGGTCGTCGTCAGAGGGATTTCTAGAAAGAGCATCGGCACTCTGATTCGACTTGCCAGTCTTATAATATTTTATGACTTAGTCGAACTCTTCGAGTTTTGAACGCCAGCGTACCAATCTAGAATTGGGTTCTTTCAGTGAAAGGAGCCACTGGAGGGGTTTATGATCGGAGAATATAGTGAATCACTGGCCCAATAAATATGGTCGAAAATATTTGCAGCTCCAGACAGTGGCTAAAAGCTCTTTTTCTATTGTCGAATAATTCACTTCTGCGTCTGTAGTCAGTTCGAAGGGTTTTTCGAAGTCAGGATATGCCAATACAAGTTCAGACGTGAGTATTGATTTGCATGTATTGAAGCAATCAACGAATTCTTTTGTATTTTTTACTTTCTCGTTTTTCCTGATACATTTCTCCATTGGTTTCGTGAGTTTAGCAAAATTCCCAATGAACTTAATAATAATAACCCAAAAGTCCCAAAAATTATTTTATATCTTTTTGAATCTTTGGAATCGTGAAATTATTAATAGAAATGATTTTTCGGGGATTGGGCTTGATACCTTCGGGTGTAATCAAGTGCCCTAAAAATTCGACTTCCTTTCGAAGGAATTCTGATTTATCCAATTGAATCTTCCATCGGGCTTCACGTTATGTTGAAAATACTTGTCTGAGATTTTGGATGTGCTCTTGGAGACCAGTATTAAAAATGATAATAAGGTCCATGTAGACCATGCAAATTTTGTTTCGCAAGTCTTTGAGAACTCCATCCATTACTCTCTGAAAGGTGCATTTTTTAAGCCAAAAGGCATTCCCAAGTATTCATAGTGTCCATGGTCGAATGCTGTTTTTTCAATTGAATTCTGAGCCATTTCGATTTGGTGGAATCCACTGGCCAAATTGAGAGTCGTGAGATATCGAGCACGTCACAACTTGTCCAATATATCGTTAATATTGGGAAGTGGGCATCGATATCCTATTGTTTTTTCATTGATTTTGTGATAATCAACGGCTATCCTTCATTTTTGTTCACCTGATAAATCGAGTTTTTTAGGCAAGATCCAAATGGGGGATGACCACGGGCTAGAGCTGGGTCGAATAATATTTTTTTCGAGCATGTCGTTAATCTGACGTTGGACTTATCTGTGGATGTATGGGTACCTATATGATTTTGTGTGTACAGCTATTTTGTCAGTTGTCTTTATCTCATGTTTAATTTTTGATGTAAAAGTCAATTCGTCACCTGGTTTGAAAAGATATCAGAATATTCTTTACATACTAAGTGCAAGCGCTGCGAAACATTCCGTATGCAAAAACCGATGACCTCATTCTGATTGATGATTTGAGTTGAGGAAGACTTGAAGAATAATATTGTGGGGGTTGCCGGACGGAATTATGGTCCAGTTTTTTTTTTCGGTCCTATAATAGTTTTCGCTTCCATCGCTGTAGCTGCGAAAAAAAATTGTTATTGACTATTAACACCTGGTTCAGGTAAGGTATGGAGAAAAACGGCATGATCTAATTCAATACAGATTTAATAAAAAAAAGTGGTTCACCTATTAATAAGTAGTGAAAATTTCATTCAGGTAAGTTTTGACAATTATTGCCGATGCATTTGCAAAGGAAAATACAATTGATTTCGCTTTTTTTACAAGTGCAGAACATTGTCAGGCATTCAGCATTATATTTGCAAAGCCTGATCAAATGATTTGTCATAGGTGGTTTTGCCATTTGCACCGGGTACAACTTTCCATCTCGTCTTTCATAAAGAATTGGAGTGAGTTCGGAGGCCCATTTGTTGATTAACTATCATGATTGTAACGGTCATAGAATCTTCGCCACTCAATGTCCCCCTGAAAGTCATTGTCACAGTGTCTAAGATTTTTCAACAGTGTGGGATATTTTTCGATTTAGTTAGGTAGGTGGTGAATGAATTCGGCTAGAGCTGTTTGTTGCGGTGTCTTTCTGTTCGTTACACTGATATATATATATCACTAAACACCGCTAATGCTTCATAGAGTGTATTGCCTGACAATTTTTAGATTTTGACTGCTAAATGAGGCTTGTATGAAAGTCTTTCATTTCGGCGTGAATGTGCATTTCTTCGCGGCATCTTCTATAAGAATTTCATCACACAACTTGTCCTCTGGTATAAGTTCAGTAGTGGATAGTTCCTTCCGTAATTCCTTAGCACATATGACGATTTTGCTACAGTCTAGCCGACGTAAACGTTCAGCTATTTTCCTTAATGAACTTCCTGCCATGAAAACCAAAGAATATTGCCTCCTCTCAGTGAGATATGAGAATAAAACCTTGTCACCAAATTTATCGATCAGCATCACGTTGAGATTACGATTAGAACTACATCCTCTACTTCAGCGAGTACAGTCATGCGTTGAGCCAAGTATGTCAATTCAAAAGCGGTCGTCGAAACACCGTCTTTGCATTTGAATAGTTTCTTTCGGTTCATTCACCAGTTCATTATGATTTTTCGTTCGCCTTTTTTTTAATCTAATAATTGTAGCGATATTTATTCACTTCAAAGAAAGTTATCACGAAATTCGAAGCACTGCTATTTTAAATATTGGAAAATGTATCTGCTATAATAATGGATGAAGTTCAGCTATAACTGAAGTCACAAAAACTGTTGAGAAAAGCGCGGCCCGCTCCAAAACTCGAGAGAAGGTATGTGACGCTGGGAAGGAGATTTATAATAAAACTGACAACGGGCTTTTCTGGCAACTTTCAGTTCCAGGTTTGAAAGGATCTTGCAAAAACATTCCAATCAAGAAATAGCGGTAAATGGTTTTGCATTCTATACAACATTTTTTTCACAACTACAGCGATGGAATCGAAAACTCCTATTATAGGGCCGAAAAAAAAAAAAAAACTGTACCATAATTCCGTCCGGCAACCTCCAAATTATTATTCATCAAGTCTTCCTCAACTCAAATCATCAATCAGAATGAGGTCATCGGTTTTTTCAAACGGAATGTTTCGCAGCTGATTATAGCGGCTTTTTCCTCCGAGTTCATGTGGTCAACGCGGATCAATTCTGTAATATTTAGGTTATTCGTGATTGGGAATGTTCATTTGTCGATAAATCGGGATTAACGAAGGACTCAATAGTGAATATTTCGTAGGTTGAAGATTTGAAATGATTTATAGGGGCTCCGATAATTTACTGATATTGTTTCACTGGTTGGGTTTTGAATTTCGATCGGTGCGTATCCGTCTTTAGCAATAGTCAATATTTGCGGAATTATTACATTGTTCATAGTTCCATCAATTGTCAGAAATTCTCCTTCATAAATACTTACTGGCAGATTTTATATGTTTTTTTCTAAAGGATTCACTGGAAATGAAACGCTGAATTCGAATGGTTGTCTAAATTTGAAAGGTATTTCAGTAATTTTCCCTATCAATTTTCTATTGATTAAGTCAATTATCGATCGAGAGCTTCCGGTATCGATGAGTAGTTTCAATTTTGGATTTTTGATTTCTACATAAGGTAGAGCATTATTACATGAGAGATTAATTTCAGCTAAGTCAATTGGTCTTGTTGGCTTGCTGCCTGAAAATTTGCAGCTTCGTCAATTTCTGTGTTGTTATGATTCGAAACACAAGATTGCTATTGTTCGATATCATTTGTAAGATATTGATCATGATTGGACAATTCGTAAAAATTAGGGTATTCATAGTCCTTGATATTGATCATATATTGATATATTGATTATAATTGGGTCATAATAATCAGTTGGGTCTTCGTATTCATTCGAAAAAAATCTGCAGAAATAAAATTTTGTTTCTGATTTCGTTGGAAGAACCTTGGTTGATTTTGGAATTGGTTCTGGATTCATGTCGATATGCAGGAATTTATTGGTGGGATATTCTAGTGGGGTTTCTTGAAGTAGTCGACATGGGTTCAGGTTTTGGCAATGGATTTGGTGGAATATGTTTTGGTTTGAATGCATTTTGAGGTGGGCCAAATACTTCACGGTTGGTGGGTATTTTCGCGGGGGTAATTGCCTTGGTTGGATATTCATCGGCTGATTTGGTCAAACGGACCTTGGAGAAAAGTTTGGATTGTAAAAATTGTAATTAGAGTAATTAGTTTTGGTTGATTGATTTGTCTTTGGAATTGATTCGGTATTGATGATTGAATGTTTGTTTGTGCTTTGGTCATGTATGTCTGCCTGTTGGTAGGGGCAATAAATTGCCCCTTGTTTCATGAGTTTCTTGCACGCTACCATATAAGTATAACTACTGCTCTTCGGGCTTGAAGGCCGTCGTTCTTTGGAATTTCTTCCTGACGTTTCGCTAGCGCGAGTGGCCAGCTTCTTCAGAGGCTTATTCATCTCCGATCTCGGAGATGAATAAGCCTCTGAAGAAGCTGGCCACTCGCGCTAGCGAAACGTCAGGAAGAAATTCCAAAGAACGACGGCCTTCAAGCCCGAAGAGCAGTAGTTATACTAATAACCTCGGCCGCGAAAGCCTCAACCATTTTGTCACGCTACCATATAGTTTTTCAGAATTTTCATATTCATTGACGCATGCCATAGCGTCTTCGAGAGAGTTTGGTTTTTGAGATGTAAATTATTTTTGCGCATGCCTGAGCAGCCAGCAATAAATGTACCAAGTGCAACCTTACCATAATGTGAAATTTGGAAAAATTTTTCATTGTGACATAGATTTGCATCATTACTGATCCTCTGTACCACGCTATTTCTGATTAATTGTAACCTACTATCGAAACTGAGTCAGCATATCATGTTTCCATGAGAGCAGCAGAACTATGGGAACGGTCGTTAATTAACAAAATAGTTGAGGCTTTCGCGGCCGAGGTTTTCAGTATCACTACTTTTATTCGGGTTTGGAGGCCGTCGTTTTTTGGAATTTCTTCCTGACGTTTCGCTGGCTCGAGTGGCTAGCTTCTTCAGAGGTTCATTCATCTTGGAATTCACTCCGATGACTGGATATTGTTTCTTCGCAAGTTGTATTTATGCCGATTCAGGTAGTTTGCGGTGCTAATTATTCCATTCGGATTCGGGGAATTGTCATTAATATTGATTATCTTGTTTACTTCCTGTGGGTTCGGAGAATAATCATCATTAATATCTGAAGAACTACCTGCAGTTATTATCGATTTTCTTAAAATGGGATTCCATATTCGGTTGAGGTTGACGGCTTCTTCTTTTCTGTTGAAATTATCCGTGTGTTTGTGGATTTCTATTGCCTCCCGTACCAGTCGGCTATGGTATCCCTGGTTGGGTGCAATCAGTTTTGCATTTTCAAACAGAATCCTGTGGTTTCCCTCACTAAGTGCGTATTCCGCCACAGCCGACTTGTCAGTTTTCCAATTCTGTCTGTGACACTCGGGATGTATGGCAAATATGCATGTGCAACTATCTGAACGTCCTCCTTGTTTCGAACAGTGGAATTCTTCAGTTTCATGGCCCTGTTGATCGCATATTCTTCGAAGAATATGCGAACCAGAACATCTGGAGGAAGAACTGGAACATCTTCAAGTGACCTCGAGGTCGAATGGATACAGTGATCAACAGGGCCATGAAACTGAAGAATTCCACTGTTCGAAACAAGGAGGACGTTCAGATAGTTGCACATGCATATTTGCCATACATCCCGAGGGTCACAGACAGAATTGGAAAACTCCTGAGTAAATACAACATAAAAACTGTATTTAAACCCACAAAGAAGATTCAACAGAGCCTCAGATCGGCTAAAGACAAAAGAGATCCACTGTCTGCAGCAGGGGTTTATCGCATACCGTGCACCTGTGGGAAGGTATACATCGGTACCACCAAAAGATCCATGGGAACTAGACTAAAGGAACATGAGAGAAACTGCAGACTAGGGCAAATTGACAAGTCGGCTGTGGCGGAACACGCACTTAGTGAGGGAAACCACAGGATTCTGTTTGAAAATGCAAAACTGATTGCACCCAACCAGGGATACCATAGCCGACTGGTACGGGAGGCAATAGAAATCCACAAACACACGGATAATTTCAACAGAAAAGAAGAAGCTGTCAACCTCAACCGAATATGGAATCCCATTTTAAGAAAATCGATAATAACTGCAGGTAGTTCTTCAGATATTAATGATGATTATTCTCCGAACCTACAGGAAGTAAACAAGATAATCAATATTAATGACAATTCCCCGAATCCGAATGGAATAATTAGCACCGCAAACTACCTGAATCGGCATAAATACAACTTGCGAAGAAACAATATCCAGTCATCGGAGTGAATTCCAAGATGAATGAACCTCTGAAGAAGCTAGCCACTCGAGCCAGCGAAACGTCAGGAAGAAATTCCAAAAAACGACGGCCTTCAAACCCGAATAAAAGTAGTGATACTGGGTCGTTAATTAACTAGCGTTTCTGAAGGTTTGCATAAGCGATAGAGTATTTATTATCTGTGATTGGGAGATTTTTCAATGGCATTAATGGTTCTCCAGATAAGGATTACATTAAGTAGTGAAACTTCTTCATATTGCTTATATATATCCTACCAAGAATTGAAGAATTGAATGAACCAATGAATGTTGGCCAGTTTTTCAGATCACCATTGAATTGTTCAACGTTCGGAGTCTAGTGTTGTCATTAAGTGATCTTGCTATTGATTGTTGGGAAGTTTTCTCAAATAACTCAGAATGAATTGATTTGGATTGATAGAATTTTTTGTCGATCTCTTGTCAATTTTTCAGTTTCTAGATCGTTATTTCCTCGAGTAGAAATAATTTTTATCCATTCATTAGGATGTCGATTGAATTCCTCGTAAGTATCAGTGCCTTACAAGTATTGAACTCTGAAACATGAATGCTGAAGTTCATCGGTTTCTGCTAATTTGGCTAAATCATAAAGAACAGATATTCTATCAATTGCGGTATCTCGAAATGCACGAATTTTTTTCAACTTTGCAGTTACTGCACTACTTATTGTGAAAATGAATAGATCTGAGCAGTTCACAGAATATATTGTCAGAAAAAATTGTTTGATAACTGAAACGAGGAAGAAATACAAAAAATCCAATATGTGTAAGTATCCTACCTAATTCTGTGTTAGCAGTGTAGAACAATGCCAAAATGATGAATAATTTATTAATAGAGGAGAATTGAACAATGTTCTGAATAATATTGAAGTTTTTAAATGAAAACTATACAACTATACCTCATCAATAAATAAGAAATGGTTTTAAAATATCGAGCAGCGATAGAAGAAGATATAAAAAGAGGAGTAGAAAAACACGAAGAAATACTGTGATCTGGACAAGAAAGAATGTTCACTGGAATGTAATCTCATCAATGGCAAATATTTGAGTTATTCAACAGTAATATTCAAGTTAGAAGGATCCATCGAATGATCCGGTTCGAAAAAATGTTGATGTTTGAGAGAGAGTTAGGGTTCTGCCAGCCGGAAAAAAAAGTCAACACACCAGGGAATCCTGGACTTCTCTGGCTCCGGTGGTTTTCACCGCTCTTTCATACGTAATGCAAAGGACTCTATACTGGGTGTGGAATTGTCGAAAAAACTTTTACTTGTCACGTTACTCGGATTTTTCTAAATTGCGATACGAATCGGAGTTGCTATTGCCAGCACGAGCTTCTCGGTGATAATCGACAGACTCTCTCGCGGCTGGCCAGAAATTATAATAGAGCGGGAGCAAAACGTGAGGAATGAATAATTTTGTAGAGAATCTCAATATTCCTGTTGAATGACCTAGTAATGAGTTTTGAGAATGATGTTTCGGAATATATAATAATTAAATGCTCAATCTAAAAGAAGAAAAATTCAACTAAGCTAGAATGGAGCGAAGTATGAACGCAAGGTGAAATACCAAGTATGAAAATAGGGTTTTAAGGAAGGATAGATTTCTCTCTATTGCCTTCAATATGGAGAAGGAAGTGATCGCTGAATTTTTCGATGTGAAGGAATAAAAGTTACTCCTTATGAGAAGATCGTTTGTAACACGTCAGTGACATTTTCAGGGGTATTTTGACAGTTTATTATGCCAATTTCTACTCTGTTCTGTGATTTGAAGTGAATATTTGGGGCTCTACTCATGAGCTAGACAGTTTTTCTTTGCCAGAAAAAGGATATTTGAATATTTTCTGACATGAAAACAGAGACTCTTGTAGGGGTATTTTAAGGTTGCATGATTCATTGACTATACCAGCTATTTTCATTTTTGAATCAATTAAATTTCTGATGAAGCATCCAAATGACTTCGATATACATCACCGAAGCCACACGTATGATACAAGGCATGAAAAGTGTTTTTCCTATCCGATCCATTAAAAATCTGTCTATGAGCGAAGACCCGTTTACAGTTGCGATTTAGAATCCTATACTATCGATGAATTCCTTCTTTTCTCTGGATGAATTCTTTCCATATTGGATATTTGATGAGTGTCCGTTTTGATTTCTACATAAATGTGACCTAAAATGTATTCATTTTTTCACTATGAAATTATGAGATTGAGAGGGAGAGGGGTCTGATAATATGCTTATATTTATTTCTGGTAGTTTACTTTATACGGTCAAGACTCTCAAGATGAGGTGTTGTCAAATCCAAAATCTGCTTATAATTTTCCAAATCTTTCTTTCAATATTAACTAGGATAATCATAGAAGAGAAATTGATACAGTCCTGATGGTGTTTCCTTTAAATGGTGTCGTTCTATTATAAACTTTTCTTCGCGAAAATCGATTTAATTTTCACCCAGGAACCATTTTGAAGATACAAAATCGTATATAGGACCGCAAACCATATCAATCTGCTCATTTTCACCCAAATATTCCATGATATATCCGTGAAATCGTTGGATATTGTTCTAGATGAGCATTCAATGCTATTGTAACGAAATGTGCTGACGCCGGCCCTGCCGACTATGGATGCGAATTGGTGCAGCAGTTCCAGGAAATATTATACATGCGTGATCGCTGCTCACCCAGAATATTCGATTGTCAGGAATTGTCTGGATGATTCTCCACTGTATGAGCGCCTATAAAAGCGGGAGCCGCTCACGCCGACGGCAGAATTGTTAGTACGTAGAGTTTTAGTAGCAAGCATTGGAAAGTTATCGGAGCGATTTAAGTGATTGTGTTGTATTGTATTGTGATAGAGAGTTATAATAAAAGTAGTTTAGTGTTGTTTGGTATTTTAATCGACGAATCCAAGGAGTATCGTGACAGTGTTGTCAGAAATTGGATTTTCCAAGGAAATATCGTAACAGTGGTGTCGGAAGTGGAAATTTTGCTGGTGAATAGAAACAATTGATGGTGAATACGAGAAGAACATCTTACGATACGATGGAGGACATGATGAAATTTATCCAAAACCAATTTGCGGATTATGAAAGATGATGACAGGAGGAGAAACAGGAGGAAATGAAAGAACGACAATTTGAACTAGATAATGGAATGAAAGAACGAGAAGAAGGACTCCAGAAAATTCTCGAAAATGAAAAGAAGGAACGAGAAGAAGGACTCAAGAAAATTCTCGAAAATGAAAAGAAAGAACGAGAAGATGAAAAAAAAAAGATCGAGAAGAAGCACTCCAGATAATTCTTGATAATGAAAAGAAAGAACGGGTAGAAGCACTCTAGAAAATTCTCGAAGAACAGAGAAAAGAACGAGAAGACCTCCAGAAAATTCTAGAACAACAAAAGAATGAATTGGGGCAAATTGAAAAACAACGAAAAGCAGACTACCAGAGAGTTCTAGAAAATCAGGACAAGTTCTTCGAGCAAACGAAAGTACAAATGGAAGCACTGAAGGAAGATGTCAATAAGAAAGTGGATATAGTGCGAGATGAGAAATGAGATGAGAAATGAAATGAGAGGTCTAGAAAAACAGATTGCTCTTCTCAAGAACCAAGATCGCCGAGACAGGGTTGCCACGTCAGGAATTTCTGTGAAACCACCGACTTTTGATGGTCAGTCATCTTGTTCCATGTATCGTCGACAATTTGAGGCTGCGGCAGAAACTAATGGATGGGGCGAAGAAGAAAAAGCTACGGCACTAATAGTTGCTTTGGGAGGGCCAGCTTTGGGTATATTACAAACGATACCCATAGAACAGCAGAAGCATTATCAGGACCTGATTTCTGCACTGGAGTTGAGGTATGGCGATTAACACCGAGAACAGCTGTACCGGGCCCAAATGAAGACTCGTACACAAAAATCAGGTTAGAGTCTGCAAGAATTTGAGGCAGATGTTCGACGCCTGATCCAGCTGGCATATCCAGAAGCACCCGGAGATTTCAAGGAGCAATTGGCTGTGCAGATATTTATAGACGGACTGAGAGACCCAGAAATATAAAGAACTTTACGACTGACGAGTTTCAAGAGAAGTAGCGATGCTTTGGTTCGCTCTTCGGAAGTGGAGGCGGCCTTCAATACGTTGAGGCCGAAAGTACGTGCAGTTTCAATAGAAGAACCGGAACAACGATTTGACACAGCGAATAGTTCAGTCGAGAGGGTTCTGGAAGAAATCGAATCAAAGATAAGTGGCATCAGCACCCAGAAGAAGAGGACATGCTATAGATGTTGAAAACCCGGACATCTCATCAGAGACTGTAGGGTTAGATTGCCATCAAGATATAGCTCTCCTGCAAGGGTGCCATCTCGTACGCAATCACCTGTGAGGACAAGGTCATCCAGCGAGTCCTCAAATTGGCAGCAGGAAAACGAGAATTAGCCAGCATATCGGAGCGATTGCTGGCTAGCAATAACAGAGCCCCTAGGGTCATCAGTGTAAACAGGCTGGAAAGAACGTCTGAGAGCCTTACCATTCCAGGAAAATTAAATAAAATCGACGTTATATGCACCATAGACACCGGTGCTTCTTTGGTACGCAGCGACATCCTTCGGCCTGAAAACGTGAAGCCTATATCATCCAACGTCGTGCTTCGGACAGTCACTGATGAAAACGCATCTATTCGAGGAGAAGCTGAAATCACGTTGATTCTTGGGTGACTCACCATCATAGATACAGTTTACGTCGCCGATATAGAACATTAATTTATACTTGAATGGACTTGATCAGTGACTATGGATTTTCATTCGACAATGAGGAGAAGATGATGAGGTTCGGAGGAGAAGAATTTTTCCTCACAACTCCAACGGAAAGGACGATACCTGCCAAACTGCGATTATTGGAAACCAAGGGAATTCCTGGATTTTCAGAAAAATTAATTCGCGCTACATTAGATGAAGACCCTGCGTTAGAGTAGTCCAGCCATGTGATGAATCCCCCAGCAATTTGGTGTTCGCACGAGCCTTAGTTAAAACGAACCAAACGATCCCTGTGAGAGTTGCCAACGTGTTTCCTGGGGAAATAACTGTTAAGGCAGGCGATGTTATTGGAACATGTGAACCTGTTACTTGGGTAGCGACTTGTGATTCGAATGAACATCAAGAAATGAAGGCAGACTCTGAGAGTGTTATATCAACTCTTGAAAAATCATGTCAACACTTATCAACAGAGGAACTGAAAGCTGCCAAGAACTTCATCAGGAGTGAAAGTGACATTTTTGATTCGACAACAACAGGGGGAGTTAATTCGGTCAAACACAGAATTGATACTGGCCAACCTCATCCGATTCGGCAACCACCAAGAAGAATTCCATTCGCCAAGCAACAGGAGGTGGAAGAGCTTGTCGACAAGATGATGAAGGACGGTGTGATTGAAGAGTCATCGAGCCCTTGGTCTGCCCCTGTTTTGTTGGTTTCCAAGAAGGATGGATCTACGAGATTCTGTGTCGATTACAGGAAATTAAATGATGTCACCAAGAAGGACAGCTACCCTCTACCAAGAATAGATGACACATTAACAACTTTGGCAGGTTTCCTTTGGTTCTCAACATTAGATCTGAAGAGCGGATACTGGCAAGTGGGCATACATAAAGACGATAAGGAGAAGACTGCATTCTCGACTGGGAGTGGACTTTACCAGTTCACTGTTGTGCCGTTTGGATTGTGCAATGCTCCAGCAACATTTGAGAGACTAATGGAGCTGGTCCTTCGGGGGCTCACTTGGAAAATTTGTCTTGTATACCTCGACGACGTTTTGGTCATGGGAAAGACATTCGAAGAACATCTGCACAACCTGCAAGAGGTCTTTCAACGATTCAGGGACGCCAACCTCAAACTGAATCTTCAGAAATGTTCATTGTTCCAGAAACAAGTGGATTTTCTAGGTCACACAGTTTCATCAGACGGTATCCGAACAGACCAAAAGAAGATACAGGCGATAAGAGACTGACCGAGACCAAGAGACAAACATGAAGTGAGGAGTTTCCTAGGTCTCTGCACCTATTAGTGTCGTTTCGCAGAAGGATTTGCTGATATTGCGGCACCCCTACATGAGTTGACAGAAGATCGAGTCAAATTCGCCTGGTCCAACGGAAGTGAACGAGCATTTGGGAAACTGAAAGTTGCTCTATGTTCCAGCCCCATTTTAAGTTTTCCACGCCAACGAGGCCTGTTTATTTCGGACACAGATGCCAGTAATAATGGTATTGGAGCCGTACTATCACAGGAGCAAGATGGTCAGGAAAAAGTAATTGAGTTTTACAGCAAAGTACTCACTGAAGCAGACAAAAATTATTGTGTAACGAGAAAAGAGCTATTGGCAATAATAAAGGCTGTAGACCACTTCCACAAATATCTGTACGGGAGAGAGTTCCTCATCAGAGCAGATCATGCAGCTCTGAAGTGGTTACTCGAAACTCCTGAAGGACAAGTAGCAAGGTGGATTGAGAAGTTGAACCAGTACACTTCAGGATAAAACATCGACCAGGACGATTGCATAACAACGCAGATGCCTTGTCTAGAAGACCTCGTTCGGATACTTGTAAACACTGTGAGCGAATTGAACGTCGCGAAGGAATCAACCAAGTGAGATTGACAGTAGACGACAATTGGATGACAGCAAAAATGCGACAAGACCAGGAGAATGATCCAAACGTTGCAGAATTTTTGGAATGGAAAGAAAATGGAGCGGAAAGACCCACCTGGAAGGACATCTCGGATCGATCACCAACGTTCGAAGCATTGTGGGCACAATGGGATTCCTTGATTGTGGAAAATGGCGTACTGAAGAGGGCCTGGGAGTCAGCCGATAGCAAGTTCCCAACTGGTTGTGCCCATATCGAGAATAGTGGATGTTTTGTTAGAGATTCATGAAGGTAAATCAGGTGGACATCTAGGAGTTAACAAGACCTTGAATAAAATTCGGCAAAGGTTCTACTGGTCCAATGTCGAGAGGATATCGAGAGATGGTGCCAAAGATGCCCAAAATGCGAAGCAAGCAAAGGTCCTAGAACAAGATCAAATGGCGAGATGAAAAAATACAATGTTGGTGCTCCCTTCGAACGAATCGCCATCGATGTAGCTGGACCGTTCCCGATGACGAATGATGGCAACATATACATCCTCGTTGCCATGGATTATTTCAGTTAATGGGTTGAAGCTTACGCCTTGCCTAATCAAGAAGCATCCACCGTTGCAAGAGCCCTGGTGGACAACATGTTTACAAGGTTTGGAGTGCCAATGGAGCTACAAATGGAGATACATTTGTCAAATCCCATGCGTTAGCTGCCATTTTTTCGACGAAATCCTTGAAAATCACCAAAGTGCCAAATTTCCCGTTACAACATTTCGAGCACATATTCTTGAATTCGTCCTAAGTGAAATCAGTTGAGCCATGTTCATCTGAATCATGCTTCAAACTGACATCATCCAGCTTGAAAATAACGATTCTGTTACAGTTGTCTCCAATCAGTTGTTTAGGTATTTTTGAATAGGTCTGCCAAAGAAAGGTAGGCTGGGGAAGGACGAGCCAGAAAAAAAGTAACATGTATATATATATATATATATATATATATATATATATATATATATATATATATATATATATATATATATAAAATTTTCAATTAGATCATTACATATCTGTCTAGCATACATAGAAAACATCATTCATCCGAAACAAAACATAATCAGAATTATATAACTAGAGTTGGAAAATTAAAACTGTCTCCCATGTAGAGTAATTTTTGTGGGATGGTGGAGTTGTTTGTTTCTAAATTTATTCACATCGACATTTTGCTCTGACCAATCGTATTGTTTGTTTTCCACACATAGCAAGCATGTACTCGATGAATACTCTCAAAACGTGTTTGAGAGGAACGTGAAATCAATTAGCTCCATTCCGTATGGATCCACTGGCAAGTATCCTCTGACTGTACTTAGTATCCCAGGATCACGAACGGTATCCAATTCCAATGAGTTCGTATGAGAGAGTCGAAAAAGAAAGCTGGAGCAGTGTTCACAAAACCAACTTTACCACTTCCTTCGATTTTTTTCAGTGTTGTTTTAACACTCATGACTGCATCGTACACGAGCAGCCATTTTTCATTTTGTTGAATCGCAATTTTGCAATTTTTCGAATTTCGAAGGCCAAACACATTTGGTTTTATTTAATAGTTTTGGAGGCTTTTGTATGCAGGAATGTCTGTACTTCATCAGAGATAAAGTGTTAAGTGACTTGAAAAAATGATTATTTTCCAATTAAATATATCACATTGAATTTCGAATTTCATTTCAGTTGTGATCTGTAGTACATTGATGATGGAGGTGGAATCTACAATGTCTGATTTAACTTAGAACTTTTCGTGATTGGATGTCTGAATTTCTGAAACCTAAACTTGCTGATGCTGGATTCATTCATACCGATAGAGATGACATAGTTGTGTGTCTAAAATGTCACTTTGCCGGTGACTCATGAATCAATGATGTAAATGCTTTTTCTCATTGATAGAATGGATGTGTTTAACACTAATTTGGAATAGCAGCAAAATAAAATGATCCCACGAAATGTGAATTGTTCTTTGATTGTTGGAAATATGAAAAAAATTGAATGTTTAAGCAAATAAGCAAATCACGAATGTAGGCGGCAGTTTGAGCCGGTATCTGCCATAACAGATCAACATGCCACACACAGGTCGATCAACGACATTTGACCAAATCCCTGTGCTGAAAAGATTGCACTCACCCTGATTGCAATTATTTTCGAACGTAGACCGAAATGAATACCTCCAAATAGTATATCATGCAGACACAACCAGCCATAAACCAGTTTTATCCTTGCTAGAATCGTCAGTATAGGTTCTTTTTGAAAGAAGAGTTTGGATCCCCAAAATACACCAACAAAAAAAGGTTCAAATCACTTCACTTCCGCCAAGATGGCTTGTAACTGAATACTTTCGATGCCCCTGATTTTGTATCGAATGTATTCGCACCTTTTATAAAAAATATGATCAGATCGCCCAATTAACTGCACTGGAGTGGTATAATAAATCGAGCATCATTTTGCAAGATGACAATATTACATTCATTTCAAGTTTTTTTCAATTAACATATGTCCATAGAACATGATTTTTGTTTTTTTTTGAAATTCTTCCTCCAGGCTCAGCAATATCGAAAGATGCTTTAGCGAACATTCGATTCCATATTTTCCCCATCGAGATACGTGCCTTTCCAGCATATTCGAAAAAGACATTGGAATCTATTGAATATTTATTGATTACAATATTGTCGTCTATTGAATTTCGTTTCCATAGGGACAACTCCGACAAAACGACTGGATGGCACCGGTTCCTAACATCTATCAGAGCAAGACTAACCGTCGCACAAGTAGTTGAAAACGTCAAAGTACATGCTGCCCTGACCTTCGACTTCATTTTTCTAGTACTGATTTCAACGTAAGTGACATCATGATCTTATAATAATTGTCGTGGACAAGAAAAAATGAATTTTTCTTGGGTGATTCCACAAGTAGATTTAGAATATTAATTGATGTGTTTATTTCATGATTAATTTTCACAACCTCATTGAATCCTCTTCATCATTGAACGTATCAAACATGGCCCAAGAAATAAATTATACATTGTTCAAAATATATTCAGATACCATTCCTTTTTTTGATGGATTCTCTGAAAATCTCGAAATTTTTATAAATGCTGTTGACAAATTTTATAATAGATATCATGGCAATGATCAAATACTTAACCAATGTATGTCAGCATAATCTTGAGTAAATTGAAGGATAGTGCATATTTATTGATAAGTTCAAGAACAGAATTGAATACGTGGCTATTGATGATATTGATGAAACTTTTTACTATGATACCAAATGAAAGTGAACGCATGATAGATAGATTTCAGAAAACGAATTCAAATTTTACGCAGTGAACCTATTTTAAAAATGAATTAAGATCCTGATATGGACCAACCAACAAAACGGATTCATATTAGATAGTATGAATCCCAATCATTGAAAGTATTTTTACGAATCTTAGATATTCGACTTCAATACAAAATATCAGTTCAACACCCAAATGAAATTAGAAGCGGCTGTGAACTGACAATAATTTAAGACAAATAAAAACATGACATTACAAAATCAACTAAAAAACAAAGTATACAATTCCAATATTACTAACAACCACAGTGTGCTCATCAATAATCGCAACATATTCAACAACAAATCCAACCCCAATATCAACATGGCAAAATATAATTCAAATCCTTGTATTCATGAAAAATGTATGAAATGAATGAATTCGACTATGAAACAAACTTCAAAGGCAATAATTTCAAATCAATCATCATAAAACACCTGCATTTATTTCGAATTGCTACAAACTAATGAAAAACGATGTGTTATTTACAAGTTATGCACATAACAGGATCGGAGATGACAACAGTGGTTTAAACTGAAATGAATGCAATTCGAATTTTTCTAGCTTCCACCAAAACTCATTCAAGACAATGCATTTATCATATCGCTTTCGAATATTTTTTGAGATATTCCGTAATTGTTGCGAAGTAATTGAAGCTCACCCTTGCCGAATTCTTCTGCACAGTTCCGCTCGATGCCCTGTTCATGATTTGAAGACATTTTTTGTGACATAGCCCTAGAGGAAAAATTACAACAAAAAGCTAACAAATCAGTTACAAGTCTCAAAAATTCTCAGAAGATAGATTCTACAACAGCTAAATCATTAATGATATATAATTCCGTGGCACCACAATTTTATTCGTTACCAAAAGTTCATAAGCCAACTCTATCAATGAAACTCATCGTATCTTCCATTGATGCTCCGAACTCTAAACTCTGCAAGTTTCTGACCAACGTTTTGACAAATTCTTACAAAACAGGCAATCCATATCATATCGAAGATTCATTTTCATTCAGCGAATTTATCAACAATTTTCAGCTACCTCAAAATTATATTATAATAAGCCTTGATGTTGTTTCACTTTTAACAAATCTTCCTCTAGAAATGGTAAAACAATGTATAAATAAATATTGGAACATCATTGAAGAACATTGTAACCTTGACAAAATTACTTTCATAAAAATTTTAGACTTCATTTTTGATTCAACTTATTTTGTATTCAATGATAAATTCTATAAACAAATATTTGGCACCCCAATGGGTTCAACAATATCACCCATTTTATCTAACTACGTTTTAGACGAGCTTCTCGATGAATGTATTTCAAAATTATCTTTTCAGATTCCTTTTATCAAACGTTTTGTCGATGATTTGATTTTGACGATACCTTCAGATGGTAAAGAAGAAATTTTGAATGTATTCAATTCCTACAATACAAATATTCAGTTCACCATCGAAGAAGAAAAAAATAACTCTATTCCATTTTTAGACATGGAATTGATCAGATCAGAACAAAATATCATCATCACCGAATGGTATAGAAAACCTATATCTAGTAATATATTTATTAACTACCATTCCTATCATTCAAATAAAATGAAGATCAATTTGATCGAATCTTTGAAGAACAGAATTATCAGAATCAGTCATCCCAGTTTACAAAACAAGAGCTTATCCATGTTAAGTAAAATTCTAATTGAAAATTCATATCCACAAAGTTTAGTAAATAGAATAATTTTTTGTGAAAGAATAGTTTCCATTAGTTCCCAAAATGAAAATAACGATTCAGGACAACCTTTCATTTATAAATCATTACCTTTTATTCAAGAACTAACACCAAAATTAATGAATGTATTTCGAAATAATAACTTTATAATTTCCAAAAGAAATGTCATCACTATCTCTAAATTATATAGCAAAGTTAAGACACCAATATTGAACAAACAAAAATCCAACTTAGTGTACAAAATTTCATGCATGGATTGTTCTGAAACATATATATAGGCCAAACATCTAGACCCTTAAATAGTCGCATTATTTCACATAAAAGCGACTGTAGACGAAACGTTAATTCTTGCGCTTTGAGTGAACACGTCAACATTGAGGATCACAAGATGGATTTTGAACACCCAGAAATTTTGGATAGAGAAACAAATATAACCAAAAAAACATTTTTAGAAATGACACATATCAATAACGAAGAACATTCTATGAACAAAAAAACAGACCTCAATAATTTAAGCCAAATTTATACAATTCTACCTGAATACGAGAAAGATAGAAGGAAATCACCTGGTATTCAGAATTTTCCCACATGACATTACATCAAAATTTGACACTTCAATATTCTTCAATGTTTTGTCTGTTTGTTTTGTACCAGTTTATATTTCATTCTCACGTTGGTAAGTGTTCCATATTTCTATCTTTACAAAATATCATCCAATGTATTTTTTTTTAGTTGTCCTGACGAAGGTTATAAATTTACCGAAAGCTTGACTAATAACAAAGAGTCCTCTTTGTAACTGCCCACAAACTTGACTGCAACCTCACAAAATCAATCGAATTATATATCGAATTATATATATATATATATATATTTATATATATATGTATATATATATATATATATATATATATATATATATATATATATATATATATATTTATATATATATATATATATATATATATATATATATATATATATATATATATATATATATATATATATATATAATCACAATTAAAATTACCTCATAGAAAATACCAAAGAAACAAGATAATACAATCAACTGCAATGGAGCATAAACAAAAATGAAAAAGAACCATAAGCCGACTACAGCCAGAATGAAAATCAAAAAATCAATGTGTAGGCAAAGGGCAAACTTTCAGAACGGGTCGTAAATAAGTACTATGTACCTGTTTTTACGCTCACGGTTCTAACTATTCCATATTTTCCGGGATGTACATCAGAAATTACAGCCAACAGCCAAAAGCCAATGCAAAGGAAATGAATTATCATTCTTCGAAAGAACAATAGTTCTAATTTCTATATTAGCAATTTCCCTAACCGTCCGGTCGATGAGTTGGAAATGATGCAAACGGTCAACTGGATAATGCGTCACATCTTCTGCAGGACGTGAATTCAATAAGGCTTCAACTTGTGCAAGAATATTCAAAAACACCTCATAAGTTAATAGTTGATCCCCGATTACCAGAAAAATATGAGTTCTAGCAGATTTCACGTTGCTCTCCCGAAGGCATCCCATATGTGGTGCGTTAGCTGGATTCAAATTGCACTCTATGTGGTTCAATGCTCACTCTATTCCCAGAGCTTCCTAATGATCTGGTGAATTGATAAGAGTGCCGATTTCAGATAATTTCTTCTTAGCTCCTATAAAATCAGAACCATGATCAGAAAAAAATAACTTTGCAAGGACCTCTTCTAGACAAAAACCTCTTGCAGGTCTGTAAGAAATGATCGGTCGACAAAGAACTTACATGTTCTAATGAACTGCTTTCACACTCATGCAAACGAATAAAAAAACATATGATTTATGCACTTGAGCTCCTCTCCTTTGCCATAGTAATATGGATTGGACCGAAATAGTCGACTCCGGTATGAAGAAAGGCTTCAGCCTGGCGAACCCGTGTGCTGCTGGCAAGTCACCCACCAGTGGATTCAGTTCTTTCGGTTTCAAACGGAAGCAACGATTGCATGCGTGTACCCTTTGCCGAATCGCATTTCGACCAGATAATATCCAATACCTTTGTCAAATTAATGCCTCCAGAAGCTGTGCACCGGTATGCTGCAAATTCAATTTATGATAATGATCAATTATTCTGTCAATTGCTGGCTCTATGTCAGGCAAGATAAGTGGGTGCTGCTGATCAAAATTGAACGAATGGTCGCAATTTGCGCAATTTGTGCGAACACTGACCCTTAGACTGCAAGAGGTCAATCTCATCAAAAACATATTTGATTTGCCAAACCTTCACCAGAGTCAATTCAGCCTTCTGGATATCCGAAGCAGTAATGATTCTTCTAGAAAGGAGAATTTTTGTGAACCCAAGTAATCTTACCGTAGGAGGCAAAACTTTTATCGACCAAGAGTATCTCATCATCAACTCATAAAGTGGGTGATTGGATGATTTACCATATTGTCAGTTGTCATTATTCTGAATATCGCTGCTACAAACGGGCGACGGCTCGTGAGCGATCGAGTAGTGGGATCGAGGAGGAACATATTCGCTGCGGACGGCAACGGTGCTCACTAACCGCCGAGAGCTCCTAGCTTTCTCCTCGATTCGCACAGTCCCCCACCACTCGACCGTTCACACGCAGTTTGCCGTTTTCCTTCATGTTCTTCCTAGTTTTTAACACAATTAAACGCGATTTATCGAAAAATCAGAATATACGTTTTGTTACTGTTTTCGTCTACTTTTCAAATCTATTCTTTGAATTTCAAACGAACGATCTCAAACGTATCCAGCTTTCCGTGAAAATATTTCCGAAACAATTTCAAATGAGGATTGCTCGAAAACTATCAATCCGATAATTTTTGCACACATTAAGTGCACGTCAATAGCTAGTATCGTACAAAACCACAATTTTCGGGTTTTTTCTGCTTTTCTCCGGTTCTAATTATCCGATCGGATCGTTTGACTCGTCATTCTCTTAGGATTTCAATTCTCTACAATTCATCTTATTGCATCATTGACACTGCTTCGATATTTTCCATTTTACAATTAAAAAACTGAAAAATGTGATTTTTTGTTGTTTATTGTTTATAACAAATTGAAAAATGGCATATTCGAGTAGAGGACATGGTGGGAATAAACTACGGACTATTCTACACGAGATGACACAGGCGGCTGCCAAGTAATGTTGTTGTTCAAATGGCGTAATCTTGGAATCTCCCATTTGAACCCCACATTATTCAATTTCGGATTCCAAAGCATCCCCAAAATTCTCATATCTTCCCTAAATCCACTGAATTTGCGGAACGGTTTTCAATGGGTATTCGTTTCAAAATAATTTCTGAATTGGTTGCCCCTCTTTTCAGGTCAAATTTTCCGGCTGAAAATAAGCCGACTGATTCTCTATATAACTGACAAGCTTCCTCGTCTGAACTAATACTTGTCACCAAATCGTCCATGCAGAGATCTCTCAAGATAACCTTTGCCGCCAGAGGAAATCAATTTCCATCATCTACACCTCAAATGTCAGAACACAACTTTCGTAAACCTTTATGTCATCATTGAAATGAAATCTCCACAAAAGTCGCTGAAATTTAAGATGCTCTTCAACGATATTAATTTGCAAGTACATCTGACAGACATCTGAGGTCAATGCTACTTTGAATAAATAATTTAGGACCACAATATAATAAATCATTCCACAAAACGTCATTATCTGATGGTGCTCTTGCATCGAAAACTACTCGAACAGGAGTACTTTCAGGCTTGAATATGGCAATCAATTTATTTTTTTCTACCAACTTCTGTCATACCGTTATCACTAAACCTTCGCATTATTTCGTTATAAGCTTTCCCCAAATCAGGAAACCGCTCAAGTTTTTTTTTCTAAGGAAAATAATCGCCACTTTTTCATATGCAATGAGTAACCCAAATTATTCTCAGACTTTTTAAACGGCAAGGCCACTGTAAACCGCCCTGTAACATCCCTATTATATGTTTTCAAATATATTTCATTACATTCTAATTCTTCCAGATCCTGTGAATTATGTTCAGGAACTTGTTCTATTTTCCAAAATTCATTGAGTAATTGTTCGATCGCTAATTCATTCGATAACGTGAGAAAAGTGTGTGTTTTCGATACTGGTGAAATAACCGGATTTTTTCCATAACTACATATCCAAGGGTCGTTTGTACCGCTACTGGTGAACCTATTGAGCTAGAAATGCGTCCAGCTTCTATCAAATATGGAAAAGGTTCAGCATTGCCGAAATTCTACAGAGAATTCCGGTAATTCGATTCGACTAGGTAAGGTTCGCACTGCCATATTATTATTATTATTGCTTTAGATAGCTGGGCTCATAGTAGATTATCTCCCCAAGGCGGCTGCAACCTTATGAACATGACAACACATTCCATCTATGTTCCGAAACGAATCTATTCCCTAACTTATTTGTATTGAAGTTAAATGCTGAGACCAGATATCACTTTCGAATGAGAAATTCCGTATCTACTCTTGAATAAACAAAAAAAGCCGAGGACGTACCGAATAGTTTAAGTTATCAATTTGAGTCACAAAAATTTACCATCTGCTCGATAGGATCAAGTATAAATATAAATCTGATTTTCTATAATGTGGACTCACCAAAATCCGCTTGTTTCTTCCTTTGCAGTCTGCGGTATGCACTCCACTTCAGTTTATATGGCATAATTGAGGTTATATTGGGAGAAGGAAGAGAAAGGATTTCTTGATGAAATATAAACTATCGATTTATAAACTAAACGTATCTAGAACTATACTTCACGTGCATCTGATAACAACACCCGGTCGACGTACAAAGAGCCGTATTATAGGTATATATTTGTTGAAAAATTTCATGTATGTTACATCCCTTTTCTTCTTGAGATATTTTTGAAAAATGAAAAAAGGTTTCAATGCATCCATTTTCAAAATTACATACACTTGTATTAAATCAAAGACAATTGAACTTAAATGGATACATTTTTGAGTCTGTCAAAATCAAATGAACGCTGGAGCTCTGAAATCCTCTCCTTTTATGGGTTTTTCCCATTTAGAATTCTTTGTTCTGAGTTCTTGGAATGTTGGTCCAAGATCTGCTGTAAACGCTGATTATTTGTTGAATCTAAGGTTAAAAGTAAGACATGCGGTATAACTGCGCAAATCCTACAGCTGGATAAAGAGCCATTGTATTGTTTCATATAACAGCTCCACTTTTATGAACAAGATATTCAAAAATAATTCACAGGGCGAGTCAAAAAGTTGATCGCTCGTGTATGTTCTTTTGACAGAATTACATCCACTTTGTATGGCTTGTTAGTAGTTGACATTGATTTCGATTTAAAGGGTCATTCGAAGTATATGGATTGGAGGAAATAACAAACATTGTTTCTTTTTGAAAATCTTTCTGAAATTCAAATCACGATGAAGTCGAGAATGAACCATTTTTCTTCGTACTTTATACAGGGTGTTCCAGAATAAGCTAGCACCATTGCCATCTCTGTTATTTTTGATGCTATGAATTTGGTTAAGTGAGCAAACTAATGGCATTTCCGATGGCCCTCTCGATTCTGAACCCAAAAAAAGTTGTAGTTCTTATAGCAGCTCCCCTTTTTATGGAATAGTTGATTCTGCAATGTCACTCCGATGACATTTCAAGATGAATGAACCTCTGAAGAAGCTAGCCACTCGAGCCAGCGAAACGTCAGGAAGAAATTCCAAAAAACGACGGCCTTCAAACCCGAATAAAAGTAGTAATGGTCATTAAAATACTCGCATGAACTATACGAAACTCACCCCTCGCTTGTTGCGTATTCCGGTTAAGACTCTTGTATTAAAAATCATCTTTACATGATTGTTGCATGATATACTATTATATTTTCCTCATCAAACACTCTTATGAGTGGGCCCAGAAGGCAAAGTTTTGTGCGGATAAGGGTCGGATGATTATAAACGAAGAGTTTTGGAACCTTTGGTGTGAAAGTTGAAACTTTTCCTAGAGATCAATCACCCTAACACCAAACTGATTTTTTCGCACTCGACGCGCGTTTCGCTAACAAGGTTAGCATCTTCAGGAGAAGAAAATTGATACTAAATATAGAGCTGGGGCTAGTTATTTATATACCTAAAGTTTTCCGGTCCGATATGGACTTCGTTTATTACTGTTAATTGCAACAACAAGTAAATCGGCCAGAGCCGACGAGCTATCAAAACCCGCTTCAAAGAGCATTTTGCACATATAAAATACGGAAGGGTAGAAAAATCCAGTGTCGCCCAACACGCTCTACACAATGACCACAGAATTGGTGAAAGCAATCTGAAACTGATCAAGCATTCAGTATCAATTTTCTTCTCCTGAAGATGCTAACCTTGTTAGCGAAACGCGCGTCGAGTGCGAAAAAATAATAATCAGTTTGGTGTTAGGGTAATTGATCTCTAGGAAAAGTTTCGGATGATTATGTTGGGTGCCAATGCGCTCTGATTTCACCTTAGCGCATTTGCTATTCTGTTGGTGTATTCGATCAAAAGATCCCTCCTACCACGATCGGTTTCTAGGCACCGAGTCATCCAATATATTTTTGAACACACAATTATGAATTCCCTAACGTTGCTTCTTTCTTTTCAGAACTATGTGTGCAATTGGTTTAGTCGAAAATAGTAATGTCTACCTCCTTTCTAGTATGGTTATTTGCCCAATGATGGTGAGTCGAATAATATTTCGGAGAGGTGATCTTTATAAATTGTTTTTAGGGTCCAGTGATGGCAGGTACATTCGGATCCGTTATTCAACATAGGGGTTTACTGAAAATTGGTGTGCGGAATGAAATGATCGGAATGGGAATAGCAACGATTGTAGGGTTTTGTTACGGTTCAATGATCTGCGCTTTTACAGATGTATATGGCACTCAAACATGGCCAACGTACGAGATGCTCTCAAGGTGAATTCCTCATATGATAACATTGAGAATTGTTATGATTTCTTCCACTCATTCAAAATTTTGTTTTGAAAGTTTTTGAGTTTTCCTGGTGCTCAGCAGTGAGAGACGAGAAAATATTTAACGTTTTAGAAGTTTTATCTGTGGCATGACTGTCTTGACTCCTGGAATGAGTTCGCATTAGAAAGATATTTTTATTTTTCGTTTATATCTATCGACCCAAAAATTATTCGAAAACAAATTCGTAGAAATCTGAAGATGAATTAAGATTCGTTTTTGAAGAATCTTGAAAAAGACATAGACTTGCTTGTAGAGAAGATATACAGAGACAAAAATTTACTCCTGAGAGAACAAGAAAAAGTCAAGAAGGTGTTTTTAGTGTAGTTGAATGATTTGGAGTCGTTTGAATCGGATAAAGGAAGAATTGTTAAAAATTAGATAGAAAGAGAGAACAGCATGCAGGGGTCGGGAAAAGATTCGAAGAGACACTCCAAGGACTTCAAGGTGAGCAGCAGGGAGAGATCGTAATGAAAAAGAGAGGAATGAAAATAACCATTTTCCAACCTCTGATGGCGTATCATCTCGGTTGATTTCTCGCAACCAATTTGAGAAAGTTTCGGAGAATAAGGTGGAAGGGTGAGGGGAAATTGAGTGCACTTCTGATGGCACTACAGAGAAAATCCTTTCACGCCTTGCTAAAATTTCCTGCAAGCAAAAGAATAATGGAACAATTTTATATCATTTGGACCAAGATCTTACAGGAATTGGGTGCCGAAATCGAAAATATGGAACAATGGCTTATCAGAATGCTCTCAATTCCTTTACGAGCTCGGTGCATTTTTGTGTGGTTTTGCAAAATATCCTCCTCAACTTTCAAAGAGACATTGAAATTCTACAAAGTTTGCATGAAATAACATGATTTATGTTACTTGTTGAGAATGAAAATATTTATGTGATATCGCTAATTACTGAGAGAGTAAATCACATTTTTTCCAAATGGGAGAGGGAATTATGTGGCATCTGCTCCTCTTCTCGATATTCATAGCGATATTGGAAGCGATTGAAAGAACTACATGCTATTAGTACAGAAAGAGTATATATAAGACGGGACTGTTGATAACACGTGCAGATTTATTAGAAATAAAATATGACTTGTACATATGGTTGCCTAGTTCGCCCTATTTCCGATTAGTTTTCTTTACGGTAGTACTGCGCACCTATCACTTTGATCGATAGAAGGCGCCACGCCTCCTACTTTTTCTGTAAAATATTTTTATATTTGCATCGCAAAGACTAGATAGATTCCTAGACGAAATTATGTGCGTCTTCGCGTTCTTTTTTAGTGCTGATTTCCCATACACAACCAAACCTAGTTATAAATGTGCTTCGGGTTTTTCAGTTACAAAATTTCGAAGATTTTGGCATATACCCGTATTTTCTGTAGGTAACATAACTAAATTATGTATAAATGAACCTCTCGTTATTTTCCGAATATACTCTGCTTCCCATCTTTTATTCAATTCAAATGGTACTTTATCGAAGTTTCTTGTAACTAGCCGTACTAGGCCATTTCATCATTGAGAAGAGAATTGATTATAATTGCAAATTTGTATTTTGTTAGTTTTTGTAGCTGTCGAGGCAAAAACTGTTCCTCCATCAATATAACATTCAGGACGTACTAAGGTGGTCAATAAATATACAGTGGTTAGGGAGCCCAGTTCTGATTCAAGAACCTACAAAACCTCTGAAATCACGCCAACCCTGAGACCTCTACACATTACACATGTCAGGTCGTAGCAAGGAAGGAACTGGTAGGCGAGGTCACCTCAGTCAGGACATCCTAGTTCGGAAGAATTGCTACTTGTCCATTTTGCCATTCTGACCATAGTAACCTTCTTCTTACCAGGGGTTCCTTAGTTGAATCTCAGTAAATATTGCATTACCTGGATACTTCGTATATAATTTCAGTGATTTCATAATCATCTAGATGAAAAAAAAATTTATATTGAGATTTGGAAATATTTCTCATCTCACATTTCCAGTCAAGCAGCACTCTCTCATCCCATATTTTCTCCTAGTAACAATTCATTCGAGTCGCGATTAGGAATTGAAAATTCACCTTTAGTTGTCGTTGCTTCATCTGACAGTTATGGCAAACTGTGATTTTGTGTTTCATGTGATAGTGATGCGTACCAAACGCGAAAATCGGAATCTTTTATGGCATTTTCAGGTGACCAGGTGCGTTCGGATATTCGGCGATCGAAAATTGCGGTAGGGCAGTCGCCATAGGTTCTTGCGTTCGAATATTCACCCCCAGGAGGTGCTGAATAACAAACAGGTTGTTTCGGATATGAGGATTGAAAGACCAAGGTTATATCTGACATCATTTGTTGCAATATAGGTATTTTTAAGCATTCGTAGAGTTTGATTCCATATTAGAGGAATACTTTCCCGTTTTGTTTTGATTTATTACTAGAGAATCTCAAGGGTGGACAAAACGAATGGCGTCTTCCTTCCAGTTGATTATTATAACCTACGGCTAAACGCTAAACGCTAGCGGCCTACCCAGTGTAGGTCCACATAAGAAGAGTTTATATCTTTTCGTTCTCTTCTTGGATTTTGCTCGACGCTCATAGCAGAATCTGAACCAGCAGGTGTGAGGAAACATTCATCAATTACATCATCTCGAACCACAAAGTTTTCGAACCATCAGGTTATCAATCCAACCGATAGGCCGCAGTAGCAATAGCTTTATTGCCGCTGAAGGATTCTGGATGATTGTCAGTGCCTCTTACGGGTGATACTGGAGCTACGAGGTCGGAAATGAAACCAAGTAATAACAATAGAGTGTCTTTGATGAGATAAGAAACATCATTTGTGATAGAATAACTATTCGTAGAGGAGTTCAAGTAAAAAGTTGAGTTGGGAAATAGCGAGAGACAGTATCCAGTTGTAGTGGCCGATATCATCAATGAATTTATGACAGGATTGGACAACATGTCCGCCTATGGATTTGTGGTGGATATAAAGAATAAACTCTTGAAAGATGGACACGAGAAAATTTCACTAGCTGTACCTTCCCAGTTGAACGACAGCACCAGGGTGGTTGATATGGAAGAGTACAAAAACCTCTCACAATAATGAGAAGATGATTCATGGCGGGATTGTCGGGCCCGAAGGCTCGAGGAAAGCGTTAGTGAAACCATCAAGGAGCTGTGTGAAAGGGATTATCGTGGCCAGATCTCAAGACAACTGTAACGACCAAACGAATCCTATAACAATGATCAACCCAAACAGCAACAGGGTAACACTCAAGTGAAAAGTTATCGGTGTCTGTGAATCCCTTGTTAAAATCACTACAATAGAAGAGGAAGCCCCCCTGCAGCATTACCAACAGCCATCGAATAAATTGGATAAAAAGGTAGGATCAACGAGGTTGTACAACTCTCATGATGTTACCAGGAAAGACAGCTACTAGTCACCTAGAATAGACGACACATTGAACATCTGCTGATTGCAGGCAATTTTCGACATTAAATTTGCAGAGTCAGCAGGTAGCGTTCCAACCAGAAGACTGCCTTTTTCATCGGCAGTGAGGTTTTCCAGTTCAAGGTGTTGCCGTTCTGAATATGCAATTGACTGGTGGCATTTGAACGTTTAATGAAACTGGTATTCAGAAGACTCACTTGGAAAACATGCCTCGTCTATCTCGATTACATCATAATCACGGACAAGAGGCTACGAGATGCTCATTTACAAATTAATCCCAATAAAGTGTTGCCTCTTCCAGGAGGTTGATTTTCTAGTTCATGTCATGTCTTCCTGATCACATCAAGGTGGTTCAAAAGTAGCTGCGATAAAAAAACAGGATTTGAGAGTTATCCTGTTCGGTCACCAGATTGCCAGCAAGCATCCGTGGCGTTACAGAAACATTTGATAAGTGCTTCAATCCAGCCATACCTAAAATAAATCTTGTTTATAATTATTGATACGGCACACCCCAGTATCGTGTTACAGCGGTTTTTCTCAGGTTCAAGACCGATAAGAGATCTTCATCAGCTGGTTCAACAAACCTTCAAAAATAGGTGGGATGAATCACTGTGTTACCAGGCAGGAGCTTCTCGCGGTGCTCAGAGCGGTCAACAATTTCCATTCCTTTTTGTATGGCCGTAAAGTCTTAGAAAATGCGATCACTCCGCACTTCTGTGCTTCCTGAACTTCGAAACACCGTTAGGCCAAGTGGAATGATGGCTCCAAAAGTTGGAAATATATGATTTTGAGATTAGTTGTAGGGGGGAAGGAGAGTCACGGGAATCTTGATAGCCTTTCAAGAAGACTATGCATGTTTAGGGGCAGGTTGTGAATTCTGCTAATGTCAAGAGAAGAGGGATCCATTTACTATGAGTTTTCACTTGGATTTGGTAATATACGCAGAATCAACTCATCATGGTGTGAAAGGGGCTATTACAAGTACTGAGGAAGACATTTCCCAATAAACATGTCAAGTCATCGGTAACGCTCAAAAGGAACGTCTAGTCCTGAAAGTCATACGGAAATGGATTGACAAAGGAATTAGACCGAAAGGATAGGAAATCTCCATCAAACTGAGAAAGTTTACTGGCTTCAGTAGGTCTACGTTAGGACTTGGAAACTCGAAAATTGAAAAGCCCAGACGGATAAACGAATGAGTTTCAGACCATTCGATTCACGTATATGAAAAAATATCATTAATCTTCTCGAGTTCAGGAAACTAGAGCTGAGGCTTTTAATCTGCTGTCCCAACTATCTGTCAACATATTTTCAGGATTATAAATATTTTTGTGTGGGAAAAAAATCGAGGAAAATAGGCCTGATGCCCAATTGATATATATGATTTTTTTCTGAGTGAAACAAGCGTTTCTGGGTTATTTTTTGCAAGCTACTCTCTTTTTGTGAGAAAATATCCTATGAATGGTATCTGTTTGATGTAAGCTTCTAGTGCTTGATGCAAACATCGAGCAAGTAAAACTGATTCTTAGGTGATTCAGCGACCGTCGCAGGAGACTCTTTTTTCCTCATATGAATGAACTGAACGTATATGAATGATAAACACATACAAACAGAGTGTTTGCTGAATATTTGATGGTATTCCTTATAGAAATTTTATAGTTTTTGCATTGACTTGGAGAGGAGGAGAAATCAAAAATCACTTTCTCCAAAAATGAAGGACACTGGGACATATTGGTACTTCTCTTTCTATTTGCGTATCGAAATTCTCAACAGGAAGCGATGGGCTGCATCATCTATGCTGATAACTAGTAGGAGAAAGAAGCTTTGGCAGACCTGACGGCGACGAAGTGGTATCCCTTTTGCAATACATAGATGACCTGAAGGCGAAACTGAGGATCGCCCACGAATTCGACAGATCCAAGCTGCAACTGACCAGCAATAAATTGAAGTTGAGGTTTGATAGGACGTCGTTGCCTTAGGGCCAGTTTTATAGGTTCGGTTTAAACTGGAGTTCAACCTGAAGATTGAACTTCAGTTATCCATTGATTTAAAATTAGTTTGAACCTCGCACAGCAGTTGAGTGTTTTACAGGTTCCGATTATAGTTGAAAGTTTCAAGAAAATTCATGATTAGTGAGTTCGTAGAATTGGCACTTGGCAGTATGGCCTCACGACTGTCATGTTTATTTGCCTTATATTTTTAAATTTCATTATATTTCCCAGTCTACGTTGAGAGGCAATTTCTTTGTTCTTACGCGCAGAGTGATATTTTCAACATGAGAGACAAGAGAACCGAAAATTTCACAGAAGATGAAACTACTCTTCTGATTGGGTTGGTGAAAAAATATAAAAATATTTCAGAATGTAAGAAAAGTGATGTTGTCATGTGGAGGGATGAAGAAAAAGCTTGGGAGCAGTTAACAGTCGAGTTCAATAAAAGTGCACCGAGATCACAAAGAACCTCTAAAAATTCGAGAGGGAAGTGGGATAAAAAAAATACAAAAAAGAGATTTGCTGCTGAAAGAAATGAAATTTATTGAACTGGAGGAGGTCCGGCTAAGTCAATATCCATTACCAATCATACTTATCGTAGTTCTACAAACATATTTCTTCGGCTGATACGCATGTCCAACCCCGATCTGAAGTTTAACTACTGATCAATCCACCGATCACGTTAACGAACAGTCGTCAGAGTTTAATCTGAAGATTTTATTTCATCGGAACTTATAAAACGCACGAATTTGTCAAATGCGTAGTTTAAACTTTAATCTTAATTCAAACCGCACCTATAGAACTGGCCCTTAATGCGTTAAGAAGGGCTACGTGGTGTGGCTGTACCAACCCCAATGACGGAAAGATGTATATCTCAAATTGAAGAGGCCGTGACAATCAATGATCTCGCATTCAGGATTCAATTATTACCTGAAAGCAAGTCGAAGGTTATCCTTGTAGAACGACTAAGTCCCGTGATGTTCTCATTTTGTTCGAGGCGAGGGATGAGTTTAACGAGGATCAAGAAATCAATAAGTAAACTTCAAGAGTTCGGCCCTGACATAGTCACGAATTAGTGTACATGCTATCAGCCTCCGAAATTGTCATTTTTAAGCTGAAATTTGATGTCAAAAAATTTCGGTTATACGCCTAACAGTTCCAAACATAGGACACCGATTAGCTTCCTGTGAGTCTTTGCATACATTTTTCAATCAATCTCATAAACATCAGTGAATTAAATATCATCTCTCTACCCAAGGCCAAATATCGGATTCTTATCAGTCTTGGTACAGCGACACAGGGGCGCACTAAGGTCCTAATGAAATCATTTCGTAAATATGAGTGACGAAAATAATATGGGGATTTCTGACTACAGGAATACCCCAACTGCAAACAGACTATTTTCTTCCGTAGTAAGTCAAATGAACCACACCATGCACCCTTCTAAAAAACAGGGAATTTTGTTTACTGCCTGCGAAAACCTGAAACTGGAGGACTACCTCGTAGCTTTAGGAAATGTTATTCATCCAAAAAATATATTGTTTTCCTCAAGAATTGCAAATAACAGAATATGTGTTTACCTGTCGAGTGAAGAAATTGTTGAAAAGTTCATGAATGAAGCCGACGGGAAAATTACCATCGATCACGAAATCCTGACTGCCAGAAAATTGATCACTCCAAACGAAAAACTGTTGATTTCCAATGTCTGCCCCACAATCCCTCATGAAGTATTAGCAACTGAACTCCAGAAAATAGGACTGAATTTGGTTTCACCTATCACTTTCCTCAGGATAGGAACCTCGAATCCTGACTATAAACATATTTTGAGTTTCCGCAGACAAACCTATATCACTCCAATTGATCACTCCTCAATTCCTCAATCCGTTGTCATCACATACGATCAAACCCCCTACCGTATTTATTTGTCTCTTGACAAGTTGTGTTTCAAGTGTAAACAAGAAGGGCATTTAGCAGCACAATGTCCAGTTGATAGAAATATAGATCAGAATTCAATAGAGAACCCAACACAAGCTGATAATGAAAATATTTCATCACAAACAGACAGCAATGAGAAAATTTCGTCACAAACATCTGACAAGGCTGAGAATATTGAAGTCAATGAAATAATAACACCCTCTCTACAGACACCCTCAACAAAGAGAAACAGACAGGAAATAACTACCCCAGAACCGATAACACCTACTGAGAAAGAGATATTCATCAAACCGATTCTGGAACAACGGAACAAAAAAGTTAAAACCAATAGTATCGATAAACAACCTATGGAAAAACTACTAGGACCTATCAGACCAATGTTCGAAGATCAATCCGAGCAATACGTATTGTCATATGAAGAACTGAAGGATTTTTTCGAAAATGTTTACGGCTCTGCTGACCCGCTGAGTGTTGCAAAATCTTACACCCAAGATATTACCGGACTCCTCAATTTGTTACACAAAATCTACCCTCTACTAACTGAACGGAAAATTAAAACTAGATGCACCAAAATTCAGAATAAAATAAAGAAACAGTTACAAATTGAGCTAATCAGTGATATAGACGATAGCGACACTTCTCAGGAAACTTTCTAAACATTAACAAAATATACGTTCAATTCAATAATTCAGTGGAACCTTAATGGGTATTACACCCAGATGGAAATGCTGAAAATCATGTTGTCGAAATACACCCCATCAATTATCTGTCTACAAGAAACTCATTTCCGGAATGATAAGGTACACAAATTACCCAATCATACTTGCTTCTATAAAAACAGACCATATAATCAACACGCTAGCGGAGGAGTAGCTATTTATGTAAAAAATTCATTAGAAGCCCAATCTATCCCACTGACAACTGATATTGAGGCAGTTGCAATATCAATCGAGGGACCTGAGAAACTACATATCTGTAATATTTATGTACCACCAAACCAGGATCCAGACATTGAAGCCATTACTGATCTCTTCAATCAAATTCCCATACCACGTCTGATACTAGGCGACTTCAATTCACATCACCATATCTGGGGATCGAAAAAAACTTCAGCGAAGGGTAGGAAAATTGAGAGTGTGATCAACAATTTAAACCTCAACCTACTGAATGATGGAAGGAATACTCGCTTCAATGTGTGCAATGGGGAATCATCAGCCATCGACCTTTCGATTTGTGAACCGATACTATCTATGTCACTAGAATGGGACGTACTCGATGATTTATATGGTAGCGACCACTATCCTATTATAATAAATAATCAAATGGATCACCCAACATCTACACCTTCCCCGAAATGGTCCCTCAACAACGCAGACTGGGTCCAATTTAGTACTCTCCTAGAGACACGAATATCATACTTGAGGGAGAATGAATTATTATCTTTGGACATAGATGTTATGATCGAGCAATTCTCACAGATCATAACTGACACGGCAGAAATATGCATCCAAAAAACTCGAACTATCAGAAGCCACCCCCCACTACCTTGGTGGAATTTAGAGTGCAATCAAGCTGTCAGAGAGACAAAGAAAGCTTTTAATACCTACAAGAGACACAGAACACCACAGAACCAAATGGAATTCAAGAGACTGAGAGCAAGATCCAGATATATCATGAAAAAACATAGACGAGAGTCATGGAAAAAATTTGTATCTGGAATCAATAGCACAACTCCTATTGGTGATGTGTGGAAAATGGTGAAAAAAGTTTCAGGAAAATATATTCATAATCCTATTAACCACCTGAAGTGTGCAAACACAAATTTAACCTCCCCACAAGACATCGCCGAGACACTAGCCTCAACATATAAACAACACTCAAGTGATGACAACTACACTCCTGCCTTCATTACTAAAAAAAGGAATGTTGAAGAAACAGCTATCTCATATAGTAATATAGAAGATCTGGAGGAACTGAATTGCCCAATAACACTGGATGAATTCCTTGATTGTCTCAATTGCACTAAGAACTCATCCCCTGGACCTGATGACATTCCAATGATATTTATACGTATGTTTCCACAAAACGCCACACAAATTCTTCTGAAAATATATAATATCATTTGGAAGGAACACCTTTTTCCAGAAAAATGGACAGAATCAGTAATAATACCCATCCATAAAACAGGTAAATCCAAATCGTCTCCAGAAGGGTATAGACCTATATCTATCGGCTGTGCAATGTGCAGATTATTGGAAAAAATAATCAATCGAAGGCTTATGTGGATGCTAGAAAAGAAACAGTTTATCATACCTGAACAGAGCGGATTTCGAAAAAATCGCTCCACACTGGATAACTTGGTCGACCTTGAGTCCGACATTCACGAATCATTTGCCAATGATCAAGACTGCATTGCAGTCTTCTTCGACATCACAAGGGCATACGATACAGTGTGGCGCTACTCAATCCTAGACACCCTACGGAAAAATTCATTCGGAGGAAATATTATGGAGTTTATAGCCAATTTTCTGAAAACCCGCAAATTTCGTGTCAGAGCCAATGGGGCATTGTCTTCATCTAGAGTTCAGGACAATGGAATCCCACAAGGATCTCCATTAAGTGTTACCTTATTCCTGATAGCCATCAATAATATTATTGACAAATGTACAAGCCCTCTTAAAGCAAGACTGTATGCGGATGACCTCGTGGTTTATGGTAAAGGGAAAAACTCGATCTCGGTACTCCTCAATTTACAGAGATTCATGACCGAGCTAGAGGAATGGTCGATATCTTCAGGCCTTCGAATATCTCTCAAAAAAACAAAATGTGTACATTTTTCGAAGAGACCCAAAGCACACCCTCCTCAAATGATGATGTTTGGGGAATATATCGAGTACGTTGAAAGCATGAAATTTTTGGGTATGATATTTGACCAAAGACTTAATTGGAAATCCCACATCCAGCATTTGAAAAGATCCTGCCAAATCGGACTGAACCTTATGAAAACAATCGCATCAAGAGAATGGGGGGCTGATTCTGTTACACTCATGTCTATCTACAAGTCTCTGATACGATCAAAACTGGATTATGGTTCTATAGTTTATAACTCTGCCAAAAAATCAGTTCTGAAAGATCTCGACGTAATAAGTAACAATGCCATTCGAATTGCCCTCGGAGTATACTGCACAAGTCCAACTACCAGCATCCATTGTGAATCAGGTGAACCATCATTATCATCCAGGAGACAGATGCTAACTCTTACATATGCTGCCTCTATATTATCATCCCCAGAGAAACCTGTATACCATAACGTTAATGCAAATAGATTTCGAACTGTATTTGAAAAGAAGAAGAGGACCGATATCCCCTTTTATGAGCGATTCAACCGTTATCTATATAATTTACACCTCAAAAAACCAAAAACATTCCTCTTCTCAAATATTCCAAACCTTCCACCCTGGAGTACCCTCCAAACTACAGTTGACTTTAGCCTCTCACGGTACGATAAGTCCCAGACTAGCCACAAAGTTATCACCACGGAATTCCATCGTCTTTTAGAACACCACGCAGACTTCAACTTACTGTACACCGATGCATCCAAATCTATTGATGGAGTTGGATCGGCATTCACAAGTTCAGGGCTTGATGCTTCGTTCAAACTACCACCAGAGAGTACGGTATTCACTGGAGAAACATACGCGATATGGAAGGCATTGAAATTCATCAATATAAGAAAGATGAAAAAATGCCTCGTTATAACAGACTCCATAAGTGCGCTTCAGGCAATAACACAATCAAACACCCACAACCCTATTATACTCTTCATCAAACAAGAACTCCATTCACTCAACCAAAACCAAGCAGAGATTAGATTCATGTGGGTTCCATCTCATGTGGGTATTCCAGGTAATGAAAAGGCAGATCAGTTGGCGAAAGCAGCAATCTTAAATCCATTAACAGCTACTGAACCTAAAATAAACCATATTGATTTGAAATCTTTCTACAAACAAGCGATCTCCAACGATTGGCAACATCAGTGGAATAGTTCAACTTCCAAGCTAGCAGAAGTGAAACCATCAATACTCCCATGGCAAAATATCCCTAAAAACAGAAGACACCAAGTTATCCTGACACGATTACGATTGGGACATACCCGCCTAACTCATGGATTCCTCATCGCTGGTGGTGATAAACCAAGATGCGACGTTTGTGGAACAGACCTGAGTGTTAAACATTTTTTAACTGAATGTGTTTTATATCATACTGAAAGAATTTCCCATCATATTCCTCACACAATGAAAGACATACTAGGTGACAACTGTGATATTGAACAATTATTAGCTTTCCTCGACGATATCCAGATCCTTCAATACATATGAATCAATTGTATATACGATGTTACTAACAATTTGAACCAATTGTATTTTGTCGTTGCTAATAACCCAAGCGGTTGATGCAATTTTCACTAAATAAAAAAAAAAAAAAAAATAAGTAAACTTACCCTGTTCTCGAACATTCATTATTCTGGTGATTTCTAGGTAGTTTCGGTGCTGGAATGTTCACGATATTGACCGAATGACAATGAATCCAAACATGTTCCTCAAATTTCTGGAACATTGCGAGAAGCTGAGAATATCAACATTGTATATAAAGTTGTGTGACAGCGACAACTCATCAGTCACTCATAGATCGGCAGCGTTCAGAAAGCGACATCTCTCAAGGGAATTTCAGAGTGTCAGTTTTGTGTTCGTATATCCGAGTTTGAAAAATATTGCGCGATAGAACATAGACAGAGAAAATTATCTCGACATATTCTCAGCTTCGCAGAGAAAATTATATCGAGTTATTCTCAGCTTCTGCAGTTTAGTGTAGTAATGCAGTAATTCTTAGTTGTTAAATCAACAATTGCATACCTGCAGCTCAACTGATGGGATATTCTTCCAACAGGGGCGAACTCCGTTATCTATGGGTGGGATGTTTGATTGCGCTGTTATCTGGTGCAGTCGTTGCGTTGGGAGTTCTCAGTGATAATATAGCCTCGCTTGTCGGAGTTGCAATTTCAACGTCGATTACGCCACCAGCTGTGAATGCGGTAAGTTTGTCGAATAATGATATTTTTTACTACAAGTGACTATTTGAAATATCTAACTTTGTGTAGCCTTCGAAACTCAAAAATCATTCGAAGTTTCCGACAAGTATTCACTGAGATAATCATAATTGGAAATGAGTAACCCTCGAATTCTTCGAGAGCTCATTGCCAAACTCCGCCTTTTTGTCACATTCATCATTTTTTTGTAATTGACATGAAAAGTAATGTGGTGAATAAAGTCATTTATTACTATTATTATAATTGTCTTTATCGAAGTTTTCATCTTCAACCATCGATTATAATCAAAATTGGGCATGCAATTGAAAGAACAATTTGATTCACAATCATTCGATAAAATGCTCATTCATAGACCTGGTTGGAAAATGATCATTGGTTCACTCAGAAGAGGAAAAGATCGGGAAAGAACTTTGCCGACCTCTTCGCACCTTGCCGACCTCTTTTTATTCTTCTGTTAGAAAGGTCATTCTGCTTTTCGGATTCAATATGTGTTAACACACCATTCGAGAGGCGTGTAGTTAACATCCTATTGTGATACAATGTGAATGTTGATTCGACCACAGATTATTTATATTGAATATTTTTCGATGAAATTCGGTATACCACCATTCGAGATGGTTCCCAATCCAATGATCATTTTGAATTTTCTCCTGAAAAAATCGTTAATTGGAATCTTGCATTTCAACCGAAACAATATTCGCAGCAAGACTTTTTTTTTGTAGAAAGGTAATGATATTTGGTCACACAGTAGAGTATTTTGAGCACTACAATTCAAAATGAAATTCTTCGAAATCAAAGAAAAGGTGCAAATTTAAGGGTGTACTCTTTTAACACTGTATTTCCAATATTTCGCCAGTGACTACTGTCATCTTCAGGGAAGTGTGTTAACGAGGTTGGTTTCAATACAAAAGTTGCTGGTTAAACATTATACAATAATAGAGGATGATGAACACATGTGATACATGAATGAACAAATATAAAAACGTCATAAAACAGGTTAAAATTGATATTCAATATTCAAAAATAATTTTAAAAAACAATTTTTGAATATTGAATATCAATTTCAACCTGTTTCATGACGTTTTTATATTCGTCCATTCATGCATCACATGTGTTCATCATGCTCCATTATTGTATAATGTTTAACCACCAACTTCTGTAGTGCAACCAACCTCGTTAACACACTTTCCTGAAGATGACAGTAGTCACTGTCGAAAAATTGGAAATACAGTGTTGAAAGTGTACACTTTCTGCTTGAGTTTCGACCTCCGAACTCGACTTGGAGATCGAAACTCAATCATCACCTAGAAGATGGCAAATGAGACTTTGCCGAAACGTTGTGACAATTATCCTTCAGAGGATCAAAACCACAGACACGGAATGAAACCTGGAAAAACAACTCATCATATACATATATATATATATATATATATATATATATATATATATATATATATATATATATATATATATATATATATATATGTTGTTGTTGAGTTCGGGTTGAACCGCGTCTGGAGTTTTGTTCTCGACGTTTCGGCTCCGATTTTGGAGCCATTTTCAAGAGGTGAATGTGACTTCACGCTGAGGTCTCAATCTGCCTACTCCTCAGGTGTTGTCACAGGGGGCAAGGGTTTGTGACTTGACGCCGGGGCCTCAATCAGATTGAGACCTCAGCGTGAAGTCACATTCACCTCTTGAAAATGGCTCCAAAATCGGAGCCGAAACGTCGAGAACAAAACTCCAGACGCGGTTCAACCCGAACTCAACAACAACACACAACTGACCGCGGAAACCTATCCGAACACATATATATATATACATATACATATACATATATACATATATATATATATATATATATATATATATATATATATATATATATATATATATATATATATATATATATATATATATATATACTTCCGGTTGAACCACGTCTGGAATAGTTCTTCTGTCGACGTTTCGGCTACCACTTTGGAACCATTCTCAAGACATCTTTGTTAATTGGTGCCGAGGCCTAAGTCTCCCTAACCTCCAGCTCTGATATTGACAAAGTGAAGACTGTCTTCACCTTGTCATGAGAATGGTTCGGAAGTGGGAGCTGAAATGTCGATAGAACGATTTCAGACGCGGTTCAACCGGAATATCCAGTCATCACATATCCGACCGCAGAAGCCTATCTGAGGGTTGACGTTCGTCAGCTGGTTAACGGAAACGAACAATTTTGGAACAATTTACATATAGCAGCCAAGTATCAAAAACATCTACAGGGAAAAAAAATATGAAAATCAAACATCGATATTATCGAACTGATATGGTGATGATTCATTATGCAACGGTGGAATCCGATGAAACTTTTGTGAAATCATTCCTGATGTACCAATCATTCAACGATGATATAGCAGTCAAGTAACTAGAATATCTGCACTTGTAGACAAAATCATGAAAAAAAAAAACGATAAGGTCGATTTATGCAATGGTGGGAATCGAGGAAATTTTTGTGAATAATCCCTGATGAATTATTCAGCGATAAAATAGCAGCCAAATACAGAAACATCTGCAGGGAGAGAAAAAAAGTATGAAATTTGAACACCGATATTCTTGAAAAGATAGGGTGGTGCTCCCATTACTGATGTATGAGGTATTCATCGATGACATAGCAGCCAAGTGACAAAAACATCTACAGGGGTATAGAAAACGATTAAATCGAATCGAATCCAAAAATTCTCATAATTTTTTCTGACACTCTAGATGTTCTTGTCACTTGGCTGCTATATCATCCATGGAAACTAATACATCGGGGATGATCCTACAGAAATGTCATCGGATTGTACCGTTGCATAAGGAAGCACCATTCGTCCAATGCAACATTTTCCATCATTTTCTCTACCACTGTCACTTGCCTGCTATCTAATCGATGAATCGTTTATACATCAGGGATGATGTTACAAACATTTCATCGGATTCCATCATTGCATAAGGGCGCTCCACCCATCGATTCCAAAAAAAATTATAATTTTCTCTACACCTGTAGATGTTCTTCTCACTTGGCTGCTGTATCATCGATTGATTGCTGATACACTAGAGTTGATTCTACAAAAATTTCACCTGAATCTACGTTCGCATAAGACAGCACCACCCTTCGAATCCAAAAATATTCATAATTTTCTCTACCCCTGTAGATATTCTTGTCACTTGGCTGATATATTACCGATGGATTACTCATTCGTCTGGGATGATCCTACAGAAATTCCATTGAATTCCACAGTTGCACGAGAGCGCACCACCCATCGAATCCAATAATGGTCCCCTGTAGATGTTCTTGTCACCTGGCTGCTATATTACCACTCTGACCGCTCGTAACTTTCAGTGTTGAACATTTATATTTTTTCTACTTTTAGAATGTTTTGTTGCTATTACCAAAACACAATGCAATAAAGATTATGTGGTATCTTACGTGAGACTTTGACAATGTATTAAATTTTTGGCGGGCTGCTAGTCCTGCTCTGTGCGGCTGCTAACTCCGGCCGTCAGCTTCAGCTTCATACAACTTTCAGTTTGGAATTAAGAGGTTTCAACAGTAGGTTGACATAAACTCTGTTGCGACATAAAATTGTTCATTTGAACAATGAACTTAGAGGTTTCATATTAATTACCATTAATGGCAATGCTAATTGTTGTATTTTTTTTTATTATTTTGGTATGTTATGTTAAGTCTGTATTCAAAACAAGATTTTATTTTTCTGGTTGGATGGAAGAGCAACATCTGCTATGTTTCGACATACGCAGATATTGAATCCTGCCATTTGATGGTTTATTTTCCAGGGTCGTTTTGTGATATCCTTCGTTGTATTCTATGAGAACCATCAATAAAAGCCTTCATTATTAAAAAAAAATGACTTCGCTGTCTTCCTTGTTTGATGACAAGGAAAGTATTTCGAGCTAAGGCATTCAGTTTCATCATAGTTAACTTTCAAGCAGCGTTTACAACGTTTTTTGTTTGCAAGCTCACCATTTGGTTTCTGGAATTGACTTTGACTTTGTTTGAAACTGCTGGAATTTTGATTTTCGTACTCGCTTCCCTGTGTAGTCCTTTAAAAACCACTTTTGTGGACACTTGCATCTTGGCCCATGACTTTGATTTGTTTCTCTGCAATACCAACGGCTATTCAAAAAGCGTTTGTGTACGACAATGCTGTTCTGTTAGGAATCCCCTTTTGATATTCTCTGATCGAATACTTCAAATACATCTATAGCGAAATGCATACTCCAAGAATCTTCCAAACCCATAGTGTTTGGTCAAATTTATCAGTCGTGTTGAATAGTTTTTTTTTATCATCGTTTCGTTAACAGCAGAATATAATTTGTAGCGTTCTGCTATTGGCCTTTTCGGACTATAATGATTGTTGATTTCCGATTTTCGACAACCATCGTACTTCGGAGACTAGGCGCTACCAAATCTTTCAACGCACCGTTTGCTTCGCTTCCAATAAAAGTGAGGAGATATGATACTTACTACGATCACTGTACTAGCATCAACAACAATATTCACACTGAAAAATTGTCCTAACCTTTCTAGGTATATGATTATATCCTGCTCCTCACTGTAGGGTTCTATCGTACCAATAAATGACATGTCTTACAGTACAAGACTTCTTGACTCATAAAGACTCTTTATATTATTACTATAGACTTTATACTTGACTTGACACGCAGACTCGATCGTTCTCGTCGCCAATTTAATGTTGTATATTGAAACAACATTTACGTAATTATTATATTTCAGTATGAAATGGACTTACATGCGGTTTCATTAACATTACCTATGACTGATGATATACATCATATTTTTTCAATATTCAACAACTTTACACATTACCTCAGTATAGAATTCTTGTCTATGCACAGATCACACGATATGCCGGTAACGATGCTTAAGATAATACACAACAAAAGGCACTGGCTAATATTAGGTCACTCGTAACTAACAAAATCAGGTTCGAGTTATATCCAACTGTATTCGAGTTGCTTTCTCCATTCAACTCGAAAGCAATATCTTATGAATCTACTTACTACTATTTCATTTGAAATTTGGCGTTTTTATTTTAAATAGTGAAAATCAATAATTCACTCAAAGTTGAATCTTCTTGAAGGCTCGATAGCCTGATGAAAAATTCGACCCATGTACGACGCGCGAAGTATATGGAGGAATAATGCATCCTCTGATGGTAAGGCGTCGTCCATCAGTTTTTTGTCTTTAGAAAAAAGTGCTTGCGGCATCGTACATGGGTCAAGTTGTTTTGTCAGGATAAGGATCTGATGCAAGAGTTTCCATCGCCTGGAGATTGGGACTGAAAGCGAAGTTCCGATAGTGTGAGATGGGAAGTCAACTGGAGTGCTCTTCCAATCGCCGTAGAGAAGAACATTTCTACCACTGGATGCGAGTGCGCTACTGAGTGTCTCGGCAACTGTGGGTGCATGAAAAATTGCTTGTGGAAAGAGGAGCAAATGTAGGTGTTCAAGTATGAAAAATACGCGTTTTTTTCTTTCTCCTTGACTTTACCGCCGGACCACCTTGCTCGTTACAAGGTATTGTATCGTTGATCCATTGCTCGCACAAGTTTCGTCTTCTGAGGGTTTATGTTCGTCAGCTGGTTAACGAAAAAAACCAAAACCATATATGAAATATGTCAGAATAGTCCAGAAAAGAAGCGGAATAGATTCAAGTATCTAGATGTGATGCGTAATTTGAAATAAATAATATGAAATAAATATTTTATTTTGAGTGAAAGCAATAAAAAAATATCATTCAGGTTTACATCAGTTGTTTTATGAGAGAGACATAGAGAGAGATAGGGAAAGACTGATTTTGTCGTCAAGAATTTTGCCGCAGTACGACGGCAAAAAGTCCACTGGCGCTACAAGTCTCCTTTCCTGAGATCTGGTTGTGAGGTAATCATGCCCCGCGGGGGAACCCGGGCGCCCTGCACGCTCCATGTGGTGAACAAGCCTCTAGACACGGCACGGCGAATGAATTAACGCCATGTGTTTATGAGCAAATTGAAATCCCTTTTCTGACATCAGGGCCTCCCTTGGAGTCCCTCCGACTCAACGATGAGTAAATGATGGATTATGATCATTTAAAAGCAAACCGCATCATTCTATCGGACTTGGTTGCCGAGTTCCAGCTGTTTCCAAATTGGGTACTAAAATATTTTTGAAAGGGGTGAGGAGGGGTGACAACTGCCCCTCAAAATGACCTAGAGGGTTCGTAGAACCTTCGTACGAAGTGGCGTTCCTAAATTGATTTTTTTGCAAGATTGTTGCCCTTAACGTGTCAACTATATTGCCGTATTCATTCTGAATTTCATGTCCAAAGCGATACTGGGAATGACAGTCCCACAGGAGAGCTACATTCTTCCAAATCGCGTGCGTACAACCACGTACTTCGCACTGTCCCAATAAGTTGGAATTTTTGTGCTCTTATATTTTGATCAATTTACGAATCCAATTCGATAAAACAGTCTTCACAACCTTTCTTCATATGAAACATCGAGGAAGGAATATATTATTCCATTCAAGAGTATTCTATCTCGCTTTTTCTCCACACTTCTTTCTCTTAGAGCCAGTTTATTGGTTCTAATCTATTTGCGCCTTGCGCCTACACATTGCGCCTACCACATGATGGCACACAACACATATACTAGATTAGATTATATTACTATGGGGCTCATGTGCTGAACAGCCACTACACTGCTACATTTGCACGTCTATTGTGTGTGCCCTCATGTATGCTAGACATAGAGTCCCGTGCAAATGGCGGCGCCAATGGAAGCCTGAATGACAATTTAGTTAATGGTCGGGACCTGATGTCAGTGAAAACGTGTTTGTGAGTGTCTTTTTGATATATAGAAGTTAATATATAATGAATAGTAATGCCAAAGTGCACGTGCTGAGCATATAAGGTTATATGGTAGTGAAATAGAGAACAAGAAATCAAAATTAATTCGACGAAAAAGAAGATGAACATATAATCGGTTTGTAGAATAAAAAGCAAAAGGAAGAAGAGGATCGGTGACTCCCTACGCCGGTAACCAGGCCGGATGCCAATGGATTTGGCGGGAGGTGGGGTCAATCGATCCTAATAGATAATTACTGGCAAAGTTTATAACTGGCAAAGCAATAATGGAAGAGAGTATGGAATGTCCCTATCGCCACTGCTATGGGCAACCCTAGTAGACGATCTCCCCAGGAAGCTATCTGAAGAAGACATATACTGCCTGGGATATGCTGACGATTTGGTGATAGTCACGAAAGGGAAAATTTGCAGGTGTCATCTCGGAGCTCATGCAAAGAGCCTTGAACATCGTTGACAGATGATGCAGGCAAGAGGACCGCTCAGTGAATGCCCAAGAAACCACTGTCGTCGTGTTCACAAGGCAAAGAGTGATGAGAGGACTGAAACCACCAGTACTCAAAGTGGAGATCCCTTTTGCCACGGAAGTCAAATAATTAGGGGCGACTTTCGATCACAGGCTTACATGGAACCTCCACATCCAAAAAACAGTACATGAGGCCAGGATGGCCCTAGGAATCTGCAGAAGAATGTGCGGGAGAAACTGGGGACTAAACCCGAAAATGACACTCTGGTTATATACAAGGGTAGTGAGACCCATGATAACATACGGTGCAGTGACTTGGGGGACAAGAACAAAGCAATCGGGTACGGTTAGGCTACTAGGTGGCATGAAAAGGCTGGCGTGTCTTAGTGTCGCGGGAGCCATGAGAACTACCCCAACTGCAGCTCTTGAGGTCCTACTTGGACTTCCACCACTGCACATCTACATACAAAAAAAAGCTCGACTGGTGGCACACAGGCTAATGTAGGGGCAAACCCCAATCAGCCAGTCACATGGGAGAGAATATTTGAAAATGTACAATGAACTGAAGGCAGATTCGATACTAGGAATGCCCGTGGATAACACAGTTCCGCAGTACACCTTTCAAAAATATCTTTTCAAAATCATCATACCAAGTAGAGAGGACTGGAAAAATGGCCCACCGGTTAAAGCGGAAGAAACTTGGTATACAGATGGCTCGAAGACCCAAGGAGTGGGAGCCGGCGTATACGGAGACAGAGCGAAGACGAGACACGCACCCAGCCTCGGACATAATGCAACTGTGTTCCTGGCAGAAGTAGCGGCCATCGAACACTGTATAGGGGAGATAAATAGGCAGGAGGTCGTCAATAAAACTATTGCCATTTTCTCCGAAAGCCAGGCGGCAATTAAGGCGCTCAGCTCATTTCAAACCTACTCTAGATTGGTGGGAAGCTGTCTGAGCGCACTCAAGGAGCTAAGTACCCAAAATAGGGTAACTCTAGCATAGGTACCCGGACATGAGGGCCACAAGGGCAACGAGGAGGCCGATGCTCTAGCCCGTGAAGGCGCATCTGAGGCTATGATCGGCCCAGAACCCTTCTGCGGGGTAGCGAAAGCAAGCATAAAGACATCCATAAATTCATGGCTGCAAAACGAATCGAAAGATTGGTGGAATAAGCTCCCTGGAATGAGACAGGCGAAAGAGTTCATGAATGTACCAGCGCCCAGATTCACGGAAGACCTGCTGAACCACAACCGTAAGGTTGTAAGGGTAGTAGTGGGTCTACTAACGGGGCATAGCCGGCTCAGAAAACATATGAGCAATATTGGTCTGAACAATATTGCTCATACCAAATGCAGGTTGAGGAAGAAACTGCACTGCATGTGCTCTGTGAATGCGAAGCGATAGCAATACTGAGACACAAGATGCGGGGAGGAGAAACCAGAGGCTGCTAGCTATATGAAGGAGTCCGTGTCAAGGCCATGGAGTCTCATCAAAGAGATCAAGCTAGACAAAGAGCTCTAACAGCCAAGGAGCATCACAATAGATCTGGAAAGGTCGCAGTGAATCAGGCCATGGGCCAGCTTCCCGATAATCTAATCTATAATATATATCTATATTCACTCGACGTTGGGTATATGTCCAGGGACGCACCCATTAACTCACTAACTCAACCATAATCTAACAAAAACTGTACTCGGTTACTTGAATCACCTGAAGAATTTCAATGGGTTTCTGAAAGAGATTATTCTGTGAAAAACTATTCAAAATGTGACCAGTGAAACATCTTCTGAAAGAAAATTGTATTGGGATATGAAATTGAGGATAATGGTGGAAATTTCAAAAAGCATGTGGATATATTTGGGCTTGAGATGGAGCGGCTTTGCTAGAATTTCAAAATTTTCTGCAGAACTATTTGTATGGGTTTATTCGAATAATTTCACTTCTTTCAGTATATAACTTGGGATTCTTTGCTGGTGAAACTTAGGTAGATAGTTTTTCTCGATCACTAAGAGAATTTCAATGTGTTACTGAAGAAGAGATTCTTCTGTGGGAAAATGGGACCATTGAACATTCCTCCGAAATAAATGGAGTACACAAGGAATATAAAATAATTGAGGATCGTAGAATTATCAAAATGATATGGAGTTGAGATAGGGCTTTGTTGAAAACACTCCTAAACTGAGTCTTTCGAGCATTTTCGCATAGGTTAATCCAAACAATATCACTACTTCGAATTGAACTGGCCGATACTTGACGAAAACCCCTATTAACAAAGATTTCACTATTTTCTGTACTCAATTTGAGTTTTTTTACAGATGAAACTTGGGTAGATCACCTGAAGGAGTTCAATATGTTAGTGAAGGGGAGATTGTTTTGCAGAAGACGACTGGAATTGTGATCTTGAAATTAATATTTCAGTATTTTGAATTCTATAGGAAAAATTATATCATTTCTCACCAAGCGAAAAAAACATATTTCTGCTGATGGTGCTGATAAAATCTTTGGAAGGTATTTTTTTCTTTAATTTTTTTATAAGAAATCTCCTACTGATTCTTTCGAGTTTCTCAACATCACTGCATGATAATTACCACAGAATGTCGGAAGAAACCATCATCTTCATTGAAAACATATATTTTTTGCCTAGAGTTTTTCTTTTCAAAAACTACACATTCATTCAAAAAATATTTCAACTTCTATCAGTAGGAGTTGTGACTCTGCAGTTGATGCTGAATGAAATATTGAAAGAAGTTGAGTAGGTGAAAGCAGATTCAGTTGAGAAGAGCCTGTGCAGTGCCATTTCAAAGACTGAGTGACCTTTCGTCTAGGTCTGGGTTGTCTTACTAACTGGGTTTCATCACTGGAGATCGAGGATCAAAAATCCATTTGTACATCCAAACTTCAATTGATGGATATCTATCGGAAATCCGATGGAATCCATTCAGACATTTCTGGATGTCCATTGGATATCTAGAATGGATATTAGCAGAGGAGCAATACCGATCCGATGATATAAGGGTTAGTTCTCGATTGCCCTTGTCCATGGTAGTGTATTTCTTAGCGAAACTGGTGGGGGGAGGGATGAAGCTGCAATGTCGGTATTGAGCGCTCGGGAGATGTGGTTTGAAGGTCTGACGTCTCTGCTGGAGCTCTGTGATTGGTTGTTCGAAGAAGGGCGGCTCTACTGGAGCTCTGTGATTGGAATTCATCTGAAAAATGAGCATGTCTTCTCTGCTGGAGCTCTGTGATTGGCTGTTCGAAGGAACGAGAGCCTATGGAGCTCTGTGATTGGTATTTTGTCGAAAAATAAGTATGGCGTCTCTGCTGGAGCTCTGTGATTGGTTGTTCGAAGAAGGGCGGCCCTGCTGGAGCTCTGTTTTTGATATTTATCTGAAAAATGAGTATGGCGACTCTGCTAGAGCTTTGCGGTTGGTTATTTGAGGAAACAAGACATCTGGTCAGACGTCTGCAGTCATAAGTTATAACACAACTTCAAAAACAACTCGAATGGAGTTTGCGATATGAGGAATGGATCGTAATGAAATTAATTCACTGCAACTGATAAGAGTGAGGCTTCATGATAAATTGGGTATTTACACTGAGGCAAATCGTTGACCACAATCAGGAGTCAATCGTGATGCAATTGTTTTCTCAAAATTGAAATATTTTGTTCTATTTGGGTGTTGAGTTCTTGTCGACTAGCTTCTGCTGTTTGACGTTCTAATTCAACAGCTTTCCTATCTAACTCAGCCTTTTGCGCTTCAACTTTCTTATTATTTTCTTATTTTTTGTCAATTCACATTGTTTTCACACCTTATGTAAGATACCATTCAGACATTGAAGGATATTCAACGGCGCTAATTGGTAGTAGTAGTAGAATGATAATATTAAGTGATTAATTGATTATGTCGACATGACTTAGTTTTTGGAAGGCAAGGGGAAAAATATGTAACTAATTATTCGATGAATCCATGTGAGGAGAAAAGATGAGAAGCGAGAGGGAAAGAAAATACAGAAGTATAAATAATAGGTAAGTATGTGGTTATATTCTCTGAAAAACCATCATATCTTCGGTTTTTTGGCAGTAATATGTTGTTTTATTCGATAGTTGTATTTTATTTTGTTTTCGATCATTTTAATTTCAGGTGGCAATGTGTTGAATAGTTTCGGCCCAAAATGAAAAATAATTCGTCTGTGACTTTTTTTGAAAAATGGTACATCCATATATAATTTATGAACACTTCTAGTGTTTCCCGTTTTTATTGTGTTAGAAATAGTCTTAGTAGAATAAATCCTTATGAGGCATTGATATGCATAAATACTTCTAATATTTAATTTGCTTTCGTCATATAATAATTGACTATCGTATCAATTTGGTTTATTCATGATGATTTTTATAATTGTGTTCCGGATGATTTGAATATTGTTTGAGACATTATCAAACATTCCACCCCATACTGTGATGCAATATCTGATAACAGATTCCACAAGAGAGTTATATATTATCATTAATATTTCTTTGGAGCATATATCTTGTAGGATGTACATTTTGTATGTTAATTGTCTCATTCTTTTGACGACGAAGAAGGCTTGCTCATCCCATCTCAGATGCTGGTCCAATACAACTCCGAGGTATTTAAGTTTCGTTTCTTTCTCAATAGTCGGGCATTCACACATGACTCGATTACAATTTACAGAATGTATATGTATATGATGTTCTTCTGGTTGGCTGTTATTCGATAGTGTGAAAGTTCTCAACTTTGTTTTACTCATGTTCAGATTGAGAAGATTTGTATTCAACCAGGTTTGTATTCTTGTCAGATCTGTTTCTGAACACTTGTTGTCATGTGGTTCCTCTGTAAATAATTGTTGTATCGTCAGCACATGGAATGAGATGGCTTTTTATAGTGATACTATTAATATAAATGAGAAAAAATATTGGCCCCAAACCTGTGCCTTGGGGTGCAACTACCGTTACTTCGCGGAAGTTACTATTTTCTGTCTCAATTTGAACACACTGCATCCTATGAGAGAGATAATTCTCGAAGATGTTGAGTACAGGATCACGAATACCATACATATAAAATTTATCTAGGAGAATAGTGCTAAGTCCAGAAACACTGCCAAGCATTTTTCTGAACCCTCCAAGGACTCGGTTGTTTCTTTGAGGAAGTCCATGACAGCTACTTAAATCAGTTGAATCTCCGGACTTGAAAACAGGCGTGACTCTTGCTTCTTTCATTTGGGTTGGGATAAAACCTGATTTAAATATCAAGTTGATAATAAGTGCCAAGGGTTTTATCAAGTATGGGCGGAATTTTTTGCAAATTACACAGTTTGTTCCAACTTTGAGATTATTTCAATTATTTCATTTTCATTCATTGGTGTGAGGAATATTGATGAAGGAATATTCTGTTCGTTTAGGAAATTGGGCGTAGTTTCAATATATTTATTCATTTTTTCAGCCATTTCGAGCCCAATATTGGTAAAATATTCATTGAATGCTTCCACTTTTCCTCTATTGTTTGTGATAGTTTCGTCAGCTGTCTTTATGATACCTATTTTCTTCTTTGATTTATTTGTATTCGTTATTTGGTTTATTGTTTCCCATATTTTTTTGTATTTTCCAGTATTTTCATTCAACTTATTTCTGTAAATTTAATTTTTAGTGGTACTTATCAATTTAGTGAGCATATTTCGATATTTGTTGAACTGGATTTTTCCTTCACTTGTGAAATTTTTGTTTAATTTCAATTCCAGATTGTCCCTGCTTTTTATTGAATTGATAATTCCCTGGGTAATCCATGGTTTCAATTTGAAGCCTTTCTTAAAAATACCCAATTTGTCATGAGGCTTCTGTCTTATCAGTTGCAGTGGATTGTTTCATTACGATTCATTCCTCATATCGCAAACTTCATTTGAATTTATTTTGTAGTTGAGCTATATCTTATGACTGCAGACGTATCACCAGACGCCTTGTTTCCTCAAATAACCAATCGCAAAGCTCCAGCAGAGTCGCCATACTCATTTTTCAGATAAATACCAATAACAGAGCTCTAGCAGGGCCGCCCTTCTTCGAACAACCAATCACAGAGCTTCAGCAGAGACGCCATACTTATTTTTCGAAAAAATACCAATCATCGAGCTCCATAGGCCTAGTTCCTTCGAATAGCCAATCACAGAGCTCCAGTAGAGAAGACATACTCATTTTTCAGATGAATTCCAATCACAGAGCTCTAGTAGAGCCGCCCTTCTTCGAAGAACCAATCACAGAGCTCCAGCAAAAACGTCGGATCTTCAAACCACATCTACCGAATGCTCAATACCCACATTGCAGCTTCATCCCTCCTCCCACCTGTTTCGCTAAGGAATGCACTATCATGGACAACGGCCATCGAGAACTATCCCTTATATCATCGGATTGGTATTGCTCCTCTACTAATATCCATTCTAGATATCCAATGGACATCCAGAAATGTCTGAATGGATTCCATCGGATTTCCGATGATACCCATCAATTGAAATTTACAAATTATACTACATATTCAAGTCAATCAAAAAAGATAATGTATAAATATATATATATGTGAAGGTGAGTCTTATCGGATGTTCAGTCTTTCAATTGGAGAAAAACTCTACTCTACGCAGCTTTCGATAATTTTTATTATCTTCATCAAGGTGATAAAATGAGATAAATAGATAAACTCGACATAATATATAAAATAGAATACATTCCTTAATGCATTCAGTAATGCAGTAAATGCAGTGTAGAATTCTGCAAAAAATTAAGAAATTTTTCTAGCGAAGCCGCTCCAACTCAAGCCCAAATATATCTTCTTGAAATTACCACCATTATCCCACTATAATTTTCTTTCAAAAGATGTTTTACTGGTCACATTTTGAATTGTTTTCCACAGAATAATCTCTTTCAGAAACCCATTCAAATTCTTCAGGTGATTCAAGTAACCGAGTACAGTTTTTGTTAGGTTGTGGTTTGGTTAGTGATTTTGCTTCTTATTCTACAAACCGATTTTATGTTTATCTTTTTTTTGTCGAACTAATTTTGATTTATGGTATTTCAATATCATATAACCTTATATGCTAGGCACGTGCACTTTGGCATTACTATTTATGATATATCAACTTCTATATAACAAAATGACATTCACAAACACGTTTTCACTGACATCAGGTCCCGACCATTAACTGAATTGTCTTTCAGGCTTCCATTGGCGCCACCATTTGCACAGGACTCTATGTCTAGCATACATGAGGGCACATACAATGGACGTGCAAATGTCGCAGTGTAGTGGCTGTTTAGCACATGAGCCCCATAGTAATATAATCTAATCTAGTATATGTGTTGTGTGGTAGGCGCGATGTTTAGGAATCGGGATAAAGACGGTTCATCTGGCCACTTTGGACGTGTCCAATGCCTTTGATACCGTCTCGCATGAATGCCTTCTCGATGCATGCCGACTAGCTGGTATTCCGAATTCAAACTGAAAATTGAAAAATCATGAGTAAGCAACTAATGTTATATTCCAAAACACCACAGCACATCAATAGCAATGATAACTCCATTTACAGCGACGCTTCGAAAAACAATCAAAAAGTAGGTAGTTGGGTATTCATACCAAATATTGAATATTAATTTTTTTGGTAGACTGCATGCATATAGTAAATATATATGTGACGCAGAGTTGATAGCAATACAAAAAGGAAATTGGTATGCATAGAGAAACGTCGCCACAATAACATAATCATTACAGATTCAACAAGTGCTATAGGGAGATAAATTCAAACAAAACTCTTGGTAAAACTGGACTATATTTCCTCAAGCAATAAACAAACTAAACAAGGAATATACACGGAAATGACGAAGCAGATTTAGCTAAAATTGGTTCAACTTGAAATATACCATTGGAAATGAAAACAGATGAACTTGCAATTCTTCCTCTGCTCAAACATCAAATACAATCAGACTTTCGAAACCAGAAAAAATCAGATGAAAAACTAAAAGCTAAAGCTTCTGTAACAATACATGCAGAATATCCTGAAAAACTATGGTATCATTATATACCTCATATAAACATCGGCAAAGTACAACCATCATCAGGATGAAAACGGGACATTTCCTAACAAAAACACATTTATATCGACTTGAAGTAACAGACAATCCATATTTTGAATGTAGAGCAGAAGAAACTTTACACGACATTTTCTTTGAATGTCCAATCAGTACTGTACCAAATTGTTATGTATCAACTGTTCATAAACATTGGAGTGGTTCACCTTCTGAACATATACCAGTTTTCCGAAAGATAATTGTGGGAATAATTGAATTGATGAATAATTTTCATTTCTTCAATAAAATAGAATTATATACGAATTCAAAGCTTTATAAGCACAACACAGAAAGAAATGACAAACCTTATCATTAATTGAAACACGTCATCAAAACTCATTAATACTATTTTCATCATAATAAACATGTAGGCTGTGCCGTGTTGAACCGAACAAAGAACTGTTATGACGATTCAGTATATTGATTGATTGACCCACTCTCTCCATTACTATTCAATCTCGTTATTGATCGTGCGCTACAGGCACTTGAGAGAGACGTTGGGTTCAGGATGGGAAACGAACGCATTTCCTGGTTGCCTTCCACGAATGACCTGATATTGTTTTCAACTTCCAGGGTTGGGCTCCAACGCGATCTAAACGTGTTGGACGCAGACCTTGGCTGGTACTGACTATTGCTAAATCCGGCCAGGTGTATGATCCTATCCGTGGTGGCATCGGGTCGCGACAAACAGGTCAAGATCGTGGACCCGCATACCTTCAAGATACGAGGGGAGTGGGTCCACCAATGCGCGATCCTGAATCTTTAGAGCTTCCTCGGAGTCAAGTTCATTGGTACAAGGGTGGATGGCGTCAGGGTTTCACTGGCGAACGAACTAGACCGTCTAACCAAGGCGCCGTTGAAACCCCAGCAGCGCCTTCACATACTCCGGCAGTACCTTTTGCCGAGACACTCAGTCGTGGGAGAGGTTGGATGTGACGGTTCGACGACGCTGGCTACACCTACCTAAGGACGTGACGGTTGGATATTTCCACTGTCCCGCGGTATCGTGGGGTCCAGGTATCTCACGACTGTCGGAGTTCCTTCCCCACTTGTGGTTACGGAGGCTCATGACACTAAAAGAGTCCACCGTACCTCATGTGTCGGCTTGCGCGGGTGAGGCATTGGTCGAGATAGGAATCATCTGGTGCCACGCCCGACCTGCTGATGTGGCGGCGCCGATGGATTCCACGAACCTGAAGCGACACTGGGCTCAGCTATTGCACGGGTCAGTAGACCGTGCAGGTCTCTGAAAGTCGGGTGAGAGTCGACTCTCTACGAACTGGGTTCTGTCCAAGAACTCATATACGAAGGGCAGCAACTTCGTGCATCATAACGAGGTCCGGTCGAACGCACTAGCAAGTGGAATGAGATGCTTCCGTGGCCGCCGGAATCGTGGCAATCTCGGGATCATGTGCCAGGCCGGATGTCAGGAAACTGAGACGGCCAGGCACATGATTCAGAAATGTTTCCGGACGAACGGCGGGAGGAGCTTGCGCCACAACTGCATAGTTAAGGCTGTGAGTATTTCATTGACTGCCAACGGATGGATGGTGCAGTATGAGAAACTGTACCAGATGCCGGTGGGAACCAGAAAACCCGACATCACGACACAGAAAGGAGATCGCATCGCGATCGTCGACGCACAAGTTGTGTCTGCCACTGACTCGCACAGGGCACACGAGACAAAGGTGGCAGAGTACCGTGACGAACCCCAGCTTGCGTCCATCATCGCGAGGGAAACCCGAGGGACCAGGCCTTGGATAGGGGGCACAATATCGGAGAATAACATTGTCTTCGCAACCGTCACCGTGTCTTGGAGGGGGGTTTTGAGCAGTGTGAGCGTTGGTGGTCTCGAGCGCTTTGGGGTGGATGCCCGTACTTTGCGGCGTATTCCAAACATGGCGCTGAAGGGCTCATATCTCAACTGGGTCCGATGGAATGGCATGGTCTAGTGTCATTTCATCGATCTAAGTTCGGTAAGGCTCGCGATTAACCTCTTTCATTTTCTTAAAAACGACCTCCAACGTACAATTTATGGTGGGTCAGCACGACCACAGGGTGCCTTAATGCTCGATCTTAAAAAGCGCGTGTAATGACGTGGTGGTTTTCGACTGTATCGGCGGCTTCCTACTGTTCTGGCCCAGCCCGGACGGATGTGCAACTGGTGTCTCCTAGTATCAGAGCAGGGGCGCTGGGACTTTCGGAAATACAGGTTGGATAAATGATAAAGTGTAGGCACAACGACATCGTGCCTCTGAACGGCCGTCGTACGCTCTTTTCCACCACTGTTCTGATACCCTCGTTGACCAATTGATCTTGATTCTTACTTACTGAAACGCAGGATATACTGTTAACAGGGGAATTTGTTGGTTCCACAAGTGTTTTTTTTATAAATTACTCGAGTACTCGAGAGAAATAGAATGAAGAAGAAATAAATCATCCATCTCAGTCTCAAATTCAAAACTTTTACTTATTGAAAAAAGTTTCTTCAAGGATTTTATTTCGTAGGTGCCAAGTTTTTTTATATATGGTTTATAGAAGTCTAACAGCTTTGGGGTTCTCCCCCTGATGAAATATTTGTTTTCTAAACTATGAGATTAATTTTTTTTTAAAAAACACACATCTACTGGCTGTTATCGGAATCTGAAAAAAAATTACTGAATTCAAAAGATCGTTATACTAATCACCCTCAGTTGACATTTTTAACGAAGAGTAGCGAATAACAAACATGAACAGTTCCAAGACAGTCCTCGATTACTTCAGGAAATTCAAACAAATACGCATTAGTTCTGCGCAGTCAGAGAATGATTTTATAACCGTTCTGAAATTGAAACCCAAGAAGTACAATAAAACTAACAATTGACATATAATTTCATCCATTTCTATTTTTTTCGCAATAGATTCACCTTCATTACTTTCCTGAATTCTATCAGTTTCAAAAACTCATCAACATATGCAAAATTATCATTTTTCACAATGGTGGCACCTAATATTTGAAGTTTTCAGCAATAAATTTGGTATGGAAATAACTTGTCACTCCATCAGAATAGAGCATGTTGTTTGCTTGACGATGTTCCTTGTTTAGTGGTATTGGTTAGGACTTACATTGTCTTCATCATTAACTTTGCTCAGAAAGAAAATGAGAAATACAAATTAAATAAGGAAATTAAATTCAAAGATCTCGAAATGGATTCTTGATACAAAGATTCAATTAACGGTTTGATTGATCAAAAAATAATAATATTGTTAAAACAATTGATAAAGTTGATATGAAATAGCGAAGTCGAAGAATTCAAATGAAGAAATATGAAGTGACATGAACAGATTTTCTGTGGTGGAGAAAGAGGGTGCTTACAATGTGGCTGCACTGGTGCTACTAAAAACACGCGCTGATTGGTTCTTTCGAGAAATGCATGTATTGTCTCGTGATTCTCGTTCATTGAGCCGAAATTGATCCATCATTTATAATTGTGGTTTCAATACTTTCCGGATTTCTACACTGGGGTAATTGAATGCATTGTTGTTGAGAAGGTAGACCGTTTCTTCGAATTTTTTTTTTGAATCAGTGCTCCTTCTGCTATGATGGTGTGTCTGAACATGTTTCGCTATTCCCGATTTCGTGGTTTCTCCTCGTTTTTTTTTTCTTGTGTTCCGACATTCTCACTTCCAATGGTCTTCTGGGTTTTACTGTATAGGATTTGCCGCACTCACAAGGTTATAGGTAAACGCAGTTGTCCTTGTCGCTGTTTCCATTCGGTGGAGGAGTTTTGTGAGCTGGCTGCGTATTGTGTTCCCTGATAAAAAACAAATTTCAATGATGCATTTCCCTCCTATCCTCTTGATACTCTCTGAAAAGTCCTTTCACTTATGAGATGGAAAAAAGTTATTATTCCAATGTCTCTTTGTCATTCCTTCGGTTCGTCCGGGCCAATGTCTAAAGATCCTGCCTTATGTTGTATATTTGTTGTTATTTGTTGAAACATTCTTTGGTATTGCAGAGTTTGACTGCCTGATCAATCAGAGACTAGACGATTCTTCACTTCGTAGATTGATGGTGGTTACATTGTTCATTCAGGTATTGTCCAGTATGCGTTAATTTCCTATAGACCGATATCTCCAATATATTTATTGTCCTCTTCACCGCTACGTCGAGAAACGAAAGATCATTCTGATATTTTTTTCATTGTGAACAATTCATTTTAAGTTTTTTTCAGTTTGATTGCCTTACTTGACTTGTTATCCCTATGTCTTTTTTGACTTAGCAACAGATTTCAATAGAGTTGATAATATAGACAATGGAATTTCGAACCAATACTACTTAGAACATGCCATGTTTTATTCAACTCAAAAAAAAATCACATCAACAAAATCAAATGTAAATACATTTGACTCTCTTGAGCTGCAGTGACAGATCACATCGTGTATTTTTGGTGGACTGAGTATTCCATCAATTTCATTTTTGTCGATTTCAGAGCAGCAACCATGTTTTTGAATCAGTTCCATTGGGAATTGCATGAGGCTGACAACCTTCAAAAATTCAAAGTGAATGTTAATTCGTATCTCCTGTCCCGTGATACGTGCGGTGTTCTTTGAACATTACAGGGCTTTCCTTTGGTGTGAATCTGCGTAAGAAAGAAAGGTCCTGTTGTGAATCATCCTTCCAAGTGTTTATACCTTCTTGACGTCAGTTATTTAATATTCGTCTTTCTGTAAAATATTGTAACCGCCGAACCTTTTTTCAGGAAACACATTGTCATTTGGATGTTTCAATGATAATAAACGATATTCGATTGGGATTAAAGTGGTGCCCGGTTCCGTTTTTCTATCAGCAATATCGACTCTCATTAGTTATGGAAGTGGTTCTCGGTAGTATACAGGTGAGCACGTCCGCCTATCAAGCCAAAGACAAAGATTCAATTCCCAACCGGGCCGCCATGCTGAGATTTACACGTCTCATCAATCCAAGGTTCGCTCAAGTTTCGACTTGGGAGGGTTGACGCTCATCAGCTGGTTAAGGAAAAAAAATCAAGTTAACATCATTGTGACAAATTAAAAAGACAATCTCAACATTAACTATTATTGCCAACAGGAAAATATGAAACCGGACCGACCCTAGTCTTTGCAAGTAACGGACTACCTCTATGACAGTTTTCCACACAACACAATGCGGAATACATTATAGAAAGAAACGAAACAACTTGAACAGACACTGTGAGATTTGGTATCAAATCACTCTATCTTTCACAACCTCTTTATCCGCTAATTTGAGGAAGGTATGTATTTGATTCATACATAGAGTATTCGATCTTGCCTATTCAGCAATCTTCCCTCTCTTAGGGGCCAGTCTATTGGGTGTTATGTCTATGGGACCACCACTTTGATCGAATATCGTCTATTTACACATTCTCCAAAATCATTTATTTCTGTTTCATCAACATGGATTTCCAGAAAAGATTATATGGAGTACATGAATGAAAATTTGCTTTCAGGGATTACTTTGGTCACTGGCTACCATCAACTACTTCAAAGGAGGGCTTACTACGAAGGTTGAGCATCTCACACTTCACAATTACTATTCCAATGATCCAATATGCGAACTACTTGCCTTGGGAGCAGTTAGTATCTGCATCACTCTTACCAATATCATCTGTATATATGCTGCTGGAATTATGATATTCAAGGTATCTACTTATTGAATATCTAATCGATGATCTACCTACTTCCTCTTGCTCAAGAAATAGTTCAATATCGAAAATAAGCCGTACCTTTATCCTTTGAGAGAATCAACATTCATCATCTCCAATCAAAAATTAGAAAATACTTCTCGATAAACAATTTTATACGAACATGGTATAGAATAATAAATCAACTGATCACTGAGGTTTTTCTTTTTCGAACTCGTCGTCATCAACAAGGATGAAAGTCAATCGAGTGACTTGTTTTTGTTTATGTGTGTGCTTGTTGTGTCCTTGCCATTCACCTCTTTTTTTTTTTTTTGGTTGTCTGCTTTTCTGGGGGGGAGGAGGAAGGGCGGTGATTCGGTATTATTCGTTATTCGCTTCCTCCCCATGGTTTTTTTTTTGGTTTTGTTGTTCCTCGCCCCCCCGGACGGTGGCTAGTTCGTCGTCAACACTGATTCTCTTCATGATCTGAGGAGTGAGGAGGAGGGAAGGCGGGTTTGAGGTGTGTCTTGGAGGGACGCGCCGGTTGATCAGTAACAACCACTAGTTTTTTTTTTCTCTCCTGGTGACCGAGCATCACTATGGAACTTGGATTAGAAATTTCAAAAATGAAAAATGTAAATGATTTGAATGCACGTGAACATGGCTATAGAGGCACCCATTTGCGATCTGCAGCGGGATTCTTATCTCTAGACTCGATATGTATCGACCGGTTGTCACTTTTCGACAGTCTTCTGGACATAGAGAGTGGAATGATTCTTATCACATGTCGAATCACTTGTCGAGAGGTTACGTATGTCTTAGTAGACGACATCTTCCTAATTCCAATAATGAAACATTTGTTATCCCAATCATGTCATTCTAATTCTAACGTATCATTTGAGTTTGTTTCAGTTGAGCACTGAATGGAAAATATCAATATATTAACGAAAATAATAAAATAGATATTGCGTATATTGCCAATTGTCAACGAAATTAGACATTAAATTTTACTATTTGGAAATCGTCGACGACGAATTTGGAGAGAATTCAGTGTCGTTGAAATTCCAGAGGCCCGTTTTCAGGAACTATCCAGAATAAACAGAGATTTGTTTGCAGTTTCGTGCAACCTTTGGCGCCGTATATACCTCTACCTAGATATAGAATCCGAGATGCCAGTCTAGAACAAAAAATTCTGGTAACTTTGCGCGCTTTCATGCGACTGGTTTCTATCAAAGGACTGTCTTTTCGTCTATAGTTATTCTGAACTCAAAAAATGATGTTTGTGTTTTAGATATATACATGAAATTACTAATGCAATCGAAGAGTATATCTGCCCCAATAAACTAAGATTTCCAAGAACAAGAGGGAAAAAAAGACCACAAGGAAGCTTGCATGGAAAGATTTCATTTTTTGTTTTTTATTTGCATGTGTTCTTCTTTTGGTCGATATGACGACATTTTTCAAAAACTACCACAAACACCTAGTCAAAACCTCACAAAATTGACTTCTCGACAGCTCATTAGATGACGAGTAAAAATGACATTTGTAGTCGATACTCACTTCTCGATATGAGACATGAAAATCGCAAATTTCATTTTGTCGATACGACAGCTGTCGAGTCGAGAGATGAGAATCCCGCTGCTGTTTCTACTACAAGTGATCTCCCAAAGATAAACTGGTGAAGAGAGAATCAATATAATTCGAAACTTCAATCCTATTCAACCGATGTTTCAGTTTGTTTTGGAACCGAATTCGATTGGGTATGATTGATCAGTTGTGATTCATCTTTGATTCTCTCTCTTCACCAGTTTATTCTTGACAAAACAATATTGAGTAACCCAAATATCCCAAGAATATGTTCGAGTTTCTTGATGCTCATATCCAAATCGTCCCTCAGAACAACTCCATCTAAAAAAAAAACGAGAGTTCGTTTTGAATGGATCAGTGAATGAATCCATCGAATCACATGATTGACCCACCGATAAACACTTGCACATTTAGTGAAACATAATCTGAAGAAGCTTGAATTTTCTATTATTTTGCTTCCTTCATAGAAGTTGTAATTTCTAGTTTTTGATTCGGAGAAGGAGAAAGGCAAAAAATAATTCTTAAAACTCTATTCTCTCCACAAAAATACCCAAGTTTCCAAATATTGTTATGAAGATGGCTGAATTTCGGCTGTAAATGAAATGAATGTCACCGAGATGTCAATTGAAACTGATGGCAGACTTGTGACGAATTGAATATGTCGGAATGTATGGGAGTTTTAAGTGAAAGTTTTCAGTAATTTACCCGCTTTCCCACTGAAGAGCTCAGGTGATAGTTTTCTCTGAGCGAAACGAGATCTTGTATAAGTTGGAATGAAAAATTATCTTGTTGAATGAGATTCTGTCTACAAATAGCTCTCTACTTTGCTTCGTGTACATATTCCTATGTTTGCTATCTATTCGATTCGATTTTCAAATGCTTGGTATAGAAATTGAACATGAAAAAAATATTTCTATGTAAGCCAGTGCTCGTCGTCGCCATAAAGACAGGGAAGTAGCTGTTTTAGATGATAATAATAATATATGTTTATTGGGAAAACGGCTAGATACAATTAATTTAATATAAGCAACAAAAAATCATAAACATAGGAACCTCATATTAACCAAGTAGGTTGTATGAGTTGACATACTGATCACTGAGTCGAAATACAATACAAGACAGGAAGGAAATTGGTGTTATAACATATTCATATAGCAGTAACATATTTTTTTACACGCATATATACACAGGCAAAAAAAACATTCATTCAAAACATTTAGGTCTATTTTACCAGGTAATCAACAATTTCATTTCATTTTATCGAAAAAGATCATTTATTTCTTCAAAATCTATGCTCAATGAAAAGGTTTTGAAACGTTTTTGAGGAGACGGTAAGAATTTATGGAGCGAATGTATATTTTGCATATATCTGGTAGAAAATTAAAAACTTTGAGTGATACATGTGTGAAACATCTCTGGCCCAATGTTTTTCTGGTTTTGTTTATTTTGACATATTCATTGAATTTTGTTCTAGTGGCATAGTTATGATCAATTATTGGTAGTGTTTGTCTATTTTTGTAGAGATATGCAATGATGCTATAAACATACAATTTTCTAATACTTAATATATTTGCATCACGGTATAATTGCACAGTAGGGTAAGTCAAAGGTTTGAAGAACATTATTTTCAATATTTTCTTATGTAGTATTTCTAGTTTTCTCAAGTGTGATGGTGAGAAGCCACCCCAACTGAGAACAGCATATTGAATTCGTGATTCAACTAAGGCGTAATATACTGTTCTCAATTGTTCTTGATCTAGAAACTTTCTAATTTGCTTGAATTTGAATATCATGTATCTTAAGGTTTTTGTTATACTACTGACATGTTCGTCCCATCTCAAATGCCTGTCGATCATTATACCTAGGTATCTGATGTGATTTGCTATTTTGATATCGATCATATCACCCTGATTGTCAATTGTTAATGTTCGGTACTGCGGTAACGACGACGCATAGGAAGCAAATGGCATGAAAAAGGTTTTTTCGAAATTGACGGTAAGTTGCATGTGGTTGAACCAATTTAGTATAGATGCTATATCATTTTCACATTTTTTTTTACTTTTTCCCACGAATTTGCAGAGTAAAAGATTGCTGTATCATCAGCGAAACTGTAGATTTTTCCAGAAGAATTGAGCGTTAGTAGGTTATTTATGTAAATAGAGAACAGTAATGGTCCCATCACTGATCCCTGAGGTACTCCATACTGAATTTCTTTTTCCGTGCTGGTATGTTTGTCAATTTTAACTGCCTGTACGCGATGAGACAAATAACTTCCCATCAGATCAAGTGACCGTCCTCGAACTCCCACATCCTCCAAGACTTCCAACAACTGCGTATGGTTTACAGTGTCGAAAGCCTTGGCCAGATCAAGAAATATACAGATAGTGGGCACACTTTCGTCGACGCTTGCATAGATATCCTTGGTTAGTGATGATATTGCGTCATTGGTAGATAAGCCTTCTTTGAATCCGAATTGCTGATCGGATATTATATTATATTTTTTCATAAATTCTGCCAGTCGGTTTTTGAGAGTTCGTTCGAAAATTTTGGCAAAATTTGTAATTAGTGAAATGGGCCTGTAGTTACAAATATATTTTCTATCACCTTTTTTAAAAATCGGTGTCACTATTGCTTTTTTGAAACCATCTGTTCATGTACCAGTGTTGTAAATACAATTTATTAGATGTACAAGGGGTGAAGATACCAGTTTGTTTATTTTCTTCAGAAACTCTGTAGTTATTCCATCCCAGCCAGGAGCCTTTCCATTTTTAAGTTGACTTATCAGTAGTTCTATTTCACATTTGGTAGTTGGTGATAAATAAAAAGAGTTGCGAATTTTTTTTCGTGCTGGTTTCTCTATTTTTGGTTTCCTTATTTTTTTTGCAAGAGACTCCCCTACACCTACGAAAAAATGGTTGAATTCATCTGCTATGTCATTTGCATTGGTGAGCACTGTATCTTCTGATTTAACTATTTTGTTAATTTTTCTCTCGGTCTTTTGATTATTCATTGCATTTATTGTATCCCATATTTTTCTAGAGTCATTTTTATTCTTCAAGATTTTTAACTTGTAATACTCGGCTTTTCTTATCCTTATCAATTTGTTTACATACCTTTGAAATGCAAGGAACTCATTTTTTATTTCAATGTTTTCTGGTTGAGACTTGTATTTTCTATGGAGAAAGTTTTTCCTGTTTATAGAATTCACAAGCCCCATTGTGATCCATTCCTTCCTTTTTCTATTTTTACTCCTATACTTTACTGTTTTGGTATTTTTTTCAAGAGTGCCTTTTATGACACCTGTGAGATATTCGAGTAATTTATTAGGATCTTGTATTTGATAGAAGCTACTGAAATCGTGGGCAGTTAAGTCCTCAATACATTTTTGATAATTTGTTATCTTTTTAGCACCTTGAGGTATATGCTCTTCCTTTTCAGATATGGGTATGGCCGCTACTATTGCCTTATGATCAGTTATCAGTGTATCCAGGACAATTGATAAGCACTTATTTTCGAAATCATATCTTTTGCTCTTAATGAAAATATGATCTAAACAGCTTGCAGATACACCCTGTATACGCGTATAGCTATTTATTAGGGATCTGAAACCAAATTCGCTTAAGTTGTCAAGATATGCATTTACCTCATCATTATCTGCCCTAATATCTATGTTCATGTCACCAACTACCAAATGATTTTCAACTGGGAAGGTTTAAGTTCTTTGCAGATAAGTTTTTAGATCTTGAATAAATTGGTCAGAATCAATAGGAGGCGGCCTATAAATGGTAGTTATTAGGATGTTTTCATTTTTGTTTATTTGGATATTCATCTCTAGTGCCCTACACCTATAGATAGTTACGACTTCACATGTATAACTCAATGATTTTTTCATATACACAACCACTCCATCATTCTCATTCATTTTTCCTTCGTTGTATAATAGATCGTAATTGTTCAATTGGATGAATGAGGTGTCATCCAGTTTAAATGTTTCTGAAAGTATTATGCAATCAAAATCCTGGTTTATTTGACTCAAAAGTATTTTCATCTCATCAATATTTTTATTTATACTCCTTATGTTTTGGTGAAATACTATCAAGGATTTGTTACACTCGTAGGAATCTATGGTTTTATTGAATTCATTAATATCAGATATATCATTGGTTATTACAGGTTGATAATGAAAGTTCTGAGTGAAATCATCCATCACGCTGGAATTTACAAGAAAAGAAGATAATAATAATATATCACTAATCTATATCAAAAGAGAATTTCAGAATCAAAACAGAATATGCAAAATAGATGATGATACGATTATATGTGTGAAAAATTCTTGGCACTTCTTGGAGGATTTTCTCTCGATGGTTTCTTTTGGGGGATGACTTCAGGGGAGCTGATTCCTTTCCTCTTATTAGCACTGTCAACTTGGGAAGAA